>BMAU01013749.1:0-368492 GCA_019973935.1 Trichonephila clavipes
TATTGCGGAGGGCTTTCATCTGACATCACATCGACAACTTATGGATGTGAGAAAACCAACGGCTGGATTCCACCTGCGAGACGGAACCTAGAGTGAAATAAGGAACCGCCCTCACTCCAAGAGAGTTGAGGGACAGTCCATGTGAGACACTCGACGTGTTTTGCCTCCTCCATTACCAATAACATATTCTGTAGCATTGAAATACGTAATAGTTTGAATAACTTGTATCTAAATGTAAATAGGGTAATTAATAGCTGTAGACGTAAAAAATCAAAAAATTAATTTCTTAACTCTCACGCTACTTATTGATTTTCTCAGCCTCGATAGATTTAACGTGCATTATCCCCTTTTCCGGATCTTCAGCTCAGGACTCGAACCCCTAACTGACCTTCATGAACGCCAACCACGAGCTAGAGATCATGATTGTAACATGTCTATCCGCAAGCCTTCACTAATCCTCTTGGGGTAAATTTGTTTGTTTTAAATGTTGTTCTATTGAAAACTTTCTCTCGGAGAAGAACACGGTTTGCGCAAAAGGATGGTTCCGTTTAAGTATTAACTTTTAGGTACGTGAAGTTGGTGGTTAGTTTTAAGTAGTTGAGAGTTACTCGACGATTAATTGCTGAATGATTAAAGATTGTTATTTGGCGATTTAGTCAATAAGATAAAATTTAATAACAACGACCAGAGGTCGTACAACTGAGAACGGAATTACGTTAATTTAGACCGTAGACATACAGAGTGTTGCAGAGATAAGTTAAATGAATTATAATTAAATATTAAGTATCCTTATTACAGTGTAATTGCTTCTATACTTAGTAGAAGTGTGGATTTTATATCCTGGGTTGTTAATTTAAGTGAGAGAATAATAAATGAGAATTGTTCTGATTATGACTGATCCTTCTTCTAACTCCCAAACACCAACAATAGCGACATCATGTTTATCACATGATCACTTGGCTACTGGGCCTTCGCTACTAGAATGAAACGCTAAATTAAAAAAAGAGCTTCCTCCAAAACAGAAAATTTAATTTTTACCTGTAATCCTCACAGTTTAATCTGATATTTTTTTCAGATTGCTGTTTTTTTTTTTTGGGGGGTTCTAAAAATATATATGAAATGCTCCTAGTGTTGTTATTTCTTGATATGTTAAACTGATAGAGAAAAATTAAGCACATATTACGTTTGTTAGCAAGTAGATTTCATTTTTAAAAAAATAAATTTTTGAAATTACTTTTCTTTTTGTAATTTTTCTCTCGTTATTTTTTCGAGATTTATTTTAGCATGATTATTTAAGCTTATGTAGCTGAGACCAAAGCAACAATTCTTTTTCATGCATGAGCAATTTAATGCGATAATTCTTTTTAGTTATTACATTAATTTTCACTGCTTTCAAAACAGATGAATTTAACAGTAACTTAAGTAAAACTAATGATTTTTTTTATTTTTTGGAAAACAATTGCGAAAAAGAACAAAAACAGCTTCGAAATAAGGAAAAGAAAAAGGAAGCAGGAATTTTAAATGAAAATTTAGAGCAGAACAAACAGTTCTTTTAAATCTTTAATCAGTAAGATGAAAAAAGCATGTTTACGGAAAGGAAATATAATGCAAGAAAAAAAAAATGATAACGCAAGCACACATATATTCGGAAAAGTACAAACAGCGTTTTTAGAATTTAAAAGGATTTAATGTTCATTCTTTTTTAAATCCTTTTCCAACTTATAAAAATTTTGGACTATTTTCATAAGAAATTAAAAGTATTTACAAGGCTACAAGTACACTACAAATTTCATAACTACCGAATTTTTGTTTGCATTTTCTCGTGGCTCATGTCATTGAGAAACTTGCCACCAAATTTTAGATCTATTAACAAATTAGTTTTTAAGATATTTGAAGTTTTCGGAGCTATGGTTTTGGTTTCGGTTTCATTTTAAAGCACTTTTTCACTCTTAAATTGAATTAATTAAAAATATTTTTGAGTACAACAAAGTCTTTTAGTTTGAAATGTTAATTAATTCCAATTTTCATTTCTAAAATCATTTTTGCTTGATTATATTTTGAGGTTTTTAATTCTTATAATTAAGTAATTAAAATTTTAATTTCAAGGCCAATTTTTGCTTTAAAAATAGTTTATATAACTTATAAGCTTTATCATTAATTTTTTCCTGTTGAGAGAATGCCATGGCCAAAACATTCTCAGGTTACTGTGAGAAACAATACTTCCAAGAGATGGAATATTACTGACAATGATGTATCTAAAAATCAGTTCTCAGCTGATACTACAATTAGACTTTCGAATACAAGTATTGCAGATAAACTGAATAACTGTACTAAACTACATTATACTAAACATATTGTAATACTATATTTTAGTATTTTAAAGTCGTGCAACTTCCTAAACTGCCCGATTTAAAACTGAAAAAAGCTAAACTTTATGAGCAAAGCTGTATATTTGAAGTTTAAGTTAGTTTCATTATTATTTTGTACATAAACATTTTGTGTTCCAAAACTTTTGTGAAAATATTAGGTTAAGATTAAACTGAATAAACTGTCGTCGTAACAAATTCAATCAATATTATGCAAAAATATATTTTGAATTAAAAAACTATTTTCAGTCATATTTAATTAAAATAGTGTTTTAATGTAGACAATACATTGGAAAATATCATATAAAAGATTAGAGCTTTATGGGCATTACAAGTTTTTGTTTTATGCCTTTATAAACTTAAAATGCGTTTTTCTCAGATTTTCAGTTTTGACGGTATAAGTGTTTTCCATTCCCTAGGGGTTATTTCTGTTCATCATAGAGCCTTGAAATTCTTTGTATTTACTCCCAGACGTATGTTCTATAAAAGTTAGTATGGATTTAGGGCTGAGATCTATAGTTATTTTTTTTTTAAAAAAGGCTTCAGTTACTATTTCAAAGATTTTCATGTTTTTTCCAGAATTTTCTTGGAAAATAATTATAAAAATTAACAAGGGCATAGATTTTCAAATCCATACTAACTAACTTGCAATAATTTAAGAAACATAAATCACTTAAAATGTCTAAAAAATTTTAAAAAATTGAGCATTGTATAAAAGTTTGAAAAACTTCAAAAATTCTTAATTTTTTAAAATTGTAAAATAATGGATGGTCAAACCCGACTTTTTACTTTCAGAATCAACTTAATATTATAATCTCGATATAAAACATAAATTATTTTTACTGTTACTGTCTCCAAAAAGTTTTTTGAAAAGGGTACTGTGTAGCCTTAAAAAGAAACATTGATTTTCTCCAATTTTAATATGCAAATAAGTAGTGAGGATTCAGCGATGAAATTATAAATGATTAGCCACCTTTATCGCATAAAGAGAATGGTTTCTGTTGTATATTACTAACAGTATAAAATACCAATTTGAGAAACATTCTTCTCAGTATATATCAAGATTTCTTTTTTTTCAAAAGTAAATATAAATGTATTTCTATAAAGTTAATACTCATTGACAGTGACGTCTTAGTGTTTCTATTTGAAGTTCAGGTTCCTTATACAAAAGAAGGGCCCACCTTCGAACCTTTTAAATAGACAATACATAAAGCCCACTGGTAGAACCCCCTCAGTATAGAGGGCGCTGCTTGTAAAAGCCTTAGTTTTTGATCAGATATCTTTTGTACGTGTACGAATGTAGAGGCACTCCATTTGACATTAAATTTATAATCAATCTTACACTTATTTTCGATGATTTACTGAATTGAAATTGAGTCAAATTACTCTGATGATATGAACATTGATTGATCCAAAAAGCATTCTACCACTGATTTGAACCTCTGATGACCGAATACCCACGTTGTAAAATACTAGTACAGGCGGTAACCCGTTACAAATAAATGTGCGGATCTCACAATTCTATGGTGGACGTGGTAGCCTAATGTTTATGTTCAAGAACTTGTGGCTGGTGTGTAGCGGGTTCGAGTACTGGTTCCTCTGAAGATCCACCGTGTAGACACAGCCAGTTGCACGTTAGATCAGTCGAGGTTCAAAGTCCTCCTCTTGGTGTGGTACGGTAGTTAGATGAGAGGGGTACCAGCTCAGGTATTGTTCTCCTCACTTGACCAAGGTTCAAAACACACACGTGTTGTAATAATAAACATTCACTCAGAATCTTAGTCACAAGCATACTCGACTAAAAAATTAATGATGTTGTTTGGTGGTAGGCCTAAACAAAAACGACGGACATTATTTAATGATGTAGTTTTTCCACTGTTGCCAATTGGCATCTTCCAAATTTCTTGGAGAATATATATTTCTGAGAACAGCATGTGACGATTAAAATTATTCGCATCATAATTTTACTGAGGTCGAGTCGAGAATGAGACCGAAATCTCTTCGAGGTTGGGGTTCCTGGGCCAGTTAGCTCATACATTAACACATTCTTGCACATGGAAATAGCAGAAAAGCTTAAGAGAAGAAATTTAAGTTCATAGAGCGCTGGACGTCAGTTGTTAAACAGGTTAATTATGGCAGGTTCGATATGAGTTCCAAAGAAACAAAAAATCTTCAGTACTACAAAAATTAATAATTTGGTTTAAGTTACGCATGTGAACAACAAATGAATTTTTCAATATATCTATACATATAACGAAAACAAAAGCGACTCACTCACTCTCATCTCGAGATCTCTAGAAGTATTAGACTTGTAATGGGTCTATCTGCGTTCCTTTAAATACTAATTCTCTCGGGAAATATTGGATCTTTAAAAATTATTATCTTATAAAACTTCTCCCCCGAAGAAGATGTGAGTCTGCAAATTAAGACTTGTATATAAAAATTAAACCTTATGGTTTTGGGGAGAGAGAGGTTAGAGTGCTAACGGCTAGCAGTGATTGATTAAACGTGAAGTGAGACGTGGATACTTTGTAGCTGATTATTGTAATATTAAAGTTGACGATTTGTCAATTAGGAATCGAATTAGATTAGGTTGCTAAGAATTAGAAGATATTGCCTAGACGTAAGTGCTCTGATTATTTAAACTCGTATCTCATTTACCTCGTGGTTGCTTTTTATATTTGGTATTTGAGTGCATCTCTAAACTTGGTTAATAGAATTTGCGTTGTTGCTTATAACTGAGAATAAATTGTGGTTATTTGGAATACGGCTAATATTCCTTCCGACTCTCCCACATTTATGGACGTCGCGGGGTGACCTTTACAGACTTACCTACTTGAAATTCGGCAGGCGTGTTTCTTTCATGGAGTAGATATTCCCTAAGAACAGGTATTGCGAAAATCGATCTTCAAGGGAATTGCGAGTGGTTAAGGGGAGTTATAGATAAATATTCCCGTTTTTTTGAACTATCAGACCTACATACTTGAAATTCGGTAGCCATGTTCCTTTCATGAAGTAGAAATCCTCTAAGAATGAGTTTTGTGAAAGTCGACCCTCGATGACACACGCATCAACCAGACTCTCATTTCAACAAGAGACTGCTCACAATATCAAAGGAAAAAACTTTCCTACGACATTGAATACGACTAAAGATATTTTTCAATTGTAGTAATTGCTGTAAAAACCCACCTTTTCTATGTATCGCTCAGGAAGTCTATTAACAGCAGAAACAACTTTCTTCTCTAGGAAGGGGGTATGCAACGACTCCTTCTTCTGCAAGTTAAAATACGCACCTCAGCCAAAGTCAATAGCTTACGGCAGAAACGATATTAATCTAGTCACAAAGCTTTTATTTTCCTTTCGTTTAATTTAAGAATCCCCCCTTAACTGTCGATTAAAAGTTACACCATTCGTTCCCCAGTGCCACCGTTTTTCACATAGGTGCACATATGAAGTGTATGGAGGGTGAGGGGTGGTGGAAGAAAGGACACAAACAAGCAAATTTTTCTCTGAAATAAATAAATCCTTCGCAAACACTATAAATGACATTTTATTACATTCCAACTCCTTAGGAATAGTTACCTTATAGCAGCGCAAAGAAATGAGTAGTATTTCGGAAAGACGTATATATACGTCTGGGACACTCAACGCAATGGTTGAGCGAAGCGAATATATACGCTGGGGGTAATTAAAGGGTTAATAATACCAACTTCTTGACCACCACACATGCAAAATATGTTCTGACAACTACAAATATATATATATATATATATATATATATATATATATATATATATATATATATATATATATATATATATATATATATATATAAATAAATAATAATAATCTAAAATGCAATTGTAGAAAAAACTTATCTATCAAGTTAATTGTAACTACTATCTTTTGTCCCTAAACTGAAATTTAATAAATCGTTTTGACAAAGATTCTAATTAATGTAAATTGAGAGTAAAATATTTAGGAAAATAAGGAACGAGAGAGTAATAAATATTCCTTATGACTTCCAGTCATTAGTTCATCGCCCTCAATCTTAGAATAAATAATAAAAGCTCTTCTTGAAAGACGCCTGAACTAATAACAGCATCTGCGTTAATTTTATCATTTGCAGACAGCGAACAACGCTTGTTCATTAGTTTGGCATTAATATTGAGAAATAATCACGTACTTTCTCGTAGCCTTGTCGGGCAAATTACAGAATGTGTTGGGTTGTTTCATTGACAGGATATGAATTCCTAACTGTGTAATTACTGTTGATTCGAGATTGCTGCAGCTGTTGAAGTGTTCAATATTTAATGTTTGAAAAATTAATAGACTGTATTTTGAGAATTCTTTTTTTTTTTAGAATTCTTAATGACTTGCTTCTTAAATATGTTTAGAATATATGAAATTAGAAACTGTGAAAATTTTTTGACAAGTAAAATTTACAGATAAAAAGATTAGCTTATAATATTTAACTATCCCTTACCGTAAATTACGGCCATCTGACAAAGAATTCTTTACTTTGAAGTCTTAAGTAAACAATCTATTTATTTTGATGATTGGTTGAATAATCGGGAATGTTGATTTGGTGCACCTCTAAAGTAAGGATTCTTAGCCTTTTTCTTAATCAGCCCTATCTTATACTATGATCTCTCACACTCTTCAGAGTACATGAATTTTGATAAAATATTACTGTATTTTAAGGTGACAAATTTTTTTACTTTGAAAAAGAGGATAAAAAATTTAAGAAAAAACTACAACGTAAATATATATGAAACATTTTACTAACTCAAACAATGATAGACTAATTACGCCTAGATAACTTTTAATTATTTACTTAAAAGAGTAGTTTTTACATCGAATGAATTTTTTTTGTCAATATATCATTTTTTTATGTATCGGAAATTTCGGAGCAAGAATTATCCTTCATATAGAACATTACGGTAAGTGCTACAGCTAAAGTACCAACATTCTGTCTTAATTTCTCACTTGTCCAAAAATCATTACCAATTGAATAAACTATTTCAGCTGCTCTAGTTCCTGGACAGCACAACGTAAATTCAAAAAGAATAACTAAATTTTTATATGAAATGTGTTCATTTTTGAAGTAGTTACATATTTCCACCCATCTTTTGTCAATTTTTACATGTTGATTTCCCCATTGTTCTAATTTATCAGAATTTAAATCTACATTTAGTGTTCTAATTTCTTCTAACAGAAGCGTAACAGTTCGGCCTGGCATCTCTGAACACATTATTTTTAAAATATTGAAAAGGAGGACGATTGGTCACTTTATGTATATACTATTTTAAGAATGAGTTTTTGATTTGAAATTAATTGATTAATAAAATGTTTAATGTTTTTTTTATCTCAAAACCTGATATGGCCGCGGTAACAGAGCGGTCGTGATAACGAACTCATGATCGACATCATCGAATTGCGTGCTCGAAACCTAGTGCCATTAAAGACAAAGACCTGTCGTGCGGAGGAATTGTCTACACATCAAATCCGTCGAGATCTAAATCTTCCCATTGGCGTGGTGTTGAAATGTGGAGAAGGGGTGCTAGTTCAGGTGTCATCCTGGTCTCTTAAACATTGTTCAAAATTACGAGATCTGTCGCAAAGAGTTTTAGATTATCAAATTTTTTATACAGAAATCACCAAGTAAATACCATGAAATCGAACAAATATAGTTCATGTGCGAGAACCCCCCTGGGTTCCACCCTGGACACTAAGATTGAATTGAGGCAAAGAATTACCAAACGCCATTTTTAGAATAACAAATTATATTTATTCAATTGATTCAATTAGCAACCTTCTAAATGCAAATATTAAACAATACGTCTACGTCAAAGGGATTTACCTTTAATATTAATTTAAATTACAAAATATGATATTAATCAACTACTAAGCTCAATATCGAACAGGTTTACCGGAATAAGAGGACCGAGAAGTATACGCAACTTGAATTACTAACATTCATTAACTTTACACTAACTTTATTATATATTAGCTCTTGTGGTCAGATAAACTAAGTTTTAAATATCACCCGGCTATAATGTTGTTCTCTCCAGGTAGATCAACCCTTCCAATGGCAGTTCGCTGACTAATAACAGTAAGACTTTAATCACGCAATCCACTTGAATCTTCTTAACTTCGTCACTACTTCTCTTGGCTCAATAGACTTCTATCTGCTAACTTACAACGCTCTCCTTAAATACCTTAATTCATTTGCATATCCCGTTTTCTCCTTTCAAAGCTGGTTGGAAATATACGCGAATTTACAATCCCCAAAGACGCATAAGAGTATTAGTGATAAGGTGTCGTATAGATTCGTCACACATGTAAACATTCGTGCTGCATCAAACTTATTTACACAGCGTAATATACGTTATAATAACTGATATATAATCATATGCATTAAAATTAGATATAAAAACAACCACAATAATTTTTTTAATTATAAATAAAATAAATTGTGTAATGGAAGGAAAGAATATAAAAAGTAAGGAGCAATATATTTTTGGGGTAGAAGAAATAATATACAAATAACCTTCCGTATTTTTCTAATGTAAATTCAACTGAGATGACCGTGTTTCATTCTATTTATATTAGAATGAAGCAAATTCACACACACACACACATCTAACCGAAATAAGCGGAAAAGTGTTTCAGAAAAATCATGGAAGAAAATTGTGATATATCTATTATCTATTAATGTAGGTAATTTAGAATTTATAGAATTTTTTCAGTTTTATGCGCCTTACGCAGATTTAAAATCTAAGAATATAAAAACTTTTAAAAATTTTTATTGGACGTATCATTTTATTGAGCATCCTAAATTTTTTTTCTTAAGAAATTTTAATTAAAGTGTAATTTAAAACTTTATGAACAAGTATTAAACGATAGTTTTATTATTGTAGTCAATAGACACAGATCAAAGGCTTAGATGGCGCATGCGCGTTGTACGTATGAATAAAAATGAAAAGTTATTTGCTGTAATATATGTTCAAAACATCAAATATATTTAGGAGGGTGTGATGAAAGCTTTTTCTTTGAATGTAATCCAAATTTATGTGTTAGAAAAAAGCTCTCCTGTTTGGGTGGAGGAGAGTTCCAAATGGAAGGGATTCATTCTTTTTAGGTAAATATATTTCTTCTAAATTGTTTATTTTGATTTACTTATGTACTTATTCAGAGAGACACGAAGTATATAACAGAAATTTACACGCAACACTTACCATAAAATTCTAATACGTATAAATGTACAATTTTTTGTGTGGATTATTTATTCTACATTACGTAATATATAATCACCTTTTGGAAAACTTATATGCGTCAAAATCATAAGCCTTATTTTTTAAAAATTATTTAATTTTGATTTTAGAATTTCTTACTGAAACTTTTCACGTATATTTTAATGCAGTTAAAAGTATGGCAAACGCTTCTTTTAGATTAGAAAATTGGTTTATAGAAATGTCAATATTCATTTTTTTAAATGCTCCCGGTGCTTCTCTCTGTAGGTATCTTTTATGACACAATCTTTCTTCTGCTCGTGCATTTCCTTCGGTCAATCTGTAAATCAGGTGCATATCTGCCAACCTGGTATTCGTAAAACGTTTCATACTTCTCTGTGGGCGATAGAAGCTCAAATGACTACGGTAATGCAGATCTGTTTCCTCCAATGTTCTTGTGAACACCACCACCTAGAGCCGAACTAAGAACGTTTCCAACCCTGGGTTGCAATGCAAATCTGAATCCTTTGGGTGACCCTTACTTCCCCATAAAGTTCGTCCCAATAATCCTGGGACACTCTGTGTAGGAAGTTAAACACATAAATTAACACACATAAATCGTAATAGTATATTGTATTCTTTGTATTACTACTTATTCATATCTTTTAAATTTATAGATTATGCTTTTAAAAATTACGAAATGAAATTTCTACTAAATGTATTTTTTTTCTTTTAAATTAAACTGCCGATTAGAAACAAAAAGTATGTTAACTTAAAAAATAACGTTGCGTGTATAACTTCATTTCGAATATTGTATTGTTAATAATTAACTAAATGGATAAATTAAGACAGTGTATTCTGTGAATTGAGGGTAGTTGAACTGGATTACAAGTGTAGAAACAACTACCGTAATTAGCGTAATCACATGCGTAGTACATTATCTAAAAATACTACAGAAGCCATTTTGACATTTATATCAACATTAACCAGTTTTTTGTATCTTCCAACGTATCTTTTTGTATGTATTTTCTTTTAATAATAACACAGATTTGATTATTATTTATAAACATTTATATTCACTTTGTATATGAACATATATTTTGATCAAATGCAAGAAAAAAAAAAGCTCATTTATAAAAACTTTACATGTGAGATATTTGTTTTGAATTTTCATTTTAAATTTAAAGAAAATTTAGGTAAATTTTAAAACACGTAATCGGATTGTTAACTGTTAAAAGATCAGTTATTACAAAATTATAGTTTACTAGCTGGTATACTCGTTCTTCGCACGGGTGAATTGAAAAATTAAACAATACAGATTGAAGGATAAAGATTTTAATGAGTTATATAATTTTACGTAAATTGCAAACTAAACAGACAAAAAGCTTTTTGCATATGTCAGCTGAACAAAAAAAAACATATTTTGTTAAATTTTAAGTCTGTAGATCTAATAGCTGATAAAAGATTATTTTTTATTTAGAACGCCTCATAACCTCTTGTGGGTCGATTTTTGAAAACACCTTCTTAAGCTTATTTCTGCTCAGCAAAAGTAGCACATAGTTACAAATTTCGGGAAATGAACGCTTAAAATAGAGTAAATAATTTATATCTGGATATGTAATACATTAATATTACTTTCTATTGTATTAACTGTATGTTAAAATAGCAAGATTCGTAAGCAACGTCGTTTCTTACATTATAATGGCCATTTAATAAAAACATAGCGAAATGTTGGTGATAGAGCCAAGGAGGCATCATTTTTGACGACCCTGTTGGCAACTTGGCGATTGATTGAATGGTGTAGAAGTTGATATGCGGTAGCTCCACTTGTGATATTAAAACTCTTACCCGGTCAAATATTTTGCTTAGAATGTTTTAAAAAAGGTACATTTTTTTATGTGTAACATCCTTCCTCTCGCTTGCTGGATATTTGTTGGTGTGAATTCGTGAAAAGGGACGGATGTGTGTAACAGGAAGTGACGTAAGCGTGCGCTATTTGATTTGACCAATGAGAGCGCTTGGTGGTGTACAGCGCATCGGGGTACAGCTCTAGTAGCCATCAAGCACTCGAGCGTTTGACTCTAAATTCACAATCGGTGTGTAAAATCTCCCGCTTAATTGCAAGAATCTCTATATTAGAGCAGAGAAAATAAATTGCTTATCTACACACTACTCCTAAGACCAGTTTTAACCAGTATGTCACGCCAATCTGGGCACATTTAGCTAAAATTCATATTAATCAAATTGAAGTTTCTCAAAGCATCATTCTCCGACAAATATTAAAAGCTGAATGGTTTATGAGGAATAAGGACCTCAGATCCGCAAGCAAAATGATGTCTATCAGACAGTTTATCAAAAAATTAGCAACTAACTTCTTTCAAAAAAATTTATAACTCTAATAATCCTTCGATCTTGGATATTAAAAAATATATCCCTGATCCTAAATTTAACAGACCCAATAATATTCTTTAGGATCCTTCTTCAAATAAAATTCTTAATAAAATTGATTTCACTCTTCTCACCTAACTTAAACGCTTACTTTAACTCCTTCCCCGAGCCTTCGTAGCCTGATGGTTATAGTAGCTGATTTGAAGTGAACTTCTCCATGTTCGGTTCCGAGGAACTCGCTATTTTCAAATTTACTTTAAATCACTTTAATTTTCCCTGGAAAATTATTTATTCAGATCACAAATTAAAATTTACACGTTCTTTCCTATTTTTTCAAAATGTATTTTATTTTTTATTAGCATTTAAAAAATCTGTTTTTCTGATTTCAAATCATTCAATGTTTCTCTCATTTCTACAACGACTGAGTTCTAAGCTGCATTCCCATTGGTCAGGCCTCGCCCATCCACTGATCGAAATTTGTTTTCATTCTCAGTGCTTGCACCGTTTTTGAAGATATTTTTCTAGCACTTAAAGCCTTTTAGTAGTTTTAAATTTTAATTTTTTGCTCTCATATAAGTATATTTTACTTTTTAAGTATTTTTTTTATTAATAAAAGGCAAGAGTGAATTCGTCACAGTCACACAAAATCCTAAAGATAAGAGGTTATAGCTCGGAAGAACTAGATACTCTGGTCATCCACCCAATGATACTTTAAATCCACTTCGCACATACCAGCAAGTCTCAGATTTCACCCAGGATGAACTTGCGATCCTCAATTGTCAAAGGGCTCACCAAACAGATTTCGACGACGTTATTTCATAAAAATGTTCGTTACTCATGTTGTCAGAGACGTGGTTAGATAATGACGAATGTGTTGCGATTGCTGCGTAGTTTAAACGACCGGGCCACAGAGCAGCTGGTGTTACGATATATCGCAAACAGAAAAACTCTCATATTGTGACTCTTCATATGAACATTACTTATCGTCAAACCAGTGTACTGAGTATTGTTAGTAACGATATTGGGGGACATATGTATGTGCGGCAGAATGCTTATTTGAAAACGGACAAACACTGATTTCGGTGGTCGTATACATTTCTTCGAATCAAACGGTTCAAAAAATTAAAGATTTCCCATGATTTTGAGGAGTGATTTTAACTTTAATTTCTGTTTGCCAAAAGCAGAGCCGTTCGTAGCTTTTTTGAAAGATGAATTCAAGCTCGAAATGAACACAAATCAAAATGTTTCCACAACTAACAGTGGTTATTGACGCTGATTTTCTCAACGGTTTTTAAATACTTTGAAATCACAAGTATATGTGTCATATTTTAGTTGCCATAAGTCTATTGTCTCCGCTCTTGCCCAAATTTATCAAGAATAATTATTCTTGATAAAAAAATTGCATTACTCTTTGTGTTAATTTAATAAAATTTTCATTAAAGATATAATTATTCGTTAGAAAATTATTTCCAATCATATCCAATTCATTTTTTTCAGGATATAAGTTATTATTGCGTATTTTGTCAGATGTTTTACATCATATACGACTACTGTAAGGCTCGTTTTTTTTTTTATTGTTTTAAACTAATAATAATACTTATCAGAATGTGAAAATGGAAGAATTTCATTTTAATTTTCAGTTTTAAAGTATTCACACTATTTTTTATTTTATAATTGTGGAACACAGGAACCCCTATATGCTTGCTTTTTATAAGTACATTCTGATTTCGATGGAGACTATTGCATGCATCTTAAAAGAATTTTTCTCATATTTACAAAAAATGCTCATGTTCGTTCCTCTTTTTTAAGCGGCTGAGCGGTTTGTGTGTGTATATGCCCACACAATTGGAAGCATGGTGTAATACTAAGTCCTACATTGCAATAATAACATAAATAATACCTGCTTTTTTGGACTACCTTTCCATTTTCATTTCTTCTCCAGCAACAAGAATCACGTTGTCTTGCCAATCCCTGTCATTTATCGAAAATTTTCAAGAATCTAAATTCCTGCCTTCAAAGAAAAATTTTTACCTTCACCATACAGAAAATCCCACATACGAAGCATTTCGGTACCATGGACAAATTGCATCTCTTAAAAACCCACACACTAGCCCTAATAATCTCAATATAAAAATTAAAAATGCGTGCAAATAAAAGATAGAAAGAAAAAAATATCACTGCCCCTACAGTGGACAAAGAGGGTGTGGTCAGCTTTCAATAGCACGTACAAGGTTTACGGCTAAGCCGCTTAAGGTGTTAAAAATGTCCAAGACTTTTCAATATTTCTGTACAAATAAAAATAAAACTGATAAAGAGTTGTATTAAAACACATAAATAGATTTAACTTACTAGTGGCACTCTCCTCCATGCTTATTTCATACATTATTTCTTTTGTTGTGAGTTTTTAATAACTTTTAACCTTCGCTAAATGAAACATACCTTCATTTTCAAAAGAAAGATATATCCAACGTATGAGATTTTTTCGGAATATTATTATATTTGTCATATATTTGTTTGTCTTACTTTTGTTATTATTCAATTCTGTTGAGATTTTATTTCTTTCCGAGCCCAGTGGTGCCCATAGGAATTTTTCAAGTGAGTCGAAGGTCGCGAGTCCATCATTCTCGTATGATACCCCAATACGCCGCCCAAGCCATAGTTGCCTTTCGATTTTGTCGATTGTCGGGAACAAAAAAAACTAAAAATTATTGAATAAACAATTAACATCAATTAATAAAAGAAATTTTTAATAACTAATACTTCATTAAATTTTACATACTATATATGTCGCAGGAAAATGATGCAATTATGACTTTCATCGAATCCCTAAGGGAGAGATGGTCAATTCACGCAAGATGTTAAAATAACGTCTTTTTGAGGTCATTTCCCATATGTAAGTAAGTGATTTGATCAAATCCCCGAACTGTTTCAGTGAAATGATGAAATGAACAAGTCAGCCATTTTTTAAAGATATGGGATTGATATTTAGGGGATCGATAGTACTACCTGTATGGTTAGGAAGTACAAAGACTCGATCCCCCAGGTGTCTCTCCCTCTATCCCTTAAGAATTTCTCATCATTCCTAAGAGATATGTTTAATTGACGCGAGATGTGTGTGTGTGTTAAAATAACGTCTCTTCAAGGTAATTTTGATGATGAAAGTAAGTGATTTTATCAAACACTGAACTGTTTCAGTGACATGATGAAATGAACTAGTCAGGATATGCATTGGTAAAATGCTGTCCGGGGGGGGGAGACACCTGGGGGGTCGAGGCCTTGTACCTCCCAACCATACAGGTAATTCCTATCGATCCCCTAAATATCAACCCCATATCTTTAAAAAAATGGCCTGAATTTTTCATTTCATCATTTCACTAAAACGGTTCGAGGATTTGATCAAATCACTTACTTACATAAGGGAAATGACCTCAAAGGGTCCTTATATTTTAACGTTCTGCGTGAATTGATCATCTCGCTAAGGGATTCGATGAAAGTCCTAATTTCATCATTTTCCTGCGATATATATACATAAGATTATAATCAATCGAAAAATAAATCAAGGAAAATGGGCAAGGTGTCCGCTCCTTTTTCCCTTTCTATGCGTTTCTGTCTGAGCCCATTTTTATTTTCCAAAGTTTGAGTAAAAATATTACAGAGCAAAAAGTGAATAGCGTTTTCTAGTTTTTCTCTGCGCGTCTTCGGCTTTTTTTCTAAAATTCTCCTTTAAAACAGTCGAGATGGGGGAGGGGGCAAGAAATCTAAAAGAAAAATCACATAAATGATTAAAAAATAATTAGAAATATTTGGAACTTGAGTTAAGGTATTCCAGTTCACTAACGCTGATACAAAAGAACCATTTTGAATTGAGCATTAATGTCTATTTAATGGTAGTTTAAATTCGCATTTTATTTCCCTTACTTATATTTGGGGAATGTCTTCTGTTTCTCTCCAGTGTATTGAAATTTATTTTTTATTATTCCTTCCTACTCGAGAGTTGCAAATGCTTTTTGACGAAATAAAACAACTAATGAATTTTTAGTGTAACTTATAATGAACTTTGTAAGAATATTTGGACATTTACTTGAAGTTAATGAAATAAATTCCGCTAAAACTCTAAAAACTCGTTTTCAAAGATACAGTTTCCTACTGTCTCCTTTAGAACAATTAGAGAAGCCATTTATAAAACTTAAGAGATTTTTTTCTTTTTTTTTTGCAAAGCCTTATTGAGAATTTGCAGTACAGGGTGACCGGGCTTAAAGTATCTAAAAGTTATGGCTTATTATTACGGAACTACCCATCATCAGAATGTAATAAACTGTTCATCCGTCGATTGGAAACTTCTCCGAGATATTTTGCGTGTAGTCCGATTGGCCACAAGTTCACTCATTATTCGACAATCGCAGACGATAAACTTATTACACTGACTTCCTTAGTAAGGATGTGGATGCCGCAGTAAAAGGTGCAGTGCGTACTTGGGTTAATGGAATTTTTTACATCAGTCACGCGTGTAGAGCGTCGTGTTCGAACAGAGTGGAATGTCGTTACTGGCTTGCCTAATAGACTTATCAGGACTCCTACAAAATGAATCACGCCCACGATCAACAGTGTATTGCGAAACGAAACTTGCTATTTTGAGATATCAAAGTTCCCGTCTCCTTTAAAGTTCGTTCCCATTAATGGACAGATTTTGATGTCGGAGGATCGACATTCCATTCTGTTCGAATACGTCGCAGTACACGCGTGACTGATTTAAATTTCGTTAACCAAAGTACACACTGCACCTTTTGTTGTGGCATCCACATCTTTGCTAATGAAGTCTGTGTAACAAGTTTATAGTCTGCGATTGCAGAATAATGAGCGTACGTGCGGCCGATCAGACTAGACCCAAAATATCTAAGAGGGTTTTCCAATCCACGGATGAACAGTTTATTACATTCTGATAGGTAGTTCCATAATAATAAGCCAGAACTTTTGCATACTTTAAGCCCGGACACGCAGTATTTTTTTCCTCTTACAACTTAATATAAATTGAATTTCACGTGCTAATTTTTATTTATTTGTTTTAATTAATAATCTGATTAATAAATCACAACTAAAATATTTCTGAAGATTTCCGTACGTTTCTTAATAATAATTTTTTACGTACGGTAGAGTTCCGAAAAATTCGGCCTAATATGAACTGAAGTGTAGCCGAGTTTGTGAAAATCCCGAGTTATTGAGAATGAGATTTAAAAAAAAATAAATACCACAGTTTCCTCAAAAAATATTGTACTGCACTTTTATTTTTGCTTGAGAATACAACAGAAAAACAACTGCCCAAATACTCTTAAACAAAGGAAAAACTACGTCATTTGTGAAGGTATAGAGTAATTACTACTCGAAAACCAATGAATACAAAGTATACAGTAGTTTACCTGATCAGACTCACCTCAGAAAAATATTTTATGAAGGCATAGTGATATCTGTAATGAAAATTAAGTAGCTGACTTTGCAAAAACTGATAACTTTTTTTAAAAGAAATACGCAAAATCTTGTTGTCTGTGTTTTGCTTCTTCATCACGAAGACGACAAAGGAACAGAAAGTTACTGACGCACCTTGTTGTTCAAAATACAGAAGAGCGATTTCCGCAGCCTTTAGTCCCCCATTATGGGATATTTTAGGAGTTTGTGCAGTATCCTCAAAGTTAACATATACATCATTTTCCGGCGTTTTTTCATCAACTGTGACAGCAGCAGTAATTTCTGCATCGGAACCCCACGAGGGTATGGCCGAGTTATCTGAACCGCTGGATTGTCAAATGCCGAATTTTCGGAACTTTACTGTATTTGTAGTTGCCCCACTAAAATTGTCTTTTGATTAATGCAAGTTATTGAGGTTTAGATATTCGAACAAAAATATTTAAAAAAAAAAGAATTCTTCAAAAAGATGGGGAGTTGGGAGTTAATGTATTTACTGGTATATGTATATATATGTAATAATTCCCTCTAGTATCCTTTTTATTAACTCTTTATACAAATATTAAAACAAACTTTAATTCTTTGGTTTAAAAAATAACACTGTAATCTTAAGCGTAATCGGCTAGTCCAAAATCCCTGTCCCACTCATTCTATCTAATCAGAACTTTTATTACATAATAATCACGCGCTTGCAATGCTGATATAAAAACAAAAATCTTGTGTAATCGCCCTCTTGGTCTGCTTGCCGTCAGCATGTAAACGTCCACGTAAGAATGTAAATAACTGCAGCTTTCTTTGTCTTTGTGTTGTGTCCGTCAAGATGTCACTCCTATTATATATGACTGCTTAGGTGTTTTTAAAAAATAGATATAAAATATAAAAGTGATTGACCAGTTACGCTATGTGTGCTTCAAAATAAAAAGATGAAAAGTTATTCTGAAGATGTTTTGACTAAACCAGATATAACAACAAACAAGAGATAAACATTCATCAATCACATTCGAAAAAAACACATAAACAGTAGAAAGATCATACAATGAAGGACACATGAGCAGCCGAGATTAAAAATTATAAAATGGATGCTGCAGTATTATTAACATTGCTGACTTAAGACAGCTAATATATAAAATAATTTATTTAAAAGTGGGGTTGAACATGTTTTTTGGCCAGCGAACCTTCCACCTTTATGTAAGTTATACTGAGCAAAAACCTATTGAAAGTAATTGATAGGAATATCTAAATCCATTACAAGATAGAGGTAACTTACCTAAAAGTTGTACTTGAAAATGCAGAGCCCGCGCTAAATCTGAGTGCAATAAATAAGTTATTGCCAGATTCTGGACCCTAATGCAGATTCCAAGCATGTGAATGGCTGAAATGTAGAACTTAACAAAAGTATAAAAAGAATAGAAATAAAAATTAATAAGAGAGTTACAAATTACCATAACTTTAGTGACACTAGAGCATATATGAATTAAATAATAATAAGTAATTTTTACTAATATTAGAATATGGAGGTATCTATAACTATGAAATATGTAAATTTATAGTATTAAACTATTATTAATCTAAGAAATTTTTTAATCCTTACAATTTTGAATAGCTTTATTCATATAACTATCAATAAAATTAATTGGGTATTTCTGATTTAAGCAATATTTAGTTAAATGTTTATAGTTATTTATTATTTCTGATTTTTTTGACACAAGAAATTTATTGCGTTGTATATAATTAATAATAATATTTCTGAATATAGAAATATGTAAATTACTCTCCCAATGCGGAACTTTTATAATATTGAAATTAAAATCTTCTCTTTTATCATAAATATTAGAAACTCTTGCATTATTAATTATTTACATTATTACATCTGCATTAAATTAAGATATTGTGGATAAAAATTAGTATTAGGTATAAACTTGACTAGCTTGCCAAAAATGATTATATCATCTATATAACGATAAATATAATATTTAGAATTATTAATGTAACTACTTTCAAAATAATGTAGGTATAAATTGGCAAGACAGTTGCTCACAGGGGACCTTGTGGCGAACCTTTAATCAGCAGATAATAGTTACCCTTATAAAATATATAGTTCTCTTTAGGTACAAACCTAAGTGTAGTGAACTAAATCTATCATAATTAACATTATTAAATACATTATCTTTATGCAAATTTACAAGTATATTAATCATATCATCAACATTAATAGAGTTAAAAAGATCTTCAAAATCTAAACTATAGATTGAATAAATCTTTTTATCTTTCATTTGTTCAATAAGTGATTTACTATTTTTAAGTATGGCTGTGGATTTAAGATTATTTATTGTATCAGGTAATATTTCATGGAGAATTTTGCCTGTTTTACTGATATATGTATTAAATCCATTTGTAACTGTCTTAAATTTGACTGGGTCTTTGCGATTATTTATTTCTCTATCTGAAAATGATGACTTAATAAAAGCTGTATTATTATCAAAATAGCTGTTGATCATTAAATTATAATAGTATTTACATATGAAGGCAAAATTACCTGGCACTTTATCAACATAAACTATAATGAAATTATTTTGTAATTTTTTAATCTGATTTTTAATATAATTAAAAAAGATTTTATTATCTGTACCAAAGTTATATTTATTAAGCTGCTGTGTAATATTACCTTTGAATTCTGTGAATGCCTCTAGAAGCATACTATACTTAATAGCTATTTTGTGTTTTTTATATATAATTTTATTATTATTCGAAATCATTCACCTAAAACCAGTACCTTTATTCATTATGTTTCTAAGATTGTTGCCTTTTACAATATTGATATCACCAGTAACAACATGCTTGTGATTTTTATCTATGAATTCTTCATCTATGAAGTCATTACATTTACATATTAAGTTTTCTTGCTTTATGGGCACATTATAGTTAAAAATTGATCTACCTATTTTTTATTGTATTTAAAAGCTTTTTTAATAGTAATATTTTGTATTGGGAAAGATGACATGTGTTTTTTAAAAATACCAGAAAAATTAATATTATCATATGATTTATTCATAAATAAAAGTGTATAATATTCTATTTGATAATCTTTATTTACATTAACTTTTATTTTATGTTTATGTTTCAAAAATTTGTGAATGTCCTTTATAATATGCAAAGCATGGCAATCTTTAATTTTATGTGAGAAATTAGTACATCTTCTGTGTAATACATAATTCTGTCTTACTGAGTCCAAATATAAAAGATTTAATATGTTTTATGTTAAAATTGTTATCAAAGTTATTACAAATATATATAATACTATCTGTAAGAACTTTATTGTCTCTACTTAATCTTTTAGTTCTATCCCCTCTAGTTTTTCTTTTATTAGTTATTTTATTAATCCCATTATTGTAATAATAATTTTGAGAATTTTGTTTAATTGCATTAAGAGCATTTTTTCTTGGTATAATACATTTAGTACATAAGGATAAACTGCATTATAATATTTACGTAATATAGAGTAATTTTCCCACCATAATCTTTCTTTAATATCAGGAACAACTTTAATAATATTGAGTGAAATATGTTCAAAACCATGTGTACTATAATAATATTGAGTGAAACATGTTCAAAACCATGTGTACTAAAGTGTCTTATTTCTATTTTATTTGAATTTTCAATACTATTGAAGTATTAAGTATCTGACCTATGTTGATTAATTCTAGTATTAATTTTATTAATGTCTGTCCAATATATTTAAGTTGGCATTTATTACACCTCAATAAGTAAATACAGTTATATGTTTTACAGAAGGTAAATTTAGAATCCTCTTTGATTTGATCATTATGGATCATTTTACAAGTTTTACATCTTTTGTCGCCACATCTTTTGTAAAAGGTAATTTTACTATATATATATATATATATATATATATATATATATATATATATATATATATATATATATATATATATATATATATATATATATATAGCTTGCTTTTACTTTTGCTTGCTTTTACTTGGTTTGCTTTTACTTTTTTACTATTAAAAGAATTACGCTAATCCAGCTTATACGCAATTTTAGTTCAAATTTTTTCTGTTACCCCGACACACAGAGAGCTCAAATTGTCTGAAGATTTTATCCCCATTTTTTTAAAAAACATTCTGTTTGGTAATTCTTGGCTAATATGTATTTTGTTCCTTTTCAGCTTTATATTATATAGTATTTCAGCTTTTTTAAATACTGAAATTTTCATAGTCAATCCGTAGAAACTTTGGAATTTTCATAAGAAATCTAACGTTTTTCTTGTTTTTTTTAAAATCATAATTCACTTTGACAATTTTTTAAATTTTTTACTAATCCTTTATTGCAATCTTTTTAAAATAATCTAACAGAATCCAATAATAACATATTCTTTTTTTTATTCTGCTATTATTTTTGAAAATAATTTAGAAAGCCTCTTTCACACAATAAAATGTGTCCACCGACTCAATTCAAAAAGCAATAGCACTCCCATTCGACAAACTTTATTCTATCAGTTTACTTAAACCTTTCGAAAGAAGCTTCCTTGGCATTTCTAATCTTTGAAGAATCAACAGAACGACCAAAACAAGCGAGCCTAATAAGCGCTGAATTGCTGACTTAAAACCTTCTTTTTAGTTTGTTGTTATGCGCGAAGAACTGAGGAAAAGTCGGCTTTTCCTGCGCCATACGGTTACTTAGTTTTCGATTACTGCGCATGTGCCGCCCACACACGATCCTTCAAAATCGATCGCAAGGTACAACCAAGTGACAAAGACTCCCAATTGTAATTCACTTCCAGAGGAGATCTCGCACACACTTTTCGCACTTTCGAACACTGTGAAACAAATTTTGCACCAATCATGTCTTGGAGCAGAGCGGTAAGTTAACGTTCCATCGTGTTATGTGCATGTTAGGATTAGGATTAGTATTCTGGTCAGTGACATTAAAAGGGTGCATAGTATATGAGTAAAAACACCACCCCTGGAAACTGCACGTCCTTCTCATGACCGCACTATTCGCACGAGTTTTGTTTTTATTTGCCTTCCCTTCCTTAGCGCGGATGATCCGGTCAGATTCTATTTTTAGAATGTACGCAATTCTGTATGCTTTGTTGTAAGTGTAGATTTTACAGTGTATCTCATGTTAGTGGATGAGTTATGTTTCGTGAATTTTTTGCCATGTGCTCGTACCGGAAAAATAAAGAAAATATAATTTAAACTTCGTAATTTTTTATGCAACTTAATTATGCTTTATGTTTCTTGATTTAATCTCTGCTCAGGTTAGAGAATGCAATGAAAAAGATACATGATAAATGATAATGAGAATTATTATGCTATGAATTAAAGTTTTTTTCGAACTTTTCTTGCAGGCTTTGGTAAGCAAGGCAAAAAAAAAAGCATAGTTTGCTGAATTCGGTTATAAATGTCTAAGATTATTTTAAACTTATTCAAATTTGGCAGCAAAAAGATTAATAAGAAAATCTTTATTCTCAAGAATTTAAATTTAGAATTTAAGATTTATTTTTTATTACGTTTCGTTACTGTCAAGATGATGAGTTGATGTAAAGGAGTCTAAATAAACCACCTAAACAGCATGCAATGTTTAAGTTATGTACAAGTTTAAGTTAATTGTAATGAATAGAAAAATATAAATGAAAATAATGATTGTATTAAATAAAAAAGTAGGATTTTTAGTTTGGTAAAATTTATTCAATTTATGGCAGCATGCAACGACAGAGGAAATTTGTCAATTACCTATAAAGTATGAAAATCCGTGTATTTCACGTTTTTCAGAAAAAGAGAAGAAAAAAGTAACGTGGGTTAAATTTTGTGTAGAAAAATTTCTTTAGATATATATAGAAATTACACTCTCAAATATTTGATTTAAAAATAAAAGTTATGAACACACAGAGAAAGAAATTAATTATTAAAGTTTTTTTTTATCTTCCTTTTAAAATAAGTTTTTGAAAGGTTTTTGATTCTACTTAAAGGTGAATATTTTAAAAGTTTATAAGCCTACTATTTAATTATTCATACTATTTCTGCATGTCTCATTATTTTTCTTAGGTTAGATAATGTTTATATTTTAATAAAACTTTTATTTTGTACAAAACATAAATAAAATTCTATTGTGCATCATGTTTTTTTAAAAAAATCCTTTTTATGTCAATTTACTTTCCATCTTTAATTTTCACCCAGTCTTTCATGAAATTTATTTCCATTTTTAACAATAGTCCTATTTATATTTATAAATATTTCTTTGTATTCAATATTTGCTTGAAAGGTAAAATGTACTAAAAAATTATTACATGAAAAACTTTACGAAACACATTATTTTTTTAAAAAAGAATCATTAATTTTTTTTGTGTATATTTATTGTATTATTATTATTTTAACAAGAGCACTTGAAAAAAAATCTTGATCCCGTTTTTTTTTCTTGTAAAAAAGAAACTCATAAGTGGAAAGTTTCATAGCGATGAAAATTCGAATATATATATACAATTTTATCCGTTAAATAACATTTTAGACAAACTCTTTAATTAAACATTGTTTTGTATACTATTCACAATTGTATCGAAGATTTGCAGCCATAAGATAAATAGGTCTATCACAAATGTTCTTTTTGTGTTTAAATTACACTTTTGAGAAACTGCGATTTAAGGTAAAAACTCTTTTATTATTATTTAATATACACTCATGTCCATAAATTAAGGATAATTCAGAATCACACAGAAATTGAACTCTAAAATAAAAATTTCACCTGTAGAATTATCACACACATCTTGAACAAGAATATGCAAATTACAGGAAACCATCAGATGTCGCGGATAGTACGTCACAATGACGAGAGTGTAAGAGAGGGGTATATAAGAAATGGTGGCAAAGAAGTAAAATTGTTCACAAGCACTTTAAAAGCCTTTAAATGCAATAACCGCATAATTATGGCACAAAGGAAGCATTTGGATGATTTTTTACATGGTAGAATTTTTGGACGACTGGAATGGGGACGTACCCAGCTGGAAGTATTCGAGGAACTTGGAATCGCCCAGAGTGTCATGTCCAGGCTTTGGCAACGATTCCAAGATGATGGTAATGTGAGTAGATGTTACAGTACAGGTCGCCCCTGAGTTACAACGCCGAATGAGGACCCGTATATATTTGGCAATTACTGCCAAAAGAAACAGACGGAGCACAGCATCAGACCTGTCTCGTCAGCTACCGGTACGACAGTTTCAAGGCAGACCGTGTACAGACGTTTAAGGCACATTGGTCTATATGCTCGCAGGCCTGTCAGATGTGTTCCACTTACCGCAACTCACTGTCACCTGCGATTAACCTGTAGTAGAGAGCATGCATTGTGGACACCACAACAGTGGTTTTGTGTGATGTTTTCCGACGAATCCAGGTTTAGTTTGCATTCTGATTCTCGCCGGACTTTAGTATGGAGAGCGCCAGGTACCCGTTACCACCAAGAGAACACCATTGAACGACACCGTTACGGTGATACAGGAGGGATCGTTTGGGGAGGAATTATTCTTGGTTTCAGAGCTGACCTGCATATTCAGAGTGTAACGATGACAAGACACATCTATCGGGATGTCATTCTGGAACAACATGTACGTTTGTTTCGGGGCGCCATGGTTGCTGTATTTCTGTTTATGGATGATAACGCCCGTCCTCACCGTGCAAACATTGTAGACGAATGCCTTCAATTGGAGGATATCACCCATATGGATTGGCCAGCATACTCACCGGACTTGAATCCAATAGAGCATGTGTGGGATATGCTTGGCCGACGAATTGCAGCCCGTCAACCTCCTCCCACCTGTCTACCGGAACTTCGGAGGGCATTGCTTGATGAGTGGTGTAATATTCCCCAAGATCAGATTGATAATTTGATACTCAGCATGCCTAGGCGTTGTACGGCCTGTATTGCATCGTCCGGGAGACATACTCCGTATTAACCGTCATACTAATCATGTTATACTGTTTTTTGTAAATAGGTTCTTTTTTGAAATTTGCTCCAGGGAGTAAAAATCGCAATTTTTATTAATTATGTCAAACATATAGCATCTTTTTTGCTCTTTACCTTTTGTTTAATAAATAGACTTTACAAATAAGTCAAATTTGTTTTGCTTCTGTCTTTCTTTGCCTGAACTTCATTATTCTTAATTTATGTACATGAGTGTAGATCGTAATATATAATAATAAAAGCAGTAAGATCGCAATATATAATACTAAAATACATTTTATTTAGTTAGTGCAAACATGTACATTGAATTAGAAGCAGAAAAGGATGTTGTTTTTTTCTAAATAAAAAGCCAAATTCCACCTTTTGGACGAATTACATGAAGTGTACCGCTTCTCTAATTGGCTGTTGGGCTAAAGAGTTAGAGCGAAATCAATTAATTGTCAGTTTAATTTTTGAGGGTTTTAAATTTGTTATACAGTAGAGCGTCGTTTATTCGAATCAATTGGGACCCGACACCGCTCGGATATGCGATTATTCGGATAACCGAATGCGATCCATGCAGTATATGAAACCGGACGCTATACGAATATTGAAAATCATCACATGCGGGAAACGTGCTTAAAGAAAAAGCAAAATAGGTGCAAAACACATGGCAATTTTACCTTTATTGTAGAAAATAATCACTTATTTTTCGTTGTACCATTGTACACCTTCGTTTTTTCACTGCAAGGTCTCTGATTCTCTTGCGCAGCAGTAGTTGACTAGGACTGCACTCTAATTGTTGTTCTTTGTTCGTAATTACTGTACTCCATAGCTGTCTCCAACGCAGAAAACGCGTCAGCATTTGATGGACCCTTGCTACTTTCGTTGTTGTTGTTGTCCTCGTCTTCATCCGTTTCATCCTCGGCAGGGTCGGATTCTTCTTGCACGGAAGTCACAATCTCGTCATCATTTAGCATTTGAAACCCACAGTCTTCTGCATCGCATGCCATCCAGGTTTTTACATCTTCATCGCATTTTTGAAATCCTTAACTTAAAATGTTTTCTTGGCTTTTTTTTATGTCGAAAATTGTTGACTTTCCAACATTCTAAAACTGTGCTCGAGACGTCCACTTTCTCCCTTCGCGAGACGGTTCAATATTTCAAGTTTTGTCTCTATGTTCAAGACGTTGCGCTTCCGTTTTGAATTCGAAGCCGTAGCAGTTCACTACTCAACAAAAGAGCACATATACAATCCCCTCCTTTGGAAACAAACTGACCTAATATTCCGTGTAGAAGTTTACCAAATCACACAACTGAAATTCCCGAAATATCCCTGACCTTGGGCTTTAGCGTCACTTTTGGCCTCACGCTAAACAACTGTTGGACATTGCACTTTTCGAAAAGGTATTCCTATACAGTACACGTAGTTGACAAAAAAAAAACTGGTCCGGATAATAAACATTCGGATAAATGACGTTCTACTGTATCTGGCACATATGATTTTTCAAAGATTGATCCTAACGTAGAGCACGCCTTAAAATCCCAACAAAGAATGAAGATATGTGTCATTGGGTACTAAGAATTATGTACAGAACACATGCAAAAACTAAACAATTCATCTACTCAAAACTTCGTAATAGGACGGAAACCTTCATTGGATTCAAGCTTAGCAGATGCAATACACCTTTAATATACAGCATGATTTGCTATCAGACAGACAAACTTGCAGAGTGTGCATGGGGTACAAAGGCGACCCGGAATAACATAGGAATGCAGGGTCGTCAATGACGTAGTTGCGAGCTATGGTGTAAAGAAGAAAAAAGAAAAACATTTTATTAAACGGTTGTATCACAGCAGATGTTCGAAATTACGTCCAGATGTCGTCTGGCAAGTCTGATAGCGACTCCGCATGGAATTCCTGACGTTCTGAAAAATTCCCCCAGGTGATCTTGCGGTAGATGGCATTGAACAGAAGGTTTTGTGAACACCTTTCCTGCTGTAAGTCGTCATTTGCGATCTGTTTCCCGAGGTAACAGGATGAACTCGTATTCAAACGAGAAACTGTTCCTCTTCCTGACAGCGTATAAAAATGCGGATAGTAACGGGCACGCTACTTTGCAGTTGTTCTAGGAACGTTACTCAAACAGGCTTGTTCCACATTACACAACACAAGGTAACGTGGGATTGGTTATTTAACGAGTTAACAGGTTCTCTTTGTGTACAAGATGCCCGTTCCTTCAGGTTGAAGACCTCGTCTCTCGAATATCTGTGTAGCCGCCAAGAGAAAAGCAGATATGCAAAGAAATTTCTAGAACATAAAGAATTCCATGCAACGCTGCTGTCAGTCCTTCCAGACGACTTCTGGGGTAGTTTCGAACACCTGTTGATGTACAACCTTTCAATAAAATGCTTTCTGTCTCATTAATGTGTTGCGGTTTCTGTTCTTTTCCTCCGCTTCTCTGCATCATTGCTCGCAACTCTGGCATTTGCGACCTTGCCTTCCTACGTGTCGCATTTGTACCCTTTACGCATCTTGCAAGTTTGTCGGTCTGCTAGCGAATCCCCCTGTGTACATCGGTTTCAAATCATCTAGTTGTAAGCAAGTGCACTTATTCTCAACATGTAGAGATGGCGTTGCTCAGCTCTTTTGAAATAAGTAACATTCTTTATTTCACCTTACGATTTTTGATAAACTTAGAACGCATCTATTTTATTTCTTTTTTTGCAATTGAAATTCTATTTTTTGCATGGCTTTTCTTTGCACAACTATTAAAGAACGTCATGTAAAAAATGAATTGGTTACGTATATAAAACATTATTTTGATGTTCGATGTCGATGAATGATGTTCTTCTACATCAAGCGATGCTTTGAATTAGAAGGGGGTTATGTTGAGTTTAAATATCAAAAATATCTTCTGCGTTATATGTTCGATATACTATCAGTCCTAGAACATCTGAAGACACCATATATATGTATATAGTTAAATTGTAATTTAATATAAATTCTTTTTCCTGCTTTGTACGTATTCCCGTAGAAAATTCAACCGCTAATAATTTTTTTAGAAAAGATTATCCAACTTTGTAATTTCAATCATATTTCATTTTCTTTCATCTTCATAGTCCTAACTTTTTCACACGTTACCTTCCATTTGAAACCTGCAGTAAAAAGTGGTGAATTACTTATAATTGAAGCAAATATGCAACGCAACCTCCAAATCAGGAGCAGTTGGAGTCGATTTACATTACTGAAAAGATCTTGAAAACTGTCTTCATGAACAAATAAAAACTGACAATGAATAACAAACAAATTCCATACTCCTTTCGAAACTTGTGTGGTTGTAGATCAGGGGTTGGCAATCCATGGCATGCCGCGCAATTCTCAGTGGCACTCTACACTACTCTACAAATTTGTCAATTTTTGAGGGATAAATTGGTGATGGATCTTATTTGACAAACATCTTCAGAATTATGAACATTTACGGAATTACGAAAAAATCTGAATGATAATTCTAAAGATAAATTTACAGCTATTTTGTAAATTATTGAATGCCATTTCTTGAGAGATTTAATTGTTTAAAGAAGGAAAATTAGATGGACTCTGTTTTCCGTTTTGGATTATACATAGTTAAGTAAAAAATCTTTCCTCGTATGAAAAGTATTTCGAGTTCGCAAAGAAAAAATTGTTTTATTAACTGAATGTTCAGAATTATGTCAAACTGAAAGTCGCAAATTATCCCCCTGATTTTAGGATATGAAAGTAGAACTGTGGAAGCAATAGTTTCTTATTAAAAATTTTATTTAACCTTTTTATTTAACTAGGATGAAGGGAAATATTTATATTTTATGTTCTCAATTTCTTATTTTAATAAATATGTTTAAAAATACGTAATAGATGTGCAATATTAATTATTTTTGTTTTTGCTGAAAAAACAGTTATATTGTATGCTGTTTATTTTCATGTAAAGAAATATCTTTAAATGATGCAAAATTAATATATAATAATACTGTAAATAGCCATATTATGGATCTCTATTCTCCAACTCTGTATGTGTCGCAGGAAAATGATGAAATTAGAACTTTCATCGAATTCCTAAGGGAGATGGTCAATTCACGCAAGATGTTAAAATAACGTCTTTTTGAGGTCATTTCCCATATGTAAGTAAGTGATTGGATCAAATCCCCGAACTGTTTTAGTGAAATGATGAAATGAGCAAGTCAGCCATTTTTTTAAAAGGTATGGGGTTGATGTTTAGGGGATCGATAGTACTACCTGTATGGTTAGGAAGTACAAGGACTCGATCCTCCAGGTGTCCCCCCCTCCCCTGGAGACAGCATTTTGACAATGCAAATCCTGACTAGTTAATTTCATTATGTCACTGTAACTGTTCAGGGTTTGACAAAATCACTTACTTTCATTATGGAAATGACCTTGAAGAGAGAGAGATGGTATTTTAACATCTCCCGTTAATTGATCCTATCCCTTAGGGTTGATGTGAAATCCCTAAGGGTTGGGGGAGACACTTGGGGGTTGAGTCCATGTACATCCTAATCATACAGATAGTACTATCGATCCCCTAAATATCAACCCCATATCTTCTCTCTTAGGAATTCGATGAAAATCCTAATTTCATCATTTTCCCTGCGACATCTGCATTATTGTGGGAATTGCTAAAAAAGTGTCCTACTTTCTGGCACGCTAATTCATGTTGGTGAATTTTTTTTTCAAGTCATAGCTAAAAGATTGCCAACCCTTTTGGTTTGGTTTAGATTGTTCTTTACTGATACGGGGTCTACAAAGCTGAAGAAAGGGACTAGGAGTGCCACCTTAGGGTGAAACAAAAGTGTGGCTACTGGTTTAAGCTCTTCCTTATCTGTCTGATTGTGAGGCCCTGCTGGTGTTGTGTTTGCCTTCGCTTTTATGTTCAAAACAAAACTGTTTGTCCAAAAAGATTGGTTCTTGGTTCGCGATCGCAACAGCGTATCAAGAAGTCAATACCTAAAAGTTAAATTTCATCGGTCAGACATGAAAAATAAAATGATTCCTTTAAAATTTTTATAATGGAAATGAAGTGAGCGTGATAAGATCTCTTGAGCAGACATTTTTAAAAAAAATAATCTTATCCATTTCGTTAATGGACTGACATATGGAGGGTTCTTACTGTAAATTTTATCTCTGTAAAGTTTATCTCAATAAACTGATACTTAAAAAATAAAAACAAAAATGTAGCAAATAAATAAATAAAAATAGGAAAATAAAGTAAATAAATAATTTTTTTACGGATTTCTACCATAAGTAGCACAAGGTATAAAGGCTAACTTTCTCATTTTAATTCTTTACTTATTCTTTTTTGGCTGTTGAATAAATTATTTTAAATAATTCATCAGGTCTAATAAATGGGGGGAAAAAGGCACGAAATTTTTAAAATATGAAGTTGGGAAAAGTATGATTTCTCTAGAAGGAGAATTACACCACAAAACAAAATGCAGATTTCGCTTATCATGCATGAGTAGTTGAGAACTAGCATTCTAATTAGTCGAGCTAGAGGAAGAGATTAAAGGAAACAGGACTTAGGGAATCAGCTCTATCACCTTTAGGAAGGAATTACATTTTGGCTAATGCTTAAATAGAATTTAAATTGGTAAAACCTTAATGAAATTATCTGTGCATTACGTCCTATACAGTTTAATGCTTGTGCTTTCATATTAGCTCTTTCATATATTTAGGATTTAATGCATATTGGATTAAAATCTAATGTATTCTGCAATAAATATTTTGGTTAGATGTATTAAAACCGATCGTAGTTGATGTTTATAAAAAGATTATGTGATAAAAGGCACTGTTAAGAAGACTTGGTACCCTAAAAATCAAAAACCTATCGTTTTTTTATTTTCATTTAATCTTATTCTTTGCATTATTATCTTTCGATTGATATATCACTTGTGCATGTCGGAAAGTTAGAAGTTGACTAAAACTTCATTTGAAAACAAATTAGGCAATTCAGCCACCCCCCCTTTTTTAAAAAAAGCTAAAAAAAGCGTTTTGATAAAAAAATCTATTTTAGAAATAGAAATAATAACTATAAAAAAGAATGTGTAGTATTAAAATAAGAATATTTCTGAGGCAATACAATAATGTAATTTTTCTTCCTTGTGAAATGTGTGCATGTAAAATTTTTAAATTAAGGCATTTTATATTAATAATTTTATAATTTCAGTTCTTCTTCCTGATATATTTTTCACACAAATGTAATACTTTAATATTATAAGAAGAAAAACAGCTAAAATTTCTGTCGTGACAGAAAAAAATTTTTTTTTAACATTTTTCTTGAATTTTCATGGGCAATTAGTACTCTCAAAAAGTTGATCATTTATAAAAATGTGTGGGTTGAAAAAATATGAAAATGCAATTATTTTAAAGAAAAACGTATAACTAATATCTTAAAGTGGTATTTTAAGTTTAATTAAGCTTATAATAATTATTTTTTCAGAATTATAAACTTTAAACCTGTTTTTCTCAGTTTGTGTTTTCGAAACCTTAGTGCATTCAAAATGCTACTCCTTCGACAATTATTTACCAATCACTTCCATTTTTTTCTTGCGTGTTGAAAATAAAGCATGTAATAAAATTAGGGATCCGTTTTGCTATAAACTGAATACTTTTTTTAAAAAAATAAAATTTAAGACATGTTGGCTTTTTCGTTGATTTATAGCCTGTATATCAACATTTTATTTTTTTTCTCGAAAACGAATGAAGTTATTCTAAAATCGATCCCTAAAGTTGTTTAGATCATCCATAAGAGTATTATAAAAAATTTCAGGTCAAAAAATTAATTTTTACAAAAGGAGTAAGATTTTAAAATTTTCCCAATTTTCTTCAAAAAATTAAAATTTTTAAAATTGTGTGAATAATATATGAAAAGTTTCATCTGGTAACATTTTCTTGAATAGAAACATTGTATAAAATGCTAAAATATAATTTTTAAATACGTAAATAAAGAAGTTTGCTCAAAGGGTGCCAAGTCCCCTTAAGAACGACAAGTGCTTGAGAAACGATATTTATTTATTCAAAAGAAAGTTACATTATATTTTTATGATATAAGTTAAATAAATATGAACATTAAACTTGAGTATTTTGTGATTACATTAAAATCAGTTGTTAGGAAGTTAACAGCTTATTCAAGATTTACGTACAAGCGTAATTTCATATTTTTTAAGGGTAAGAAAAGGAAGGGAGACACATGTTTGCCAAGTATAAAAATTTAAAGAACACCTGACTTTTAATAGTATCAAATAATCGCAGAAGAAATGTTATAAAATTAACTAACTAAAAAGCTTATTTCATTGATGATTGACTCGTTTTTATATGAAATATTTACATCCTTTATAGCTATTATCGTCAATTTTAACTGTTCCCCGGACTCCGCACACACAATCTGCTTAGAAAAATCTGAGTATCAAAAAATAGCTTTGACATAATAACAAATATTCTATACTATAAATACAGAGAACAGTTTATGAATATAATAGCTGCCAGAAATAAGAACTGATGGTATATAAGGGAGAATATATATAATTAATAATAATAATAGATAATGTATAATAGAATGGTTTTATATTGTTAATCGATAGCACATAAGAATGGGGCTTGATAGTAATGTAATAAGTGATATAATAATGATAATAGATAATGTAAATAATAATTTAATAATAATGATAGATCTAATAAGTAAACGAAATTTAAATCTTATACCTTAAACAGAACTTCAATTTTTTTTTATCTAAATAAGGTTTATTATGAATTTTGTTTGATATTTTTCATAACTTTTTTTGTTTTAAAACATGAAAATCGTAATAGCAAGAAATACAGAGATATATTATTATTTTAATTTTAATTTTTAAAAGTGTTCAACATTATCAGAATTTTGAATAAAATTCGTTAAGTGTTGCAAATATTCAAAGCATTTTTTTATAAAACTGTTGAAATGATTTTTACATATTTTTAAAATTAGTAATTATTTAAACTCTCAGAAAGTATTTTGCTAAATATACTAGAAAATTTAATATATCCTGATGAATTTCAGAATCTTTAAGACATTTTATAAGATTATCAAATGGACATTATTTTCATTAAAAACAATCTCTTTATGCCTATCAGGAAAACTATGTTAAAAAATATTTCGAAAGATTTTTTCCTACGTTATATTTTTAACATAGGAAAAAATATTCTGAGTTACATGAAGTATTTTTAGATAAAAATAATTATGTCAAATTGAACTGATATTTCTTAAACATAACTATATGCTTACAAAAATCAAAATGAACCACAAATAAACTTAGAATAATGTCTTATGATAGTCTTTTTCTAAAGGCAGTATTTTATATATACAATAAAATGAATAATAGAATAATTTAGACTATGTTAATTGATTAGAGATGAACTCATATAAAACTTTAAGAATAATTTTATTTGTACAATTCATTCAATTAAAAACATTTTCAATTTTTAATATTTATAATAAAATATTTTTAAAAGTAAAATGTCCTTTTATGATCTCTCTTTTATTTTTTCATTTTAAAAGAACATGATTTCATCTATAAAGTAATTTTTCAATCCACATACCAATAAGAATTTTTGAAAAGGAATAGCTTTTTTTTATATTTTTGAACTGAAAAGATTAAAGCTGTTTACCATTTAGAAATTTTAATGGATATTTGATAGTTTAAATAAATTTATAATTTTTGTTGGCTAAACTGAAATTTTTTCCTTAATTGATAAAAGAAATATACAATTTACTGAAAGAAAAGTTAATTGTGAAATAATATTTATATATATCTTGCTTTTTTAATATTTTGAATAATAAAAATTAAATAAATGATTATATATATAAATATAGATTGCTTGTTTAAAAAGGAAAATATTTTAGTCATACATTATATTATTTGCTTAATCAATCCCATTACGGATGCATAACTGGAGTATGAATAATTTTTTATAACATCTTAACAGTCATATTTGAGTATTTAAAATTTTGGTATTTTTCCGTTTTGCCGGTGCAAGAGATTAAGTCGCAAAAAATTATACAACCGTAACCAAACGGAATATTTCTGCTGGTAATGTGTTATTACTACATTTTCAAAATAAGTCTTCTCTTATTTGTAACGTCTTTTTCATAATACATCGGAAATAGATGAAAAACTAATGAGAACTAACATTTATGTGTATATTGTGGTGTTATCGCCAATAAAGCCTGCTTGGCGAGATTGCGCCGGTAAAAGTACCAACATTTTTTTATTGTAGAGCGAATGAATATTTAAACATAAAATTTTGTTCAAGTTTTGTAAAAATATTTTAATGGGAAATTACTGCGTTAAGAAAAGAATTAAAAATATTATTGAAAGTAAGAAAGCGTTTTAATTTGCTTTCCTCTTAAAACATACTTTTAAACTTCTTGAACAAAAATAATTGAATAAAAAAAAGTCAGGCAATTTAAGTGGTGGAAACTTCAGAAATAATTGCGTGAGCGAGATTGTTACTGGTAGGATATTTAAACTTTTTTAACATAAGATTCTTGAAAATTTCAATTACAAAAACAATTTTTTTGAAATGTTTCTCGAATAACTGTAACAAAAATAAACTACTGATGAATAAATATTATTTTCTTTTCATGGATAGAGCCGTTTATTTACCAACAAACAGTGAAAACCATACCCACCCACACTGTACTTTAAATAAATTTCTATCAAAGTTAGTGAATAAAAATAGCATGCAGTAAATCTTCTTTAGCGTACTTCTTATTTCTCATTCAATAAATGCTTTTGTGAAAAAGCGGTTAGTTCAGCAAGTCTGTGATTAATAAGGGATCCTTATATATTTAATACGTGTAAAATAATGTTACGGTTAACATATTTTCAGCAACTTTTTTTAAAGTTTCGTAACCACCTTTATTGTTTTTTGTGTTAAGTAATGAATGTAAAATGATAACCCTGCAGAACTTTGTTGTTTCTAACTTTTTTTCAATATAATTCATGTAATTCTTTATCTTTTCCTATATTTTTTATGTTTCTAATAGTTCAATATAACTAAACTATTACATAAAAAAACGTGATAATTTTTAATCATAAAGAATTTAAAAAAACAAATGGGTATCTTCGGAAGTCACTCTTTTTTATAATTAATTTAATATTAATGTTATGTTTGAAATAATTTGCTGCGACTTTTTGTTATAATGTAAAAGCTTCTAAATCAGCGCATGCGGCCCACTAAGCCTTTTTAAGTGGCCCAGTCAGTGCCCATTTCTCTGAAAAATTAACTTATTTAAGAACAATATGTTAAAAATTTGGAGTCAAGAAATCAAATATATCAATTTTTTTTGCTGTTGATGTCGTACAAGTGCGAATTGATATTCTTTTTTTATTTTTAACAGTTACGCTTTGTGATACCAGACAACAGTGGAGTAATGGCAGTTTTATGGATGGAACTAATTTTTAACTATCTTTCATATCTTGCAAGAAAAAATATTCGAAGAAAATATATCATTTCAAAACGATTAGGAGGTTGACTATTTTTGGTGAAAAACAAATAGAGATCAGTAATTGTTTGATTTGTCACGAAAGGGCTGTATTTAAAAAATACTAATAAACAGGAATCACTCAATGAAACTTTTCCTCGAAGATCTCCTTTAAGAGGTAATAAATGGGATTTCTTGAATAATCTTTGCAACAGCAACAAAGTGAGTGGTAATGTCACAGTGGTAGCAAAGATATCTTATGAAGTTTGTTACAATATTGGTAATCATATTAAACCGTTTACTGACGCAGAAATTGTGAAGGAATGTTTATTAAATGCTACTAATTCAGTGTTAGTGACAAAAATAAAAAATATAAAAAAAGTTGTATTTAAAAAAAAGCAAACCAAGAGTTAAAATATTTTGATCAATTTTCCACTCTATAACCCACCCCCTCTCATGATGTGGCCCGCGTGAAATAGCTGACATTTGTATGTGGCCCATCAGAAAAAAAAGTCGAGTACCCCTGTTCTAAATTATCTAATGATGTTGTGCGATTTGGTATTGAAAATTGGCTGATTTTTTAGTGTCATTAAAATAATAACTAATAAAGAAAATTCTACACCGATAGATATTCATTTGCTTTCAACTACAAATGTATATAATTTTTTTTAAATAATTAATAAATAAAAGTAGTTACGACTGATGGACAATAGTTTCAGGAACTATCACTTAAAAATATTCACTAAGTTAGAAATGAAACAAAAACTCTACTATAACGAGATTTAAAATTCATTTTAACATAAATCATTAATACTAAAAGTTTTACTTGAAATTTTTTATTTGCTTATAATTGTTATAAATCCCCTCCCCCCCCAATTTTCTATAACATTGAGAAAAAATTCTTAGATCTCGAAATTTATTGAAAATATCCTAAGTGTTTTAAATCTATATCATCAATTACTGAAGCAATGGCAAATTATCACTTTTTAAAAATAATTTTATATTGTCTAGAAAATATTTAAAAGAAATTTGAATACTAATGGTATATGTATATATATATATATATATATATATATATATATATATATATATATATATATATATATATATATATATATATATATATATAAATAATTAGGTATTTGAATTAATATAAAAAATCTTAAATTGAATTTTTAATATTTTTTAAAGTTATACAGGTGGAAAATATTGATCAATGCAGAGCAAATTAACAGCTAAATGTATATTTAATTGTATTAACAAAATAAAAATCTAGCATATATTTTGAATTTTCATTGTATTTTGGGAAGATTATAATATCAGAAGCAATCATAAAATAATTTGTATTTGAATTCATTTAAAAAATTGGTCTGTTATTTCTCACAGAATTACGTTTATTATTAGCCAGTTTTACTAGATTTAGTTTAGATAACATAAAATGAGAATCTCTCTCAATTGAAGTATTTTTTTTCCGATAGAACTCTGTTCCTGAATAGTGATTTATGATGCATTCCTAAATGTTAACCTATAATTCTTCCATTTTGAAAATAACATTTTTTTCCTCCTGAACTTTTTAACTTAGAAAATTTAAACCTGCGAGGAAAAGATTCAAACAAAAAGAACTCGATAAAAACGTATTGTTAAGGAGAAACTTTAAAACTTTGCTTGTTAAAGAAAGTCGAAAACTTTTATTGCAAAAAAAAGAAGTATCGAAACTGTTCATTCTAAAAAGAAAGTTGGAAACTTCCTTTTTTCTTCAGAATAAAGTTTATGTTATTATAGAATTTTACGTGTTACAAAATAATGCGTCAATTTTAAATTACCAAATTTATTTTAAATGAAGTTTTAATAAATTTCGTTTAAAAGAATGCAAAGGATATTAAAGAATTTATCTTTAAAATGGAAAACATTGCATAAGAAAGAATATACAAATGCATGTAAAAACTGCATGCCGAGAATAAATAATTATACAATAGTAAATCGGTACCTTATGAGAATGCGTGCAAACTAAAATCCTGATTCAGGAAATTATACCTTCGGGAGCTTTGAAGCTTCCAATTCTAACCCGAAGACGTAAATCTGTTCATATGTAGATTTCCCAGAGGCATATTTCCTTGGAATAATTTGACTCGTAATTTCTGTTCTACATGATTTATTTACTCGCAAATAGAACAGTATAATACCAAGAATTTCAATTCATTTTAAATGCAGTAAACAATGATTGAACATGCTTAAATAATACTTCAGTTCATTTAAATTTAATACACAATTATATTATTCTCTCTTTTGAGTAGATTTAATATTAATAGAAATTTATTTAATGACCAAAAGAATTTTTGAAATATATTTACATGATTGTCTAAAATCATTGCAAATAAACAATTGTTACAATATACTTTTATTAGATCATGTAAATGATGATATCATACAGCTAGTTTTGTTACAAATAATTAGTTATGTAAGAGAACATTTGGTGCTAGCTATAATTTGATAACTGTAGTATTCTTACTGTTATTTATTTTAACAATGAAACAATTTCAGATTATTTTTGTCATGGCATTGTCCTTTTTATTCACATCGATATATCTTTAGACTCTTATTATTGAGGATTAAAATAATTATGCTGTATTTAATTAAATATTATATTTCTATACATGGATATATGAATTTTACAACTCGAGAAAAATATTTTAATAATTTTAGAATCAAAATAATCCCTTTTATCACAAACATTGCTGCTTAATAAAGGATCTATAACACGCAAAAATGAACTTAGTTAAGTTGGTTGTTCTATTGTAAGTTGGTTACTGTTAGTTTTAACACGGTTTAAATAAGAAGAGTAAAAAAATACTCCAAATCCTTAAAACGATTATTTTCATCAAATATAATTAAACACATCAGTGTATCTAAGACAAATTATTATCAATATTTTGCTATTAAAAAGGTTATTCCAAATTAACTTAACTGTTGTTAGCAAGTCTCTCTTTTGTGGTAAGCCTTTAATATTCTTTTAATAATTTTCCTTAAGAATTTAATTAATGAGAGTGTTATAATTTTGAAATTTTGTAATACGATTTAGACTTCAATGATATAATTATTTTTTAAAATTACCTTTAGTATATTATTAATATATCTATTTAAGTATAAATTCATCTTCAAAATCATGGCTGTGTACAGAGTTAATTCTTTTGTTTTTTAAATAATTTATGAAACTTTAATTATTATTAATAATAAACTTTTTTTAAGATCCCTTAGACTTTGTTAAAAAGATTGTAACAATTTACTAGCAGTAATAATTCTTTTAAAACTATTAGTAACACAAGAGTTTAACAGAAAAGAGAGAGAAAAGCATGTTAGTTTTTATATTATTAGAATATCTCTAACGTATATCGTTGATTTATTAAAATAACAAGAATATTTTTTTTACATTTGCAAAAATATTTTATATATAAAGTACATTTTAAATTTTATGAAAAGAATATACTTAAAAATGTTTCTAATTATATAGCATGTTTAGTTCTCTCATTAGGTTAATTTTTTAAAAAATTATTTGTATTATTATTACAATGGGGGTAGCTATTATTACCCCCCACACACTTACACACACAAACACATCTGTGCGTGGTGTATGGGATTTTAAAAACTATTTCTTAAGAAAGTTAATGTTCAAAGAGAAAATTAGATTATTCCTTGTACTTAAACATTCAATATTCGAATGTTTAAAAGCTAGTTAAACTTTTAAAACATTTACTGAAATACTGAAAATAGGATTACATTTTCTTCGAAAACACAGTAGTCAAAAGACATTCAAATTTATGACTGGAATAATTTAGTCTTGATGTGAAAGAATAAAGAAACTAGGCTAAACATTGTGTAGCTCACGCTAAGCACGCATTAATCAATTTGAATGAGTAATAAAAGTAGTTATTGAGCTTGCGTGCTAGAAGTTCATCGAAGTAACTCAGTATTAGTTTTGTAAGAACTGTTCTAATAGATATAGTTTAACCCGCTCGCGTTCATTTGTTTGGTATATTTTTATTGAGATATTTACGTTCATGCGAATTTAGAAATAAAGAGTACTTTCTGAGCTGTCGTTGATAGAATATTGAATCAGGATCCCTGTAATCGAATTTAGTATGCTTAGATATTTATATCATACAAAAAAGAATTATTTTAATATATGATTTAAATTTGATTGATCGTTTGCGCTGTGAATATTCTCCCATTTTAGATTATAGCTACAGGATCGGGCGCGGGAACTTCCTATTTTGAACATATTCCAGTGATGTTCGTAGGGAGGGGAGAGGATTGGTGGAAGGGATGAAGTGGGATATTTGTGTTTCCACCCGTCTCAGTCTCAAACCAGCTGTGGTCGAGGCAGCATCATGCTTTTGCCGTGGAGGCGTATTTCTCAACGGTCGGTCGGTGACTTCAGTGCAACATGCCTTTCGTCGTCCCTTCGTGTTATAATGTTTCTTTGCGTTTTAATGAGAATGGATGCCTTCAGAGCAATGAGGATAAGGAAAAAAATAAAGGAAAGGACCTCAAAAAAACCATTAGAAAACCTGAAAATGTGGACATATTTCGTGTGTCAAATCAAATAATGTGACAATGATTCAACAATTCTTCTTACCCGCTCTCCAAGAAAGGGATCTTGACAACGTGTGTTTACAACAAGATGGGGCCACAGCCCACACTTATAGAAATTCCATAGGTATTTTAAGAGCAACCTTCCCCGAAAAACTGATCTTCCTGTGAGGAGACGAAAACTGATCTACTTGCTCACCTGACTTATACCCTTCTGATTACTTCCCGTGGGCTTATTTTAAGTCCCCAGTTTACAAAGATTTTTTCAAGACCTTGGAACACCCAAGGAACAACATCTGAGCCGAAATGGGCAATATACTGGTCGATATGCTTGAAAAGGTGTCTCAAAGATTTCGAAATCGACTGCATCAGTGTATTGATAATTCAAGGTGACATTTAACAGAGATTGGGTTTAAAACAACGTAAATTCAAAATTCGAGTGTTGTGTGGAAGGCCGAAAATAACAATAAAGTCAAATGAAACATGTGCGTTTTATTGCATTTTCAAAATAGAATTTTCCTACGCCCCAGGCTGTGTGAGATTCTGAATTGTTTCAAATTTAACCAGAATAACTCCCAAACACATGTCAATATAATGATGATTATTTTTTTACTTTTATTTCCTCTAATATAATTTTAATAACGAACTAAAATATCATTCAGAAATTTGAGTACAATACACAATAAATAATTCTGAAATGTGCATTGTTTGTAGGAGTTTAATTAGATTTTTTTAAAAAAAAACGAAAATAAAATCGAAGAACATCGTGCTTTGGTATGATTAAACAAGATTTTTAAATGGCTAAAATTCAAGCTTTATTTAACAATTGTGTTGTTATTTGGATGTAATAGATGATTAAATTCGATTGGTTCATTTATTTTTTGTGCAGTTCGAATACCTATTTATTTGCTGAAACTTTTCAAAATCTTAACCGAGATTCCTGGAATTCTATAAATAAAAAAATATTATTACTTTTTTAGCTTCTAACTTTAAACTGATATGATCTCATTTCAGAGAGCGTTAGATCTAAAACTTCTATTATATATTTTAATTAAATTTGTGTTAAGCTGTTATTTTTAAAAATAATATTATAAATTGATTTAGCAATATTTAATACTTTTTAAATCAAAAGTTTGATACGTTTTTTTATTTTTGAGGTGATTAAAGTAAAACTGAATTATTATCATATTTTCAGTGTATTTCAATAAGTTTATCATATTACTTTCTGTATGTATATCAGACATTATTTTGGTAACCGATTTCGGTTTTCTCTCACAATTGTATAAAAAAACTACTAATAAAAATGCTAGCATTTACAAACATGACACGGTGCATTTCTCTAAAATTGAGTTTGGAACTATTATTTTTATGCAAAATAGATTGAAGAGCTTAATAAATTTTTCTACATTGTAAAACACTATCGAGAAAAATATACAAAATTTTAAATATGTAAATCAAGTATTTGGAATTCTTAAAATCAAAGAAACACACATCTGCATTTTCCCCCTTCTTTTGGACATTAGTAATTCTTAAAGTCTGGAATGGATGACTAAATTTTAAAAAAAAATACTGCTATATTGTTACATTTCTATAATTAATCAGAAAAGAAGAATGGCGAAGTAAATTAATTCATATGAATTGACGGAATTCTCGATTAAGATTCAAAAATTCAATTCCAAGTATGATTTTATATTCTTCACTTTTCTTAAATAATATACTGATGCCTTAATCAGATGAAAAAATGAGTAATCAAATTGATTTTTATGGTATACACTAAGCAAGAAATATTCCCCTATTCATAGGAAAAAGAAAAAGGAAAAAAAATAATTAAATATAATCCATCAGCAGAATTCTAAGTTTACTAACAGGAATCCAAATGAAGAAGGGGAGTTTGTAGAGATAGACATGAATAATTGTAAATGTGAAAAAATAATGCTTTTTTTTCAGGAAATATATTTCAGCAGAAAATTATTCTGATTTAATAAACATTGACTTGCGAGGTTATATCAAGTATGTTTTTAACATCAAATAATACTAAAAGTAAAAATTTTATGCTTCCAAACAAAGTTGAAGTAAACATTATATTAATATATATAATTTTTAAATAAATATCTGCAAAGCATATATATAATTTGATTACTCAATATATTCTTTATGCTGTTTTATTTTAATTTCTCGTACTAATTTTTTTGGTATAAGTCACATACATAACTTAATTAACATAAACTTTTTAAAAGTTAAATACTACACGTTTGTTTGATTTAAAAGTAATAAATATTTACTCTTTCCACTGTATTATACTTCATAAATAAATTTGACGTTATATGAAAAGAGTAAATATACACTCATTTCCATGATGTGTGGCTATTTGTACAAATCTATGTATTTTGTCGAAAGTATTTATGAACATGTTATGTGTAGTTTTCAGATGATAATTAAACAATTCTTTTAAGTTTTAATTATTATTTATTATTATTAGTGAAGTTTTTTAAATACGTTTATTTTATCTTCTTATAGATTTTGTTTTCGATTGCCTATTTTAAATAGAATAAGAATATTTTCTTTTTTTTTTTAAATGAAAATAAAATTCGATTGAATTATATAATTAATATATATAATATATATATATATATATATATATATATAAGAGCTGTCCTAAGTCATCAATGTTTGTAATACTGTAGCATCCATTCATATTTTTAATTTCTCACATATTCTTCAATGTCTGGTTATCTTGCAATTCCAATTTTTTTCAGTTTTGCTATTGTATATTCACCTATATATATTGTATATTATATTAGAGAATTTTAACTATATATATATATATATATATATATATATATATATATATATATATAGTATTGTAAAATAAAATAAGATATCAAGTGAAAAATTTGTATAACCTACTATGCCAAAGAAGAAAGAAATTGGAGTTCAAGAGACATAACAAATGTAGATACAAAAAGAATCTTTGGACTAAAATGGAGACCTATTATGATTTCTAAAACTGTCGCTGAATTAGACCAGCGATAAGCAATGCTTTACGGACCCACCTTCCCCGTACAGCAGAAATTTTTGACGTAATAGGAAAAAACAGAGCCATGGTGAAAAGTTAAGCCTATTTCTAGCACACGTGGATGAAAAACCAGACAGTAAAGCAAAATGAAATTATAAAAAGAGAACAAAAATGTTTCTCCCATAGAGAGGAATATTAAGAAAAATTTCTATAGAAAAATTAGAAAAAAATTTACATGTAAAAATGAAAACCCTAAAGCAATGTGAAGGCAAACATGTTATGCAAAAGTCCCGTGCAAAATGAAGTAAAACTAGAAGTGCTAACACAAGAAGCAAACAAAAAATACAGTGGCGCCACCAAGATAGTTATTTTGCAGTTATACTAAGCACACACACACACATATATATACATATTTATGTATATATATATACTTTATACCCCCCTTTTATATAAATTTTTTTATATATATTATAGTCAGCAATGTTTATAATACTGCAGCATCCATTTTATAATTTTAATCTAGTGTCCTTCATTGTATGTTCTCTTTACTGTCTCTGTGTTTTTTTCGAATGTGATTGATGTGAAAGTTTATCTCTTGTTTGTAGAGAATTAGACTATATATATATATAAGATATTTTTAAAAAATTAATACTATTTCTATTTAGTTTCTAATTATGACGAAAACTTTTTTTTTGGGGAAGGGATGATGAAAAATGATACATTCGAAGAATGATAACTTCATCCAAAATTGAATAAAAATTATCATCAACGTTAAGTAGATAATTATAAGAACCATGAACTACCTCAGATTTCATTCTCTAATTTCGAGGATTTAAAATGACAAAAAATCGTTTCTCAAAAAGTTTATTACAGTCATTGGTATAATGTAATGTTTTAGTAATATAATAAAAATTAACCGTTACATAAAGGACTTGGCTATTAAAGTATTATTTTTAGTGACAGTCAATTAGATTTTGCATTTTAGTTTTCTTGTAAATGAAAAAAATGAAAGAAGTATTTAATAAATTAGTCTCCTAAATATCCCGTGGGATAAAATTATATTAACTTTTAAGTGAAATATCATGACTTTATTTTACCCTAAATGTGTTAATGCACTATCATCATTATTCAGGATATTATCTGTTATGTAAGGTATTCAGAACTCAGCGTAGCTCTTGGGAATTGTATCGCACATTGCAAAACCTTTTTTATTTTGTACAGAATTGGAGCGTTAAGATAAAAAATTGCAAGAAAAGAAATATATATTTTTAGTTTACTGACTCTCTGACAAAAGCATCTTTAAAATAATATTTGAAATAATTACCCAAAACCATATCACCTTCTAAGGCGGTAATTGTGCTAGGGATATATATTTGGCTTTCTGAAATTCAAGTACAAATTATTTATTGATATTTCCAAGCAAATATTGGCAACTATTATTCGTACTGTTGGAGTACAAATCATTCTAAAGAAGCACTTGTAAATTTTACCGTGACTTGAAAAAGTATTTTTTTTATACTTTTCGTGTTGTGTTTATTTCTTGCGTTCACTCAAAGGCTACATTTGAACCCGAAGGTCTCTTTTCATAAAATTATTTGTTGCGATGCGCAATGTTACGACTTAAAGTTTATACCAGGGGTCAGCAACACGTGGCACACGTGCCACATGAGGCACATGGTAAAATTCTCAGTAGCACTCTGCACTACTTTACAAATTTGTCCATTTTTGAGGGGAGATGGAAGTTTATAAATTTGTAATGTACCTTATTTGACAGACATATTTAGAATGATTGGACATTTACGCAATTACGAAAAAATCCGTAAGATAACTCTGAAGGACTCTCTCTCTTCTCTCATCGGCCGCGGTAGCCGAGTGGTATAGGTATCGGACCGTGGCTTGCTTTGTCACGGGTTCGAGCCCAGTACCACTAAAGACCCGCCGTGTGGGGCAGCGATGCACGTTAAATCTGTCGAGAGCTGAAACGTCCTCCCGTTGGTGTGGTGTGGTAGTTAGGAGAGGGGGGTGCCAGCTCAGGTGTCGTCCACGTCACTTGACCATGGTTCAAAATTACGTGGTCCGTCGCCAAAAGCCCTCGTGTAGCTGAACAGTGCGACGTTAATATTCAATCAATCAATCAACCTCTTCTCTCATCCAAACACGTTGAAAGTGACCAAATTCGATCACGACAGATATATTTTTTTTTACTTTATTGAATAGAGATGTCTTTTAGCTTTACAAAGCATACTTTGTTTTGATTCTACACTTCCAAGTTACAATCAATTTTACAAAGTTAGTAAAACGGGAAGTGGGTCTTTGATCTACCAAAATTGGGCTTGTAAATTGCTCAAAATCTACCGTGGCGACTCTGATGACAGAAAAAGATACAAAATATATTTCTACAACCTGTGGCCAGAAAGTTCAGTTAATGAGCCTGTAGAGATCTTTGCTTTTACAGTAGAATATCAACGCGCCGCACGTGGTGAAGGTCAATATCTGTTTGAACATGTTTGTAATTGGCAAGGTTCGAGGTGCGTTTATTCCCTGTTAGTTTAACGCAGAGCGTGAAATGCTAGTGGATTGTCGCGGTGTGGAGTGTGGAGCGCACGCACCATTTTGGTTGTACGGCAGTTCCTGGCAACGAATGGAGTTGTGACACTTGATCATCCCCTTATTCACTTGATTTGGAACCTGCAGACGTCTTCCTCTTCCCCAGATTGAAGTCGGCCCTGAAGGGAAAGAAATTTACGGACATCACCGACATTCAAAGCAACGTGACGGCCGAGCTGAAAGCCATACCGAAAGATCTGTTTTACAGGAGTTTCCAGGACTTATATACTCGTTCCCAACAGTGCATTGCCATTCATGGAGATTATTTTGAAGGACAGTAAATTGTATTTGATGCTGTACAATACTGTATTTGAAATAAAAATTCATTCACCGAACGTTCTGGCTACAGGTTGTATAAAACTTTCTGAACCTAATATATATGTTATTTTCTAGAGAATGCACTAAAATATTTCTTAATGTATGAGTACTTTTTGAGTTACGGCTTGTTATTTAAATAATGATCTCATAAAGAGCATCACATTTCTTATAATGTTTACTCGATCAGCTGTAAAATTTTCAAGTTTTATTAAAACATTAAAATTTTAGTACATTTTTTGGATAAATGTATCCAATTTGTTTTAGTAATACTTTTACTAATATAAGTGTATTACTTTTTTCTGTAAATGCTTTGAAGTTCTTCAAAAGTATTTACAAAAATTTCAAATATATTTGTGATTTTTGTAAAATTTAAGCAATTAATTGTAAATATTATTTGTTAAATATTTGTATTTATTGGTATTGAGTCCTAAAAAAGCATTTATAATGTTTCAATATGCGAGTTTGTTAAAAAGTATTCCGAACGTGTTCGGATACCTTAAGATAAATTTACAGCTATTTTGTAAATTAGTGAATATCGCTGGAGAGATTTCATTATTTGAAGAGAGAAAATTGCGTGTACTCTGCTTTTCGCTTTTAGTTCAACAAAAAAAGTAAAGAAATCTTTCCTCGCATCAAAAGTATTTCTAGTCCTCAAAAAGAAATCGTTTAACATCTGAATACTTAAGGTATTCGACTACGTTCGGAACCGTGATTTTAAAAAAGCGCATAAATGGATAATTTTCATGACATTCTGTGTCACTTAGATTAGAATACATGTATAAACTTATATTAAGGATATTACGACAAAAAATTTATTTAGATACAATATTTTGACTAAAAATTAACTTAGAATAACCTTTTTTAGAATAACCTTTCGTTCTCCTTTTGTGAAAAATGCTTCGATAATAATAATATTTTGCTTACATATAAAGTAAAGACTTCTCCAGAGAGTCTGAACTAGGATTTTTAAAAAACTCACATTATTTAAAGAGTTACCACCAATTTAAATAATTATTTGTTTTTTTCTAAAAAGTTCTCCCGTCTTTGTAGTAAAATAAAATAAATTTACTTCTAATTTATATGCTTCAAAAATTCTAGTTCAGCCTGTGTACAGAGGTCTGAGCTATATACCGGCAAAATATTATTATAATAGAAGCATTTTTCATAAAAGGAGAATGTTCTGAAAATTGATCTTTCTATGTTCATTTTTTGTCAAAGTATTGTACTTAAATAATTTTTTATTGTAATAATATTCTTAAAACAATTTTATATACGTTTTCTAATCTAAGTGACACTAAATATCATAAAAACTATCCATTTATACGCTTTTGTAAAATCAACGGTTCCGAACGTAGTCCGATATCTTAAAATCGTGTCTAATTGAAAGTCCCACATTGTACCCCTAATTTTGCGATGTGGAAATATAGCGATGCAAGCCTTAGGTATTCATTGAAATTTTTATTTAACTATAATGAAGGCAAATATTTAATTTTATGTTATCTATTTTTAATTTGAATATAAATATGTTTAGACATACATAATATATGTACAATTTTATATTTTTTTAAATATTTTTGTTGAAGAAATAGTTATATTTTATGCTGTTTTATATAATATTAAGAAGTATCATTAAATGGTGCAAACTTAATGTGTAATAAAACTATATATAAATCTTTGTTATTAGTCTCTATTCTCTAACTCTTCATGCATTATCGCGGGGATAGAATTGTTTCAAAAATATCCAACTGCGTGGCGCGCTGAATCCTATTGGCAGATTGGTTTGGCACGCCGCAACTAAAACGTTGCCGACTCCTGGTTTATGCCATGATTTAAGGAAAATCTTATAGATTGTTATTGTTCGAAAAATAAGCACATACGTTTATATAATATGTTAATTGACTTTAAGTGACGTACTTAAGGTATCCGACTACGTTCGGAACCGTGATTTTGCAAAAGCGTATAAATGGATAATATTTATGATATTTAGTGTCACTTGGATTAGAAAATGTATATAAAATTGTTTTAAGAATAGTATTACAATAAAAAATTATTTATTGATAAGTACACTATTTTGACAAAAAATGAACGTAGAATGAGCCATTTTCAATATATTCTCCTTTTGTGAAAAATGCTTCTATTACAATAATATTTTGCCTGTATATAGCTCAGACCTCTGTACAGAGGGCCCAAATAGAATTTTTGAAATATATAACTTACAAGTGGGTTTATCCATGTTTTACGACAACAGCGGGGAGAAATTTTAAGAAAAAAACACCGATAATTATTTTAATGGGTTGTAACTCTGAAAATAATGTGAATATTTCAAAAACTATAGTTGAGCCTATCTACAGAGGTCTGAGCTATATACAAGCAAAATATTATTATGATAGAAGCATTTTTCAAAATAGGAGAACATTTTGAAAAAAAGGTTATTCTAAGTTAATTTTTTGCCGAAATATTGTATTTAAATCATTTGTTTTTGTCAAAATGTCCTTAAAACAATTTATACCTGTATTCTAATCTAAAAGACGCTAAATACCATGAAAATTATCCATTTATGCGCTTTTTTAAAATCACGGTTCCGAACGTAATCGGATACCGTAAGTGGTTTTTCCATAGTTCGGTTTTATTACAGAGTTGTGCTGAAAAAATAAATGTGGCCTATGAATATAATTCTGGTGTGGCGAGTCTCATTATACTAAAAGTTAACTTATGTAAATATTTTTAAATGATTAAAATCGAAAGTAGTTTAGATAAAGTTAAGCAAAGAGTCTCACTCAAGGATCTCCTCCTTAAGCAGTTCTTACAGCTCTGCATTAATTTGTGAAAATCTTAGTATTATACATATTTTTGAGGCCCAAACTTATTTTGCTTTATTCGTGTAACATAATTTTACTCTGTTCTATTGATTTTTTACTTCTTCAGTGAGTTCACGTACAGCTTTCGTTGCTTATTCGATATTTACACAAAACTAAATTAACTAACTACATTGTCTAGTTTTGCATTTGATAACATGCTCTTAGGTAAACGAAGAAAGAGACTGAGATTTTAATTATATGAAGATGAGGTGTGTGGTAAATTGCAATATTGTTTGCAGCGAAAACCTCGTCAATTAGTCTTGCAGCAGAAACAAGTTTAACTTGAAACAGGTAGATTTTTTAGACTTAGAATGCTTTCTGAGATTTTGAGAATTTTTTATTTGAAACTTGTGTTTGCTACCATTTGTGTTAATTTTTATTATTCTGTTTATCTCAAGTGTTCGATTGTTTTTGTGCATGCTTTTCAAACTGATACTTGTGAATTATTGATGTAGGTGAAAAGAATAATTGAAAATACATTAAATTTTCTCTTAAATAATACTTCTTAACCATGACACCTGTGCGTGGTTCGTAACAAACTTTAGAAATATGTGTTAAACTACCTCCTTTACCAAAAACAAGGTAACTTATCCTTTTTTTTAGTTTCTTTAAAAGTATTTTTGTTCAAATACTCGGAATATAAATATTTCACATATCATCAAAACGAATCTATAATGATCCAAGGATTAAAAATGTCTCAAATTTTAATTTTTTGTCTTGGTGTTTAAGGTGACTGTGCCTGCCTTGAAAATGTCTTTTTTCGTCTACATACGGATTTTTTTTTATTTCAAAATCTTATAGTTTGAACATTTTTCTTTCCAAAAGAGTTTTTCTTTTTCCTTTACGTGAAATAGAAATAAAGTTATAGTGATTTTAAAAAACATCACTCTATGCAAAAGGGTAGTAAGATAAAACTTTAAATGAGTTTTTCTCAAAATTATGTTTTCGAAAGAAACTCCTTACCAGATACATGGCATCGTAAGAATCAAACCAAATAACGTTTTGAAATTTTGTGGGAATGTTTATTATACTATTTTTTCATAAAGTGCACCATAAGTTTTGCTATAGGCTAAATATTTTTTCATTTAGGGTAGTTTTTATAAAGAAAAAACTTTAAAAATATCAAAATTTTCATATTATTATATATAATTGTCTGTATAATTTTTTTGTATTTTTATATTTCTCTTAGATTTTGGTTCATTTCACACTATAATATGTTGCGTGTAAAGAAAATTATGATAATTGTATTAGAAATTTTTATGCAGTGTTACTCGTGTTAGTAAAAATTTGGTAAAATTTTCTTGAAAACAACCAATTTTTCTAAAAGTATAATATTTATTTAAAATTTTTTTATGTATTTACATATTTTTTTTATTTTTCTTCCTAAAAACACTCATTTTGTTTCAAAAATTGGCTTTTATAAAAAAAATTGGGTCCGAAGGTAAGCAGTTACCGTAAATCTTTTTTAAACACTACACAGACGCTCAAAAAATCATATCTACACACACAAAAACATGCTCACGTGTTTAACTAGAATTTTACAAATATTAAGATGCTAAAGATTTAATACCGCTTGATGAACGATTGATGAACATAATTTAGAGAAAAACTCAAATTATAATAAATTAACAATATATAATGTTTTTTGAATTGATGCTGTAAAATGGCAAACTAAAATGTTTTTAACACATAACGCTGAAAAAGCATTATTTAATTTTTGAAGCATATGTTTGTGTTAACATATAAGAAAAATAATTCTGAAAAATGTTTCACACACATATGCACTATATCAGTTGACTTAATCTGACTAATGTTTTGGATTATCAAAACATTAATAATTGATGAAGTGATTCACATTTTGATATTCCCTTTTAGAAATATATTTTAGGTTTTTAACTTTGTACTTTTGTACCTTTTCACAAAAAAAAAAAATGTCCTTTTTATTTAATTCCTACTATTAGTTCACAGACTTCCTATATCTTGTTCAAATTTTCAATCATTAATAAAATGCATTGTAAAGCGCTCAATTGAGCTGAAATTTTATATACTCGATTATTTTGGATGACAATACAGTAATTTAATTATAATTAATAAAAATTAATTGACTGAAACTAATTATTCAAAGAATTACAGATATAGCCATGTTGGCTTTATTTTTAGCGTTTTGGGTCAAAACTTGAAAATATATTTTTTTCTCACGTTTTAAAGCATTCAGTTGAGCTGAAATTTTTTTTACACGATTGTTTTAGATGACAATACGATACTTAAATGATAATTAATAAAATAATTGCCATTTAATATTGTGATTTTGTCATATGTATATTATTTAATAAAAAATAATTAAAAAAAAGTTTCTTTGTTGATTTAAGTAGGAATTGACTTAATTTTTTTTATATTACTTGCTATTGTAATTAATTTTGTATGAATTAGGAACTTAATTTCTTTCTTATATTGTTTCGGTTTCAGCTGCATTTGTCTGAATGTAAGAATGCATTTTTTTATGTAGGTGGCGCTCTGCCTGTTGGTAACTGCCGTCGCAGACATGTGTTCCGGGTTGATGCTTGAGCGACTTCCTCGGCACATCCCTCGCTCGAAAGTTCGACTTTCACAAGATTCTTCGGAAGATGATGACATCGGGGAATCGTTTGATACGTCCGTAGAAAAGAAACGAATTGTTCAGGACCCCAGTACGTTGAATTCACTTGTTAAAAAGAATTGTATGACACCAATTGACATACCAGACATTGCATTATGACACCAAAAATGAATGCTATCTGACCTCCTAACTGTAGAGCAGATATTTTTTGTTTGTTTTAAAAGACTAAGAATTTTAGTATTTTAAATCCTGTTCCATTTTACCTATATTTCTATCAATCTTATTTTGACTCTATTCACTGCCGGTCTATCCATTGAGCGTTTGGGGTGGGCCCCAGGGGCCCGGATAAGCTGGACTTAACCAGATTTTCTGGTTATAAATTTCGATCCTCCAGTGCCAAGTGGGCCTGTAGATCTTCTGCGCCCAGGGCCCGAAATTATCTTAAACCGGTGCTGATTCTATAAACTTTTTTTTCATTCTGCATCATCAAATCCTATTTATTCTTATGTTTGATTTTTGCTATATAAACCCTATTTATTACTAATTTTATCATCCCCTCTCCTCTACCTCCCCCTCCAAGTTTTACGTGGCATTCGGGGACACCCTGTATAATTATTATTTATTAAACTTCTCTATAGAATATATATATATATATATATATATATATATATATATATATCTTTTCTCTTATACATCTAAAGAAAAATAAAATTGTTCGGGATTCCCCCATGTTGAATTTTGTTACACAATTAGTCAATTTCTTTAACTCTTCTACAGTCACATAAAATTGCTTAGGAAATCCCTTGATACGTCCTTAGAATTAAATATTGGTTCGGGATTTCTTGAGTTCTAAATTTGATTTGTTGCATTATTATTTGTAGAAAAATAAAATGGTCTTAGTACTGGTTTGGTGTGCATCCATGGCAAAGAAGAGAATCGCTCAGTGTTTTATATGTAATGTAATTTTCTTTAATTAGCTTTTAGAAACAATTGTCATTTTAAATTTATCGCAGAATATGACAAGCGGATACTATTAATAACAGCTTTTAAAAAGTACATGAAATGCTAATCTAGCAGTTTTAGAACATTTATAACCCCGTGCACCACAAAGTATCACACGGGGGCTTACATAGAAGTAAGAGTGAAACACCCATCACAAAGAAGAGAGTTCTACAGTTCTTAAACTTATTTGAGTACCTTGTAGAACTTTTTTATTTGAGCATACAGTGATTCTCTATAAAATTCATTACATATACCTTTATAAGTATTAATATCTATTTCTAAACCTCTTAGATTCAGATTGTATTTATAATTTCATTAAAATAAACTTTATCTCTTAGTATATCTCTCAAATGCTTTATTAAAAACGTATCTCAGTGAAGATTTTTGTCGTTTCTTTAGAACATTCAGTTGGCGTGTTTTGCCATGACATATGTACTTGTTAATAATACTACACAGCTGAAAACATTTAGGGGAGCACATGATTTTAACAAAAGTAAGCAAAGATGTATACCAATAAGTAACATAAAGTGAGTCATCCATAATGTAAAGCCTACCAAGAAACGGAAGAAGAAAACTTTATATGCAAATCAAAGTTCATGACGTCAAAAACCAGAAAAAGGAGATAAGGGCAGAAATCGGGATGTTGCAGAAACGTCTGTTTTATTGCCGTAACCGTGAAATTCGATTGCGCAGTATTTTTTTTTGAGACAAGGTTACTTGAGAATGTCTCAACAACGTGATTTACCGGAATCTATGTCATGGCGTGTTATAGGCAGACTGGAATCCGGGCAAACACAACGTAGTGTCGCGGACGCTGTTGGAGTCGCCAGAAGTGTTGTTGCAAGGCTGTGGAATTGATTCCAAGAAACAGGAAATGTTAGACGCCGACGAGGGGCAGGTCGGCCACGCACCACTACATCAACTGATGACCGGTATATACAGTTAATAGCCCGTCGAAACAGAACAGAGAATGCTACGCAGCTGCAAAGACAGTTGCTCTTGGCAACAGGACGAAGGGTGTCCAGCCAAACAGTACATAATCGGCTTCATGAGGGAAGGCTCTAAGCACGTAGGCCAATGGTCTGCATTCCGTTGACCCCACGCCACCGTGTGGCCCGAAGAAGATGGGCTGCTGAACATCGAGATTGGGAGCAACATGATTGGAGCCAAGTGCTGTTTACAGACGAGTTCCGATTCAGTCTAGAGTGTGACACCCGACGTGTTCTTGTATGGAGGGACAGGGACACTCGAAATAACCCCGCATTCGTTCGTGAAAGGTCACAATACAGAAGAGCTGGTTGGATGGTATGGGGTGGAATCAGCATAGGCGGACGTACGGACCTGCATATCATTCGGAATGGCACTTTGACGGGCCGAAGGTATGCAGACGAGATACTTCGACCTCATGTCATCCCTTACGCTGGAGCCATTGGAGATTCTTTTGTTTTCCAGGATGATAATGCCCGACCGCATAGAGCTCGTCTGGTGGAGAACATGCTTGAAGCTGAAACAATACAGCGTATAGAATGGCTAGAGTGCTCTCCTGACCTGAATCCAATCGAGCATGTTTGGGACATGCTCGGACGACGCATTGCTGCGTGACCAAGGCCGCCTGCTACTGTCCGAGACTTGGAGATTGCACTTCTTGAGGAGTGGAACAGTATTCCCCAAAGTCTGATCGATAACCTCATCGCATCCATGGCAAACAGGTGTGCAGCAGTCTTAGCTATTCGAGGAGACCACACGCCCTATTAAAACTCATGCATCATGTCTAAACAGTACCTTTTTTATCGTTTACATGTAACCAAATTGTTGCCTTAAATCATCTTTTCATGTTTTTTCCATATTTTCAAAGAATTAAAGCTTAATTCCAAATTTTTTTACTCCTTTTTTCTGTATTGCGCATTGATACGCGTGTACTATGCATTGTATGCCAATACGTGGCTGTCTCACACGGTTTTCTTCACTTTTTTGCTTGCTCCCCTAATTGTTTTGATCAGTGTATAATAAATTGGAACATACAATTAGAAAAAGAAAAGGTAAAATAGTCTCAGTTGTTTCTCTGAAAACGAAAACGAAATAAATCTTTCTCGCGTTAACTGATGAATGTATTGATGACGGTACCAGATCAGACAGTACCATAGACCTAGATGACTTCTCTGGCAATCTGTTCAATATTATACTCACAGAGGTTTGTTGATGAAAACAGGTCTCCTATTTCTTGTAGAACAGTAAGAATAGCTGGGCAGTCAAAAATATAAGCAGATGTTAGCTCTATATTTAATCAGTTATCACAATTCCTTTAAGTTCTTCTACCTTCCCTATGAACCTTTATTCCTCTGTAATGACCTGTTCTTGGTCTAGTAATAGTTTTTGTTATAAGGTGGTCTCCACTTATATTACAGAGTTGATGCTTTACAAGAATTGACTTCTCTCTCATTTTGAAATTTGCGTCTAATAAGGTAACGTTGACAAAGTTGTCATTATTAAGATAAATGTATTGGCAAGTTTTATAAAAAGGCCCAGTAGCTGATCATCTTTGAGTAATGTTTGAATTTTTTTTAATCTTTAAGGATTTTTTTCTGTACTATTCAGGTCAGTTAGCTCCCTTCATTATGAAACCAACATGGAAGGCCATCTACCCTTTCGCTCAGAACAAGCGCACCATCCGCAGCCACAAGAAGCGAGAAGTGACCGAGACTGATGACGATGAGATGACCGAGAGAGAAAGACGTGAACTTGTCAATATCTTGAAGGACGATGACGAAGAAGCAGAACCTCAAGAGAAGGAGATCATTGAGAAGAAAGAGGCCCCCAAGCATACCAAGACCAAGCGCCAGTCTAACGAAGATCCCGAGGCTCAGGAACTAAAAGATGTGGAAGAGCAAGAAGCGACACCACCCACGCAAGATTTCCAGGTAAGGATGTGCCAAAAGTTTACTTGCTCTTCTTTTTTTCTACCCTGTGGCCCTGATAACCTACTGGTCATGGCCACTACATCATAGCCGACGTTGTCCGGTCGAGAATTCGAGCCCTGATGTCACTGTAGCCTCACCGTGTAAAGGGAATGATGCACGTTAAATCTGTCGTGGTTCAAAATCCTGTCGTTGGCGTGTAGTAAAAGTTAGAAAAGTAGGTTTGTGACGGATCTATACGCGATCTTCTAACTAATCCTCTTGGGAAATCTTTGGGCTATCAATTCGCGTTATTCACAACCAACCCTTCGGAAGAAGAGAATCGTGATATGTAAGTTAATTTACTGTAAATAGGCTAGGTTTTATAGCTAGAAAGAGAGAAGGAGTGAAGATATACTCAGGACAGGTGAGATTGCTACTAAAGGTATAATATTAGAATTTTAGAGCTTTGATTATTATTAGAAGGAAGCCTTAAAGTAACGATAGGTCACTAAGATCGAATTAAGATTAGATTAAATCAGATAATAGGTTAGATCCTTAATTAAAAAAATATCAAGTTTGTTAGTCTCCTAATCATTCATGTTTTTCCGTCGTTGTTCCACTTTCTTGGTTAGAGTTTTGACATTCTCTTACTATTATTAGTTGAAATTGTGTCAGTTCTTAGTGTGTAAATAAATAAATTAATTGAATCATGGTGAGTGTTTCTTCCCCCCTTCCCGACACACACATCTAGGTGCTCGCGAGAGAGGCACGGGCCTCTTACAGGGTGCCGGCTCAGATATCGTACTCGTCGCTTGACCATGGTTCAAGATTACTAGGTCCACCTTGGGTTTCTGATTTCCCAGGAATTTCCAGGATATCCCGGGAACGTTACAGTCATTCCCGGGATTCTAGGAAATACATCAAATTTTCGAAAAATTTAAAAACAATTTATTTTTCAATGTTGTTAATAATCCTATATAATAAGGATGCATATAAACACCAGAATTTATACTCATATATATATTGAGCTAAAAAACTGCTCTTATAAAAATATGTTAATTATTCATTTTTAAAATGTTATTTAAGAAAACTTGCGCAGACTGGGCTTTTATCCCTCAATCTATTTCTTAGCTTCGATACGAACAACCCGATCGCCGGAATTTTTCTCACAGATTCAGTTTATGTTACAGGAATTGTTATCAAATTCTCATACAGTTTTGTATTATTTAATGATCGATTTTCTGTTGAGTCAAATAACTGTATTTCTTGTTTCTCTGTCTTGTCAAAGCTAGAACTCTTTCCAGATGAAAACAAATTAGAGTCTCTATCTTTGAGTGGATCTCTTTTTCCTAGTTTTTCGTTTAAAGATTTCTTTTCCAAAGTGTCCATGCTCTCTTCTGAATGCGAAGATTTGTAGAGTAATTCGTCTTCTTCAAAAAACGGCCTTGTCATTATTATTTTAGCTTATATAATCAAGCGGTTTTTATTTAGTAAACGTGAAATATTAACAGAAACTGCGGTACCTTTATACTGTCAATCAAAATTTAGTTGTTGTATTAATCCAAATAAGCTAACATTACGTCTCTCATTAATTCTTTAAACTAGACATCATTTCACATTCTTATCGTTATTTTTAAAAAGGAACTGGGATAAGTCTATCTTCACATTCTTAGCAAATTCTTAGTGTCTTATTCGTTCAGTTCTCCAAAAGTGAAAGTAAATAACTTCAGTGATGAGCAAAGTCGAGTTTCGATTGCATAGTTTTCTAGACGAATTTTTATTGGCTTCGAGCCTGTTACAATTATAGTAAGAATTTTAAAAAAATTCTGCATTAGCCATAATTTGTTCTTTAATACCAATTAATGCTTTCAAAATTGCTGATTTTATCTCTAAAAATATTTTGAGGTATCCAACTACGTTCGGAGCCGTGATTTTAAAAAGGCTCATAAATGGATAATTTTCATGATATCTAGTGTTACTTAGATTAGAATACATGTATAAAATTGTTTTAAGGACACATTTTGACAAAAAAAATGATTTAAATACAATATTTCGGCAAAAAATTAACTTAGAATAACCTTTTTTTCAAAATGTTCTCCTATTTTGAAAAATGCTTCTATCATAATAATATTTTGCTTGTATATAGCTAAGACCTCTGTAGATAGGCTCAACTATGAATTTTGAAAAATTCACATTATTTTCAGAGTTACAACCCATTAAAATAATTATCGGCGTTTTTTTCTTAAAATTTCTCCCCTCTGTTGTCGTAAAACATGGATAAACCTACTTCTAAATTATGTATTTCAAAAATTCTGGTTGAGCCTCTGTACAGAGCTCTGAGCTATATACAGGCAAAATATTGTTATAATAGAAGCATTTTTCACAAAAAGAGAATATTTAGAAAATGGGTCATTCTATGTTCATTTTTTGTCAAAATATTGTACTTAAATAATTTTTTATTGTAATAATATTTTTAAAACAATTTTAGATACATTTTATATACTAAGTGACACTAAACATCATAAATATTATCCATTTATACCCTTTTGCAAAATCACGGTTCCGAACGTAGTCGGATACCTTAAGCATTAATAATTTCAGACACGTGTCATTCTCGGGAATACAAAAAGTATAAAAGTTTACGATTTCACGGGGGAAAAAACTTAGGTCCATCCCTAACAGCCCATAAGTTCCTTCAAAGTTTGAAATTCATAAAAATTCACTCACTCTTTTTTTTATCCGTCAATGCGATTGCTCGATCAACATCTTTTTAATTTTTCTTTAGAACATTCCATAGAATATTTACAATAATATATTTTATGCTAAATACTATTTTCTAATTACCAGTATTAAAAACTGCAGCAGACAAGTTACATCAAATTTCCTCAATATTTATAAATGTAAATAACTTAAATATAATTCTTATCTTTGTAGCAATTACTAATTTTACATCATTTTGTGAATTAATTTAAATTAAATATACTTCCATTTGTGTGTGTTTTTGTGGTTTTGTTAGGAATTAAATTTTTTTCTTCCATTTTTTATATTTTTTATCAGAATCTCTTATTTCTGAACAGCGAAAAAATAATACAAATAAGAAGGCTGAAAATGTATGTGTGTAGAGTTATAGAGTTTAAATATATAGAGATTTTAAAAAAACTCGTCAAAGAAGTGAAGAAATTATTGTATAGATCATAGGTTCCCAAACTTTCTTGTCTCATGGACCCCTTTCCATATTTTTCGATTTCGAGTAGACCCCTGCTTAGCTAATATTGAATTTTTGCAAATTTATCAACTTAAATATCTTTTTGACAGCATGTATTACTACTTATTTTAAAAGGAATTTCTAACCGTAAGGAAGTATAGTGTTTATAACTTAAGAAGCACATGTTAATGAATTAAATTAATACATAAAATAACTGAATATAACAAACAAATGTTTTTAATGAGAGGGATGAATCTGGTGCTTCAGTAAAAATTTTTCAACATTTAATGTCATCTAGTCGGGTTTAACCCTAAACCTCCCAAGTATGTGTCCAGTTTTTTTCCTTTCTCATTTTTTTGTTTTTGAGGTAGACAAAGTCACTGAAACTCCCTCTAACTAGGGAAAAAAATTAAAAACTTTCTCACGATATTCAATAATTCGTGACAAATATCCCGTATGTCTTTTTAAAGCCAATGTTGCTGACATAAGTTTCTAAACTTTATTTTAAGATCTTCGTTAGGGCCTATTCTAATCTCAGTTCCTATTGAGTATTATGACATTTTTTTCAATGCTACTATATGAATCCATTATCTATTACTATAGAAAAAGCTATCTCAAACCTAGTTTCGAAATCCGAGTAAAGGCCATTTACATGTTGAACATTGGTTAAATTGTTTTAACAGATTGTCTGTGACAAATCGAGAAAATTTGCGATGGCCTATATTATACTTCTTTAGCTTAATTCTTGAAAGAAATGCTGAAATTGTACTTGTCTTAATAAAATCATTGCTGTCACCTAGTAACTGCAAATTAACCTCACTAAATTTAGTAAATAAATCAGTTAAATTGGTAAAATCTGGTTTCCACTAGATCAAAAACTTTTTTAAAAGTTAAAGTCACAATCTGGTTTGATGAAAACCTTTATTATAGACCTCCATTTACAATTCATGGACCCCCAAATTATTTTTTCGCCGACGTGGACCCCTTGCAAGTCGTCATAGACCCCTGGGGATCTATATAGACCACTTTGGGAATTACTGGTATAGATCATTGTCACGCACGCGAGTTCAAGAAATCCATATATATATAGTACTGATTCTTCTTCCAGAAGATCAAAAATTAAAATGCCTTAATGAATAGAATAAATACATACATGATTAAATAATTTAATTAAATTAAGTTTCCCGGAGGGTGTTCTTCTCCAAAGATTCCTAGTGAAATCTAACAAGCCTTTTAGTGGGTAAAAGTTTTCAATGTTATAAGGATAAATAAAAACAGAGATAAATTTGTATGTCTGAAATAAAGTATTACATTCTGAGAGTTTGTTGTAAATAATTACCGTTCGTTATGAAAATCTCTAGTATTTGAGAAATTATCTTTGAAGGATTTGAAGAGTTTGTTTGAAAGGAAATGAAGAGTTAGTGGAATGCAGTGTTTTGATCGACAAATAAAGAAATAAAACTTTGTACATTCCAAATTTCTTCCAGTGTAAAATCCATTGACGTTTGTGCACACTCGAATTTATTCAATTTGATTGGTTGATTGCATTCTTAGAGAAACTATTAATTATTTAAACTATTTTTATTGTACATTTAAGAAGTATTTTTAGTTTGACTCAAGTGATAGGTACTCTGGTTTTTTAAATTAACCGGAGAGAAAAAATATTTAAAATTGAGCAAAATGCATCAAAGATTCTTATTCACTCAAACGTTTTTCGTTGCCAAAAACAATAGTAAAAATAACACTTCAGTAGCTTAGGAGTCTAGAAATCTTTCTTTTGTTAAGAAGGCAGACTTAGTCTGGAGAATGAAGAGTTATATTTAATCTTCTTATGTGGAAAAACCATGGAAATAATAAAAAAAGTCCTTGTTCTGGATGGTAAACTAAAATAGTTATTCTATTGATTACGTTTATTAACGTCTCAGTTCAAAGTTATACAAGGGATATTGACAACGGACCTCGAAATTTTGAACCAAATTGTTATCCGAAAAGCCCTCATATCGCAAATAAGTTAACATGAACTAAAATCGAGATGTGTTGAAGATATTCAATTGAAATAGTTTAACATTTATTAATTTTATAAATAAAAAAAATTCGTTAAATGCGAATTCCAAGGCTTTTTTTAAAACATTTTTTAAAAAAGCTTTGTGATGCTGGTTTTTATAATTTTTTATTTAAATTATATATTCTCATATTTAAATTTTCTGTAGAAGAAGAATATTTACGCAAGTGCTGTTTGACTTTGTGACGGGCTCACGCGTCTTTTCTTTAACATGTCCTTTGGGTTCTTTGGGCCAGAATTAATGGCAACTCTTTTTCAACCAAATCCGAGAAGTGAAGTGTGAATGAAAGATGCAAAAGAACAAGCTTTTAAATATCGGAACTTAGAGTAAACGAAATGGCAATGTAGGGTAATGTATGACAATTCATGTTAGTTTGTGGCAGTTGATGGCAAATAGAGGAAAAGTTAATATAGTTCAGGGTTCAAGTCTGAAGGAGCTTTACGTGACGGTGACTAGAAGTTATAAGTGATCGAATATATGAAGGTCAAGTTGCACACCAGTGCATGCAATTAAAGACAAGATTGAGCATAAGTCAATACTGATTGATTCTCCAAGCTCTCTGTAATAAGGTAGGATTGACTATTTAATATTAGAATCAGTGATTAGGCGGTTCAGTTATTGATAGTGGTCTGAATTAGATTAAGTCTTATTATCCAAATATATATATTGTGTGTTGCGCATTTTGCCATCGTAGATTCTCTCACATTAATTATTATAATTAAATTTTTTAAAGGTTTAAGTTGAATATCTTAATAAAGTCATGTTAAGACAATGTTTGATTCTAGTTCTTTCGTTAATCCTACGTCTCTAGCTCACGCTGACACTCCGAGAGATATTCTCCCAAAGGAAGGGGAGGGGAGGAACATCACAACTTGTCTAATAGCAATTGCATTTAAATGTAAAAATAGTATCTTATCAGAGAAATTACAAACATATAATAAGCAGCGTGCTTATAATTAATGTTCCACTTTCAAAATGCTGTAAAAAAAGAATCATTGTTCAGAAGGATTTCAAATTTGAAATTGCTAAGAAAGAAATGGTATGGCACAAAATTCATTGACGTTTTCATTGTTGCTTTTTATGCCATTTTTGCCCCTAGGATAATTGAAAACTGATGTTTTTCATCCAATGTGGTGCGACTTTGCCGTGGTGGAAGAGCGTTTCACTAACAGTGTAACAACGGTTGAATGATATGGAAGTCATTTTTCCCTTCAAAACCTATACAATCATGCTCATCAAAATGTAAGGTTGGATTAATGAGTAAATAATGCCAAAGCCGTCGTAATTCGATTCAAAATATCACTTGTGGCCGAATCTACTTTAGTAATGCGGCTTACAGCGCTACTCGTCGATACACTTTGGAACTTTTTCTTATGCCTTAATGTTTTCCCTCTTTCCAAGTACATTTAGTTAAAATTTGAAGTCATTCCGACCAATGGTTCTTTTTGTACAGTATTTTGAACGGGGAATTTTAATTATAATCACGTTGCCACATGAATTTATCGTAACATATTTGTATTTCTTATATAAGCGAATTCTATATAAATACTGATGTCAAAATTTAGAAATAAATGAGCTGGTGAACAAAACACACACACAAGGGTATGACATGGAATGCATTCCGATGCACAAAGAAAATATATTTGAAGACCGCACTTCTTAATTCAGGAAAATTTTGATTTTATTTTCAATATTATTAGAATTCCACCTCAGTTATAAAACGTCCTTTCTTCCTCAGTGGCTCGACAGCCCAGTGTGGGTCTTGGCCTTCTCAAGAAGCCTCTTCCAGGTCAGCCTTCTTCCTGCTAGTATTCTTCAATTCTTAGTTCTCAAAACTAGGAAACCTTTTTTAAGCCATCAATCCATCTAAGATTTGGTCTGTCCTTTCTTCGTGTGCCAATTGGTTGAGCAATGAATACTTTTTTTAGAGGTGCCGTCTTCGTTCATCAGTTAAAAAAATTATCCCGTCTTTATTTTGATTCCTAATGAACGTAAAAGTTAGCACCTTTTAATATTTGAAGTTGACGTTTATAGCCTAGTTAGATCATCTAACTACCCAAAAAGTATCGCGAATAATATACAGTAATACCTTGACTTACGCGAATTCGGAATTACAGTATTTTCAAATCTCGTCGATTCAACTTTTAATTTTTTTTATCATTGAAGTTCAGGTGAAATCAGTGTCAGAGCCTGCTGAAATTGGTAATATGATTGAAGAAGTTGTCGTTCTTGTAAGGCAAATGAATTTAGAAGTGGTTTGTGATGGCATTCGAACCGAGAAGTATGGCAGGGATAGTGTTAGATGTTAAACAAGAACTATTTTCTTAAATGTGCCTTTTAAACAATACATTATGAATACACAAAATTAAATATTTGTACAAATGTTATATACTTTTCGGTTCGTAACTCAGTTACTGATAGGGTAGTAATGTTGAGACAAATATTATTCAACTCAACAAAGAAAAATATAATAAAATTATAGAACATTATATTTTGAAAAGTAATTAATAAACAAACAAAAATGTAATAAAATTATAGAACATTATAATTTGAAAAATAATTAATTTTTGAAATGAATTTCATAATTTTATATTTAGGCATTTGTAATTAACTGTATTTTGTATTTTATGTAATCTAACTGTATTTATACTTATATTTGTAAATCTGGAAACAATTTCTTGTAACCTTCTTCAGTTTACCCGATTGGCTACAGTCGGTATATTTTGATTAGACTTGTTGCAATGTTTTGATGCTAGGTCAGCTAAGCCTAATGGAATAAACGTGTTCTTCGAATTTTTTGAAGCAACTTTCTATTTTTTAAATGTTATAGAACCAAACGTTCATAACAAGCTCATAGAAATGCACTAGGAAGAGCAAGATAGTGAAGAACGTAAGTCTTAAACCCAGTTCAATCAGAATATTGAATGATGATTGGTAATTTGATTGAAGGCTTCAGTTTAACTGAAAAAGGGTACAGAGATTTTAGAAAATACATACTCCAACGACGAGAGCATTTTTTTTAACAAAACAAGAAATTAAAATAATCATTAGCCATTAGCATGCTATGATGAAATTTTGGGGTGAAAAAAAATCTTTGAGCCACCAGATTACTTTTTAGATTTCATGAAACTTCGGCTTGCGATTTTGGAATTGGGTTATCAAAGATTTTATTTAACTTTTTTTTGTTTTATATTATTATCTTCTTTCGTCTGCAGTCGCAACTAAAAATAATTTACATGTATTTCTATGGGACATATATCCCGACTTACATGAATTCGACTTACGCGGTTATCACTTAATACCCACCTATCGTGTAAGTTCGGGGTTTTACTGTAGAGACAATGCTCTCATCATTCAAAACCTTTTCATTACAGGAGTGGTTGAGAAGGGAATACTACCGAAATATGGCTAAATCTTTCGCCTCCATGCGACGTAAGCGGGACGGTTCGAGTAGCTATCCGAAGGTCAAGACTGTGAAGCGGGCAAAAAAGAGCGTCCAGTCCAGCAACAGCAACAGCTTGTCAGAGATTACTGACAACCTCCGGAACATCGAAGATCAGTTGTTCCAGGATGCCCTTCAGGTCATGAGAGAGGGTGGGGAGGATTATGAAGATGATGTTCACAGACAGAATCGCATTTTCAACGATCTCAGCCTGGCCTATGATTTGGAGACCATGAGGAACGCTTTCTTCCGACTGAAAGAGACCCTGGGAAACATGGAGAACGAAGATGAAGAGGAGATGTATCATACTAGCAGGAAACGAAGTAAGTAGTTAAATTGCTGCAATTTTTTTATTACTATAAAATCGTTTTGTAGGATTTTTTTTGTTCTATTGATTCTACCTTTTAGAGAAATTTTCACTTATTTTTGGAAAATTTTGAGTAAATGTTCAAATAGCTGAAATGAACTTTCATTTAATCTCTAGTTTATTATATAACGACATTCATTGAAGCAATCAAGGGGAGAGATTAATGTTGACAATATCGCTTCTAAACAGAAAATGCTTCCAACATCAAAGCCTTTTATCCTCTTTAAGGTATCCGACTATCGTTCGGAACCGTGATTTAAAAAAGCGCATAAATGGATAATTTTCATATTTAGTGTCACTTAGATTAGAATATATGCATAAAATTGTTTTAAGGACATTTTGACAAAAAAAATTTATTTAAATACAATATTTTGGCAAAAAATTAACTTAAAGTAATCTTTTTTCTAAATGTTCTACTTTTGTGAAAACTGCTTCTATTAGAATAATATTTTGCCTGTATATAGCTCATACCTCTGTTCAGAGGCTCAACGAGAACTTTTGAAATATATAACTTAGAAGTGGGTTTATTCATATTTTACGACAACAGAGGAGAGCAATTTTAAGAAAAAAACGCGAATAATTATTTCAATTGGTGGTTACTCTGAAAATAATGTGAATTTTTCCAAAATTCTAGTTGAGCCTTTGTAGAGAGGTCTGAGCCATATACAGGCAAAATATTATTATAATAGAACCATTTTTCACAAAAGGAGAACATTTGGAAAAAAGATTATTCCAAGTTAATTTTTTGCCAAAATATTGTATTTAAATAAATTTTTTTTGTCAAAATGTCCGTAAAACAATTTTAAGCATATATTCTAATCTAAGTGACACTAAATATCATGCAAATTATCCATTTATGCGCTTTTGAAAAATCACGGTTCCGGACGTAGTCGGATACCTTAAAGCACATAATCTGTTAGTTAAAACAAAAAGAAGTGTTCTAAATTTCGATTCGATTCCTGTGTGGATATTATCTCGTAATATCTCTCAAATTACGTACGTTTTTCAAAATGTAACGTAACTAGGTAACGTTATTTAAAATTTTATTCCAACGTTACCATATTATTTAATTGTGTCAGCTGGAGGGCGTAGTTAGTAAGGAGCTGGCCTTGTACGCATTAGTTAGTAAGTTCGACCCCGGTCCAAGTCAGTGGATTTTCATTTTGCAAAAATTGACTGCTGCCTTATCGTATATGGCCTGTGAAAGATCCTTAGAACATCTCTTTGGCTTTTTTGCTTTTGAAAGAATTAAATTTCTAGTACAATTTTGCATCTTTAAGGCTCAGGTGTCTCTCTCTGAGAAAAAATAGGGCATCAAAATTACATTGTGATAATTGGTATCTACCAAAAAGGTGCCTCAGTAAAAAGTGATTACCAGATATCGGGGAATCTCTGCTATTGTAATTATCAATCCACAGCCCCATTTGAAAGAAACAAATATTAGTTAATTGTTTGACGAATAAAAATTAATTGTAACAGGTTTTAAAAGTAGTGCAACTTCATTAAATATTCGTGTTTGTACAGTGCTTTTAAATGAAAACTTTTAGGTCGGTGTCATGTTATGAAATATTTTAAAATTTTTACATGGACGATTTTGCAATAATTTAACTACTATTTATTTTTTGAAATATTTATAAAAAAAAAGCTATGACTAGACCATTTTAAGCCATTATCACGAAAACTGAAAAAATAAAACCACTAAATTTTGTAGATTTTTTTTCTTTGAGAAGAAACCTATCTTAAAATCTTCCTTAAAACTGAACCTTAAGAAATAACAAATAGTTCTGACTTTATACGGAAGCGTGAAAAATGTATCTTTCTTATTGTGCTCATCTAGAAACGTCTGTTTTTGAATTGAAACTTTTATGATCGATATGTATGTGAATGTTACAAAAGTAGTGGCTTCACATATCTGAGAAAAATATGGTTTGGTATGGATTCTTTCACAAAAGAATACTGGTACAGTGACCTTTTTTATTGTGTTAGAAAGACGGTTTTCTTCATGTGTTTCGGAAACAGATGAGACAGCATTGCATTATTTCTATTATCAATGTATTTCTCACTTATAAACTGTGTATTACATTAATATTTCAAATTAATTTCTTAATTAAAACTTAAATTTTCGAGCCATAATAAATTAACGATAGTAATACAATTTTAAAATGAAAAAAAGTAAACAAAATCTCTCATAAAATTTTTTTCTCTCATCACGTGCAGTGTGCGACAAAATTAGTGTAATCGGTGACCTCTGTCAGTTGTCCCCATCCCTACACCCACAAATTGCAGATCTGCACCACGGTTTATTGGTTACATCCGACACGATTAATATTTTCTCGGAAGAATAATCCGCATTCTTTACTTGCAATGATTCATCCTCAGTCGAACTTAGAAATAGACTCGAGTGAATTCTAAGGAATTGGAAAATGCGAGGAAATTGCATGTTATTGTGTAACGGGTCTATTATTGAACCTTTAACTAATCCTCTTGGGGTAAAATTGTTCTTTTTAACTATGCTTTATTTAAAACTTTCTCCCGAAGAAGAAGACGTTATTTATGCAAATGAGTGATTCTATTTAAGTGTTGGCATTTAGGTAAGCAAAGTTAGTCGACGGATAGTCGCTGGATGGTTGATCATTGATAATTGGAGAATAATTTATAAAATTGTGCTTTAGAATTAGGATCGAAGGTCGTACAAGTAATAAATTTGCGGTGAATTATGGCGTAAAAGTCTAGGGTGCTCGAAGAGTAAGTGGAATAAATTATACTTATATGTTAAGTAGACTTACTCCATGCGATTGCTCTTCTAGTTAGTTACTTCGTGCATTTCCTACCTTTAGTTGTGTGATTTAAGTCAAAGGAATTATAAATTTGAATTTAAAACTTGTTATAGCTGATCTTTCTTCAAACCCCCAAACATCGACAACTGTCTGTATGTTGTCACAGTTGTTTGATTTAATTTTCATTATTTGGATTTCTAACAAATCGAAATTAAGTTCAGAAAATGTTTTTTTCCTTTATTAGGTAGACAATGTCCCGCTCTGGACACACTGACCAGTGACTGTTCGACCCTGAGCGACATCATGCCTGAAGGAGCTCTGAAAAAACTGCTTCTCCGTGCTTGCAATTGGCACGAAGTTTGCTACACATGCGTATGTATCCACTGCCATTTTTTTTTAATTTTCATCCCTACGAGCACTAGGTTATATTAAAGCCCTGACAACAAAATGCGGAAATTTTTTTTGAAGTTAATGAAAAGATTTTGCATAACAGTGTAGAAATGATTCTGGTAATTTATTTTTCGATTAATAACAAGGTAGGATAGTTAAATCTTAGCTTAGCTTCTTTCTTTGGCATCGGAAAAAAATGGTGCCAAGTTGCGTCAACAATGTGTTTTTATGCTTTATAAAGTAACTATTAAAATAGTCAATATAATAGTTTCATTATAATAGTTTCATTATAATAGTTAAGTACTGGTACTTTTATTCAAAATAATGACACATATTTAATGTATTGGCGATGAATACGGGTATGGGCTAAAATAAAATGCGGCCGTTATGTTTGTATTTATGTTTATACTCAAGAAAATCTTGCACAGTTTGAATCTGAAATTAAATTAAATAAAAAAAAACTTCGCTTTTTGAATATGGATAATCTTTATTAAGAAAAATATTATTAACGAACATTAGATTAACATTTAAACAGATTTTTGGTATCTTGGAATTAAACAATAAGTTTATGAACCTTAAATTACCCATCAGGTATTATCATTATGTGTAACTGTAGGCCAAGCGTAATCTTGCTTGTAGAGTCATAAACTATTCAGTAGTTAACAAGTATGAGAATTTTCTGATTTACCAAATGAGAGATACAGAACAATGGAAATTGCTATGCACTATTATAGAGGCTTTTTAAAATGGATACAATTTCTCGCAATAATTTTTAAAAATGAAGAATCTACTTGAGTATTATCTATGTCCATCCACTTTAATTTATCAAACTATTATGACGTATTAATCACCCTGAATGTAAATAACTGTATTCAAACTGTAAATTAAAACATTTATATAAAAATTAATTTCTGAACTGTAAAGTTATTTAGTTGATTTAGGTACACAAATGGTTAAATTTTGATTATTGCAAAAATCAAAGGTTTAGTACCTAAATAAAATATATTTGGTAGTAAAAAATTGATATTTTTAGTTACATAACAATTTTTAAGTTTTATAGGCAACTACATATTTACTTAAAGTGACTGTCCCACAGCATGGCAGTGGTGAAGTTCGCTTCTATAGGAGCTTTTTTTCTAAAATAAAAATGAATATCTATTAGTAGTTCTAAATTCAGTTTTGTGTGGTATAACTGGAAATGCTTTTACAAGCACAGATCAAATTCACAATTATTACACCAGAATCGTGTTTCCATCCTTGTTTTATTCCATTTGTGGGCATCCTTTTTTAAACAACAATCTTGCAGGCTGACGTTTTGCAGAAGTAGGAGGAAGATGGGATTTAAAATGTCGTTCGGTTAGACGGACAGGGTTATCTGCTGTAGGTGGTCAGCCAGGATTCTTATGTCCAGAAGCTGCTTCATCATATTTACGTAAAAGCTCTTGTACAACTTCGATTCGAAACTATAAAAATATAATACGTTTCCTAACTACATTTTTATAGATTAAAAATGAGGTCTAGAGAGCCTTGTCTAATATAGATGTAAAAATATCTTTTTATAATATTTTTTCTGGTGATTTCGGATTGTTTGAAGAAAGGTCCTTTCCTGATTACAGCGATCTACATCACTTATAGTAAATTACCTCAAAACTTACCCCGTATAATATTCGGGGGTGACATTTTGGAGTACCAGTGTAATGCCCGAGATTATCTCGGGTATGACAGTTAAAAAGTTAAAATTATCATTAATTAATCAATTATTGAAGATAAATTCAAAGAACGTTTTCATATGTAGACGAATTATGCAACCAAAAATGAATTCATTGCTAAGAAAGCTTAGAAAACATCTTCGTTTATTATGGTAATGAAGAAAATAATTATAGTAATGTATTTTAAATGTTGTGTGTTGGCCCTGAGTCTCCAAATAAATATTATTTTCATAATAAGTTCGCCAAAAATCCATATGCTATATGTAAAAAAATAACGCGATTTAAGCCTTTAAATAAGTTGTAAATATAATGTGTTCTTTTTGACACCAATCTTCATTGTGCTAAAAATGGTTAAAACATAAAATGCAGGTGTAATTTTATTTGTTCCAACAAATTTTTCGTTCATTAAGACAAAAAAGCATGTAGAAAGTTCATGTATGCCAAAAACGGGGCTAAACATTTTTTGACACTGCATATTTATGTCTCTTTTGAGTTTTCTAAATTTAATTTATAAAAAAAATAACAAATCAAGATTCTGGGTACTTTTCCGTACGATGCGCTTAACTAAATATTTTCAAAATGATCGAAATGATTAAAATAATTAAGCAATCAAAATTTGTACTTGTTTATATAAACAGATGTTTATTTATGAAAATCTGTGTTTATAAACAATCTACACCTATTTTCATATCATGATGTAATGATACTTAATGAAATTCTAATGAGTAAATTGCTCTTGATCTAATAACGATGATACGAATGATTTATGATCTTGACACATAAACTATTAGCAAAATAGTTTAGCAACCTCAAATCACGCTTGATATTATTTAATCAAATCTGGGTTACTAAAATAGAAATACTAATAATCCGTTCTTATTAGAACCCCTATCTTAAATGTAGGCCTTTAAATGATGATTGATAATATGTGATATTAGTAAGGCTCTATATGCATTTTCTTTGAATTAGTGAGAATACTACGAAACTTAAAAAAAGCATCGAATTATATTTACTTTGAAATGAAAAATAATACAGTTTTTTTTCTATATTTATAAGTTGGAAATTTTAATAAATATTTATTTTTAATTCTATCTATTGTGTAAACCAAGTTTTCGCCTCCCATCATTTAGGATATTACAATCAACTAAAAATGCTGAAAACAGTTTTGAATGACAATAATTGTGTATTAATAAGTTATAGTTTAAGAGGTCTCAGGGGTGTTAAATTTCTCTAGATTTCTGAAAATATAAGCGATTTTCAAACAGGCATAAATCTTTTAAATTTAAATTAAATGATTCGAATCTTTTACACATTTTTTATAAAAGAATGGGGCTTCAGAAAAATATAAAATTATAAAAATATAATAATAATTTTAAAAATCATATACATATGAAAATTCTATAATAAATGTTAAGTATTTTTTGCGTTGCGCACGCTATTTTCTAAAATTGTAGCCTCTGATATATAAAACTTTGTAGAATTATAAAATACATCGTACTCTTTAAACCCTACCTAATTTTAGTATTTTATATCTTTTGTTTTTCAAAATGTTTGTAAAATATTGCAATTTTGTAAATATTTTTAAAAAATGTATTTTTTTATTTATTAAAATATTTAAGTTAATATTCTATTTATATAAAAATAGCTACAGTGTAATAAGAATACATTTAATTTTATAAATAAATTTATAGCTAGTAATTAAAGCTACTATTTTAGAAAATAGCATGCGCGACGTAAAACTTAATAAACATTTTTTATAGAAAATTTTCTTATTTTCAAATGCTTATAATTTTTAAAATTATGATTATATTTTAAACATTTTATACTTTTCTGAAGCCCCATTTCTTTATAAATAATGTGTAAAAGATTCGAATTACAGTGGGTGATCGATTAACGAACAGATCGGTTAACGAACTCTTTCACGAAAGTTTTTGTGTTCGGATAACGAACACATATTCGGATAACGAATACTTTCAAGAAAGATTTTTTGTGTTTGACAACGAACACACATTCGGAGGTGATCAGGATACACCCCTGAAATTATGGATGAAATTTTGACAACGGCTAGAGATCTGGAATTGGAGGTGAACGAGGATGACATAGAAGAGCTCATAATGGGATGTGAAGATGAACTGACGATAGAATAACTCCAAGAAATTTTGAATGAAGAACACTAAGAAACACAACGAAATGTGTCTCTTTCTGAACAAGATGAAGACGAAAGAGGACCAATGCCGAAATTTGCCATTAAAGATCTTTTGAAAAAGTGAGAGGCTGTCAGTGAGGGAGTGAGTTATTGAGTTAATATTAACGTCGCACTGTTCAGCTACACGAGGGCCTTTGGCGACGGACCACGTAATTTTGAACCATGGTCAAGTGACGTGGACGACACCTGAGCTGGCACCCCCTCTCCTAACTACCACACCACACCAACGGGAGGACGTTTCAGCTCTCGACAGATTTAGCGTGCATCGCTGCCCTACTCGGCGGGTCTTTGGTGGTACTGGGATCGAACTCATGACATGCCTGCCATGGTTGGATACCTTAACCACACTGGGCTACCGCAGCCCCCGGGAGGCTGTCAGAGCAATGGTCTTAGAATGGCACCCAAACCAAGCTGATGTCAGTAGGGTTTGGGATCTTTACAACGACAATGTTATTAATTACTTCCAGAAAATCCTGAAAATGAGAGAAAAGCAATCGACATTGAACATGTTCTTCAACGCCCCATAAGCAAAAAATGAAAAGGACTGATTAATATGCAAGACTATGTGCATGTATTATTTTTTTAAAAACTTACTAAGAAATTATACATTTTTAAAATTCAATTTTTAGAGTCTCCAGAACGAATTAATCGATTTCACATAGAAGTCTATGGTGAATCGATGATCGGTTAACGAACAATTCGGATAGCTAACATAGTCTTAGAACGGATTATGTTCGTTAACCGTTTACCCACAGTATTTAATTTAAATTTGAAAGAATTATACCTGTTTGAAAATCGTTTATGTTTTCAGACCTCTAGAAAAATTTAGCACCCTTGAGACCCCTTAAAAACAAAAAAAACCACTCTTTTATAGATAATCGAACTAAATTGTAACTTAATCTTTTAGTCGCCAAATCTGGAATTAGTCCCAGATGCGGATGGTATCTGAAAATGGAAAATCATTAATCCCCATGATTCTGAACAGTACAATGGAACAAAATTATTAAAATATTGTATTTTCATCGGTCTTGAACAAGAGAGCAAACTTTTGAATTGATCTTGAAATTTTTAAGTGGTTAAAAATTAAGTTCAAAATTCCGTTAAACACATACAAGTAAAGCTTATGAAAGGGTGTTAAAAATTGCTTCCAATTTTAGGTCTGCAAATAACTTGTCTTTCTTCTTATTAGATTTATACACACATCAGGGTAATTGGAATAAGATTGAAAATTTTAACGTGGGGAGGTCGACGGCCGAAATTAAATTCCATGAAAGTTTGTCGCAGAATACTGGGCAACATTGCAATTTAAATCCAATCGAGACAAAAATTCTCAAATAAATTAAAGAATCATCCAGCCTTATCTTTGTTATTGTGAACGGTACTATTTTCCTAGTAAATGAGTTCTGGTATTATTTTTCAGGATTCTTTTTAAGTGAATCTCGCCTTAAAAATAAACTTCAGTTAAGATCATAGGTTGTACGAACGTATTTAGGACATATAAAGCAATATGCGATATACACATTGAATTAAAAAATAGAATTATTTATTATGAAAGATACATATAAGAATTTTTATGAAATATTTGAAAATACTCGAATGCGTTGGGTTTTTATGGATTTATTGGGTTTTATGAATTTATTGGGTTTTATGGATTTATTGGGTTTGATTAAGCTTTGACTTAAGGTATACGACTACGTTCGGAACCGTGATTTAAAAAAAAAGCGTATAAATGGATAATTTTCATGATATTTAGTGCCACTTAGATTAGAATACAAGTATAAAGTTGTTTTAAGGACATTTTGACAAAAAAATTATTTAAATACAATATTTTAACAAAAAATTAACTTAGAATAACCTTTTTTCAAAATGTTCTCCTTTTATGAAAAATGCTTCTAAAACAGTAATATTTTGCTGATATAAAGTAAAGACTTCTCCAGAGTGTCTGAACTATTTTTTTTGAAAAATTCACATTATTTTAGAGTAACAACCTATTGAAATAATTATCGGTGTTTTTTTCTTAAAATTCCTCCCCTCTGTTGTGGTAAAACATGGATAAGCCCACTTTTAAGTTATATATTTCAAAAATTCTAGTTGAGCCTCTGCACAGAGGTCTGAGCTATATACAGGCAAAATATTATTATAATAGAAGCATTTTTCACAAAAAGAGAATATTTTGAAAATGGGTCATTCTACGTTCATTTTTTGTCAAAATAATGTAAAATAATTTTTTATTGTAATACTATTCTTAAAACACAATTTTATATACATTTTTTAATCTAAGTGACACTCAATATCATAAATATTATCCATTTATACGCTTTTGCAAAATCACGGTTCCGAACGTAGTCGGATACCTTAAGTACGTCACTTAAAGTCAAATAACATATTATATAAACGTATGTGCTTATTTTTCGAACAATAACAATCTATAAGATTTTCCATAAATCATGGCATAAACCAGGAGTCGGCAACCTTTTAGTTGCGGCGTGCCAAACCAATCTGCCAATAGGATTCAGCGCGCCACGCAGTTGGATATTTTTGAAACAATTCTATCCCCGCGATAATGCATGAAGAGTTAGAGAATAGAGACTAATAACCGAACGTAGTCGGATACCTTAACAAATTTTCAAAACTAAGTTTACTGCAAAACCTTAGTTATAATAAACATCACTTCTGTGAAAAAACAGGGCAAATCGTGAAATCTTTTAAGATATCCCTTTCATTGAGGAGTTGGATAAGATGAAGGAATTCCCAGTCCTACGCAAAACTCATGCGGTAGGTTTCACTCATGACACATTTACACCTGTAAAAGTGAAGATAAGGGGTTGCAACCTTCGCTGTCAAAATTTGTTTCACAGAAGAAGTGTTTTTCTATTTCGTGCAAAAAGGATGTCATTTGAAATAAATCCAATTTTTTCTAATCTAAACTAATAAAAAAAATTTGGGTTGTTGAAATAATTCATTAATTCGTGGTTTATTATACGTTAAATTGAAGGGGGTGCAACTCTTTTATACGGGGAAAAGAAAAAATCATTAAATCGCGAAATTCGTTAAATAGAGGTTCGCTAAATCGGGGTTGGACTGTAATAATAATAACAACAAAATGAAATTTTTTTAAATAATAAGATAGAACCTCATAAGCTTTAGTACAAGTAAATGGATGAATTTAATACGCATACGAAAATGTTTAGAATGAAGTTATTAGTATATAATGTACTAATAATATGCGTACGTCGGAATGATATATTGTTTTGTATTTAAATAAATGTAAGGTAAGAAGGACATTCTACTAAAATAAATCTCCACGTCTGTGTTTGAAAATCAAAATTAATGAAAAGAGTACTGGTTCATTTGCGATGTAATCTGCAACACTACGAGGTTTCTTTTGAAACTTTTTACCTTTAAAATCTTCTAATTTTCATTCTTTTAGTTATGTTTTTTCTGTGTCGTAAAGATAACTTTTAATTACGAAACGTACTAATTTAATTTAATTGGGTTAACCAAAAAAATGTTTAATTTACCAGGTGAAGCTTCTTTTCAAAGCATTTTATAGGAGATTTATATACTCGCAACAAATGAGAGAAGTGATTCTTTTTCCTTTTTCCATCCTCTTTGAAGAAAGTTAAGGAAAGATCTTTTAAAAAATATGAGACTGTTGTTTTATTTTCTCTTTCGTTATTTGTTTTATGAGAAATACTTATCATTAACTATGCTAAACATTGTTAATACGGCATTTTTTCTAATCCAAGATAAAGAATTTTGTTGTACAATTAATTTAATTACTGGCTTATTGGGGATTTTAATTATTCTTGTTTGAGCTTTAAATATTTTGAATAAAGATTAAAAGAAGCATTCACTAACATAAAAAATAACCTTTTTAAACTGTCGGTATTATTGAAACAACGAGGAACAGTTTTAACTACTGTTAATGTTATTTACTAGGATCTAATTGTTAAGAATGAAGAAAAAATAAATTTACACTAGAAATCTTAAAATTTTTATAATATTTTATGGAATGTAACATAAAATCCTGTTAGTACAGGAAGATTTAAAAACTTTAAATCATCTTACTTAAAAAAATTAAGTGAAAAGTAAGGAATAGTTTTTTAATGGCTTCACAATTTAATTAAGTAAAATTAAATTCTAACGAATAAATTGATCGATTCTTTGGTTGCTCATGTTAATTTTTGCAATGTTTTTTCATATGAAATCAATATAATTTTTTAAAATAGGGTGTAATGACTTCACACAGCTCTGGGATAAACTATTTATTTCAATACGAAAATCATCAGAAGATATTTTATCACAATTAATTAGCGAAAGGGTCCACAAAATTCGAGTCTCTTTCACTGCAATATCTTATCTCTCTCGCAAAAAATATTGACATAATTCAATCTCGGTAACTCCACACCGAGTCGGGTGAGTTCGCTGGCTCCAAATCCGCCTTACTTCGCGGACTAAGGTATAACTCCTATCGCTGATCGAGACTCAGACCGTTCCCGGATCTCCTCAGTTCAGATTCCGCCTTCCTTCGCGGTCTCCCTGTCGTTTCACTGTATCGCTGAAGGGACCTCACAAGAGCTCCCTCAAAAATCCAGTCTCTTCGCTGGAGGAGCTTCACAACGGCTCCCTCTAATGCAATCTTTTTTTCAATGTTCATGCGTCTCTTTTTGACGCCGAAGACAGTCTGGGGAAAAAAGGGTCCAAAGCTTTGACCACCCAGTTCTGAATTCTTTCCCAGCAATTAGGGAAGTGTCTGGAATTTTCCCAGTGTCTGTCGGCAAGGGACAAGGAGTCCGTAGTAATTAGGGGGAAGAGACCGGCTTCGTCACAAGGGTGTCCAGGCTAAAAGTATCCAAAAATAATGGCTTATTATTACGGAACTTCCCATCAGAATGTAATAAAGTGTTCATCCGTGGATTGGAAAAATTTCCGAGATATTTTTTGGGTCAACCGCAGACAATATAATTTCTATACTGACTTCATTAGTAAAGATGTGGACGCGACAGTAAAAGGTTCAGTGCGTACTTTGGTTAACAGAATTTATATCAGTTGAGCCTAAATTCACACAATTTGTTCATCTCATTACTGATGTTATTGATACAGCACCTGAAGAGCTACAGTTTGAATGCATAGACTTGAAGTGAGATCACAGAGCGAAAAAAAAAATGTTTAATGCTATGAAAGTGACTGTTACAAATATTTTTCAGCTGAACAATTTCCTTATGTGAAGCAATTTGAACGGAAATGGTTCATTATATCTCAGTCAATATATATGTGAGTAATATTTTTCTTGCATTAAAATCAATCAACAAGAATAAGTATAGGTGCATATTGGCTGACATAAACTTGCAGGCTTTAAGGAGAATTTCAACAAGCAATCTCACTCCTGGTTTTAAAAAAATGTAGAAAAGTAAGATAGGGTACATTAATCTCATTAAACATATGAAGTCAAGATATGATTATAAAACAAGTAATAAAAAAAATTGCTCTTTAAGTCAATTCTTACTTAGGTCAACAAAGAAAAATTTTATTTTGGTTACTTTTTGTTAAATAATGACAATTAATGTAAATATGTATATACATATGACAGAATCACACTAGTAAGAGGACTTGGTACCCCAAAAATGACCATCCTATCATTTTTTAAAATTTTTATTTAATCTTATTCCTTGCAGTGTTATCTTTCGATTGATATATCACCTGTGCAAGCCGGAAAGTTAGAAGTTGAATAAAACTCCATTTGAAAACAAATTAGGCAATTCGGCCACACACCCCCTTTTAGAAAAAAAAGCTACAAAATTTTATAAAGAGAAATAATAACTATAAAAAAAGAATGTGTGAAATATAAAGCAGAATATTTCCGAGGCACAATACAATAATGTAATTTTTCCCCTTTGTGAAAAGTGTGCATTAAAAATTTTTGAATTAAGGCATTTTATATTAATAATTTCATAATTTCAGTTCTTCTTCCTGATATGTTTTTCATACAAATGTAATACTTCAATATATGTGAAGAAAAAAACTAAATTTTCTGTTGTGACAGAAAATTTTTTTTTCTTAATATTTGTCTTGAATTTTCTTGTGTGCAATTAATACCTTCATAAAATTGATCATCTAAAAAAATGTATGGGTTGAAAAAATATGAAAATGCAATTATTTTAAAGAAAAATATATAACTAATATCTTAAAGTGGTATTTTAAGCTTATTTAAGTTTATTATAATTATTTATTCAGAATTACAGACTTTAAAGTGGTTTTTCTCAGTTTGTGTTTTTCGAAGCATTAGTTCATTCAAAATGCTACTCCTTCCACAACTATTTACCAATCACTTCCATTTTTTCCCTGTGTATTGCATATAAAGCATGTAAAAAAATAAATTAGAGATCCATTTTGCTGTAAACTGAATACTTTTTTTTAAAAAAAATTAAAATGTAAGAGATATTGGCTTTTTCGTTGATTTTTAGCATGCATATCAACATTTTATTTTTTTTTCTCAAAAACAACTTAATTTATTGTAAAATCGATCCCTTAAGTTGCTTATAACATACATAATATTACAAAAAATTTCAGGTAAAAAAATAATAATTACAGAAGGAGTAGGATTTTAAAATTTTCCAAATTTTCTTCAAAAAGTTAAAATTTTTAAAATTGTGTGAATAATATGTGAAAATTTTCATCTCGTATCATTTTCTTGAATAGAAACACAATATAAAGTGCTAAAATATATTTTTTAAATACATAAAGAAAGAAAGTAGTTCAAAGGGTACCAAGTCCTCTTAAGTGGCAAAATAGAAAGCGATTTTCCTTGCAATTTTCAATTTTCTTATCTATATTGGGTGTTGAACTATTATTTTTCTTTGTTACTATTTGCTCATGCATTAAATTTAATTATTCCAAAAAAAATGGTATAGTAAAAAGAAATTACATTCTCAGAAATTAGGCCATGTCAGATGGTAGTTGAACCCACGACATTTGCAATAGAGGTCCAAAGCGCTATAGCTGCACTATAGGGAAACAATGAGCGATTTTCCTTTTACATAGGTTGTTGGACTTTTATTTTTGTTTGTTACTATTTATTCATTGGTTAAAAATTTAATGAATTAATATTTGAAAAAACTGTATTATCATCAAGTGTCATCCACAACAAGTTTAAAAAATGTATTTGAGCTTGAGTGGATGAATAAAAAGTATTTTATTAATGATTGAAAATTTGAACAAGAAATATATATAATAAATATATATATATATATAGGAAGAGTGTGCTTTAATAGTAAGAATTGAATAATATTATTTTAAATATTGATGTACCTGGGTAAAAATATTCTCGCAAATTATTAAAAAAAAAGGAATTTTCGAAATTCGAAAGGAAAAAAAAGGAATATTTCTTATACTTATCGCATTATTTTGAAGCTATCATTTTCATACCCGGCGTATAACGCGCACCGGTAAATTTCAATCTTTTTGTGTGCGTTAAAAGTGCGCGTTATACGCCGGATTTTACTGTAAGTAAAATTCTTGTAAAATTATTTCATTGTTAGTATGCCGCCAAATTTTGAAATTGTTAAAAGTGTACCGCAACAACAACAACAAAAAGGTGGAGAATCACTGATCTAAAGAGTGTTTTTCCCAGGTATGGAAGTTTAAGTTGGCATTACTGTACAAGAGGGCGACCGATTTAGCAGCTGTTAAGTGATTTATTCTCAGTTTGGTGTGGCAATTCATCCAAACGATCCTCAAGCATGGCGTCGATTCGTCGAATGGGCCCCAAACGAGATGGCCGTTGTTCCCCATTTTCATAAGCGAATTTTGCTTAGCGATGAAGCGCACTTCTGGTTGAATGGCTACGTCAACAAACAAAACTGCGCGCATTTCGAGTGAAGCTAATCCACAAGTGTATGTCGAAACACCGTTGCATCCAGAAAAACTGACTGTTTGGTGCGCTTTATGGGCTGGTGGAATCCTTCTTCAAAAACGATGAAGGCCACAACGTTACAGTCAATGGTGATCGCTATAGAGCCATGGTTACTAACTTTTTCATTCCTGAATTGAACAATCATGATGTCCAGGAGCTGTGGTTCCAACAAGACGGCGCAACATGTCACACAGCTCGTGTCATAATCGATTTATTGAAAGACACGTTTGGTGACCGCCTAATTTCACGTTTTGGACCTGTGAATTGGCCTCCAAGATCTTGTGATTCAACACCGCTAGACCTTTTTCTGTGGGACTATGTAAAGTCATTGGTCTATGCGAATAAGCCACAAACGCTTGACCATTTGGAAGACAACATTCGCCGTGTTATTGCCGATATAAGGCCACAAATGTTGGAAAAAGTCATCGAAAATTGGATGTCCAGATTGGACTACATCCGAGCCAGCCGTGGCAGTCCTATGCCAGAAATCATATTTAAAATGTAATACCACAAGATTATCTTTCGAATAAAAAAATTCATGTCAATCGAATAATACATCGTTGTTTTATTGCAATTTAAAGTTCTATACCTCTAAAAAAACACCCTTTATAATAATTATGTTTTTGCATAAAAAATGTCAAAATAATTTCATTTTCTGACTCATCATAGTATATTTGCACACACGAAATTAATTCTACCGAGATTCGAAACTCCTCAAATTCAGACTTATTTCATAAGTCTGTGAGGCTTTGCTAAATGGCGAGACGATACCCATAAGTAACAAGTTTCTGAATAATCATTTCTCAAATGCGTCAGTCTCTTGTTACCGAGGGCATGTTTGGAATCGTTATGCCGAGATTGGTGATTGGTGAAGTATCATCCGGTCTCTCATGTCGTCGTTTCCATGGTTACTGATCAACTCCTGACATTAGACATCTCTTGTTTCTCCTTTCACAACTTATGACATAAATATTTCGTTGCCAGGGGATATTACATTCTTGAAGGAATTTGTGCAGGTTTTGAAAGGTCATTTAATGCAGTGATTTCGAATATTTCGTTTCAAAAATGGGAAAAGTTTGAATGAGTTTCAAACGCACTTGGAGAGAAATTCTTTTAAAATATTTGATCGTCTAAAAATGTTTCACTTATGTAGACTTCTTTTGGGGAAACACTTTTAGTAGAAGCTGAGTTTTAATGAGTAGATTTTGAAATATTTTTTACTCTTCAATTGTATGTTATTTTTCAGTCTTGTTTAATTTGGAAATGAAAAAGGTGTTTTACAAAGAAAAAAAATTAAAGTTTTTATTAGTTTTAATTTGTTTATAAAAATTAAAAAGGTGAAAAAAAATGCTGAGATAACTTTCTGTTTTATAATTTTTTTTGTTTCTAATTTTTGTTTATTAATTATACAGTGACCCGGATTTAACCAGTTTATCAGAACTGAACTCTTTATTCGTTAAATCGGGGGGAGGGGGGTTTGTAATATCTGGGTCTAAAAAAATGCAAATTTTTTTTCCAGTAACCACAGAAAAATGTTCATATTTAGAAAGTAGACACTTTTTATTCAGAAGCTTAAAATACTATAAGCGAATTATTACGCAGAAGTTAATAGGAAATTTTAAAATTCTGACTGATACATGTTTCACAATATTTTTGATTCCTGACTTGAAAGAGTTATTTTTCGACTTTATGCATAGTAGAAAAGATGCTTCACTTTTACATCCTGCTGCAGGAGGTGTATTTTCACAGTATTTAACACTGCGATGCATTAGAAAATGTAACAGTTTTGATAGCAGTTTCAGAAAGGATTTTTCTATCCTATTCAAAACTCACGTGATAGGTAACACTTTTGACTCATCTGCACTTGCTAAGTCTTAGAATGGGCTACACCAGCAATACTATAACTGCGAGCCTTTTTAAGTGGCCCGGTCATGGCCAAATGCTCTGATAAATTCACTTATTTGAGAACATTGTATTCAAAAATTGGTGGGAAATTCTTTGTGAAGAAATCAAATATATCAATTTTGCTTTTTTGCTGTCGGTGTTGTATGGGTACAAATTGATATTATTTTTCAATTTGGAAGGTTACGGTTAGAGATAAGAGGCAACAATAGAGTAGCGATAATTTTATGGGTGGAGCTAATTTTTATCTATCTTTCATATTTTGCAAGCGAAAAATATTCAAAGAGAATTAATCGTTTTAAGATTATTGGGAGGCTGACTATTTTGTAGTGAAAAACAAACAATGATCAATAATTGTTTGATTTGTGCAGAAACAATAAAACATAAAACTGCATAAAACAATGTCATGAAAGTGCTGTATTTAAAAAATACCATTAAGCAGGAATTATTCAATAACACTTTTCCTCGAAAATCTCATGCAAGAGGTGATGAATAGGCTTTCTTGAATATTCTTTGCAACAGCAACAAAGTGTTTTTCCAGTGGTAATATCACAGCGGTAACAAAGACATTCTATGAAGTTAATTATTGCTAATCATATTAAACCGTTTACTGATGCAGAAATTGTGAAGGAGTGTTTCTTAAGTGCTTCTAATTTAGTGGCAAAAATTTAAAAAAATATAGATTAATTAATAAGCAAACCAGGAGATATAATATTTTAATCAATTTTCCACATTTTAAATTTCAAATGTTATCGTAGTCTTGCAGCATTTCTCTCCCCCCTCCCCCATTTATCCTCATATTGTGGCCCGCATAAAATAACAAATATATGTATGCGGCCCGAGTGAATTAGCTGACATATGTATGCGGCCCATTAGAAAAAAAGGTTGAATACCCCTGGGCTACACCCTTTCCTGCCAAAATTTGCTGCTGTCGAGAAAAAACTTTTTGGATTCCGGATAAAAAAGATATGTCTTGAAAAGAAATCTTATTTTTTTTTAATCCGAGCAAAAAAGATTCGGCGTTAGAAATAATTAGTTAATTCGGGGTTTATTATCGTTAAATGGAGGTTTTTTTGCCTTTATTTTAATCGTGGAAAAAAAAATTCGTTAAATCGCTAAAATCATTAAATAGGGGTTCTGTAAGTCGGGGTCCAACTGTATTATATTAATTATAAATAAGTAATACTTATTTTTTTAGTTCTAAATATAAATTAGTTTATTTTTAATCATCACATATAATGGAAGTTAGCCTCGTCATTAGCAGCCTTCTCAACATTTTTGTTAGAGTAAAAATAAATAAATATTCTTACAAAGAAAAGTGTTATAAAAACATATTCACCTTATTAGTAATGTGCACACCTTGTTAATGTTCAACTTGTGATCAATAAAACGACATCTGAATTTGTTTCACACAAGTGTGTTGAAATTGAAATTTGTATTTTAAGTGAGAAAATAATGAAAAATTTTCTAATATCTTTAAATTTTTTATAATATTTAGACCATAATTTTAATTATTAGTTATGTTCTTATTTATTAATTTTTTAGTTAAAAAAGGTTCTACTTTTTTTACTATGCAAATTTTAAGGCGTTTTAATAAGATATAGATTTATTTTTCATAAAATAATCATATGCTGCTGATAAAAAGGAACTCTTAATTTTTCTTAAATAAAAATGTATTATTAAGGAACTAATTTTATTAAAGCTTGTATGAAATTGGAGAGTTTCCCATAAACTTAGTGAAAAGATCCTTCCGTTGAATAATTGGCTGTCACATTAAATGGAATGTCAAAAAAATGATGTATTTTGTTACCGCATTGTTATTAAATAATCCTCATTTCTATAATAAAATCATTGCAGTTTCTAGGAGCATATCAGTTAATTTTGAAACAATAAAAACTATTAAAAAAGTGCTGTTAAAAATTATAGAAAAGTTAGATTTAAATTCCCAGTGAAATAATTAAAAGAATTTTTTCATCAAGTTTTTATAATAATGAATAGTTAAATAGAAGTATATAACCAGAAAAAAATTCTTATTCATATTTAATTACTTTATTAAATTAAATATTAAAGTAATATTTTTAAGTATATAACAATAAAAACAATATTTAACAATATATATATATATATATATATATATATATATATATATATATATATATATATATATATATATATATATATATATATATATATATATCATTAGTGAAGCAATAAATAACAATAAAAATAATATTTATAGGAATTCTGAAGTGATTCGTTCGAAAATGCTCAAGAATAAGTTTAAAAAATTGGGAGATATGATTTTGTCATTTATTTTAAATAAACACAAGATTACAAAGAATAATGCTTTTTTAAATATATGAAAACAAATTACAGTACTTAATTTCTACCTTTTGTAATTAATATTTTACTCTTCTCGTTTTGTATAGAAAAACGTTAATGATTCATACAAAGAAGGTAAACACACGTTAATTATAAGTATAGAAAAGAAATAGTATATAAAACATATATATATATATATATATATATTGAAATATTTACTTTTTCTAAGATTCTGTTTGTTTAACATTTAAAATTAATTTCCTACTAATCTACTAATTATGCAGGGAAACTATAATATATTTGGGCGAAAAATATTGTTAATTGAATGAATGGTAACCATTCCAAACTATTAAAACTTTCTTTTTACTCATGTTTTAACTTATTGTAGTTTTAAAATGGGCTTCCCTGAAAATACGTTTTTTTTGTATATATAATTATTAATATACCTTACAGAAATATAAAAACAGTTTTATCTTAGAATAATGTAAATCTACTTAAATCTTCTGAATTTACGATCTTTGCAAATGGATCCTTGCCATTAAAGAAGGTATAATTAATAGCTGTAGATCTCTCGGTACTCGTTATAGTGATAAATTGCCTTTGCAGAAGGATATTCGTAAAATGTTACTAAAGATTTACTTTGTATGATCACTAAAGATAATAAGTTTGGTTTTCTGTTAAAAATATGCTTAGTACAGAAAGTTTGCTATATTAATGAGGATAAAATAAGTATACTTCAGACTGCTCAGATAAAGTAGGAAATTGCACTTTTGTGAAACAAAATATGTTTATTATTTTTTTAAATGAAGAAAGGGTTTTCTAATTATGCTAAATAAATTTTTAGTTAAATGGGATTGCAGCGGATTCGACACTGGAAGTATTTGTAACAAATTAACTCAAATTTTGGAGGGTGTGTCACGAATACTTTTAATACTTTTAAGTACGGGAATATTTTTAATATTATGACGCCCTTATTTTTTTTCATTTCAAAGAATTAAAAATTAAAAGCAGTTAGTGATTAGAGCTCTAAATAATCTTTAATTGTCCTTTCACTACTATATTTTCGTTGTCTTTGTTTAAATTTGAGTTTTTAAATTATTTATTATTATCTATGCAATCTTTTTTGGGAAAAGTCAAACTTTATAAAGTGAATTTCACGCAATGTGTTTTGGAGAAGAATAAATTGTGTATATAGCATAAGTTAACGTGTTGTTTTGTTTTCAGAAATTTCAATTTAGAAATATTTTAGGAGAAAAACTGATTGAATAAAATGAAATTTAGATAGTCTCGACAGGGTTTTTCTCTCTCTCTCTCTCTCTCACACACACACATACGCACGCACACACACACACAGGCACATGCGCACGCACACACACACACAGGCACATGCGCACGCACGCACGCACGCACGCACGCACGCACACACACACACACACACACACAAATATAAAGGGTGTTTTTTTAGAGGTATAGAACTTTAAATTGCAATAAAACAACGATGTATTATTCGATTGACATGAATTTCTTTTATTCGAAAGATAATCTTGTGGCATTACATTTTAAATATGATCAAGCAAGGTGTAGATTCGTCGAATGGGCCCAAAACGAGATGGCCATTGTTCCCGATTTTCATAAGAGAATTTTGTTTAGCGATGAAGCGCACTTCTGGTTGAATGGCTACGTCAACAAACAAAAATGCCGCATTTGGAGTGAAGCTAATCCACAAGTGTATGTCGAAACATCGTTACATCAAGAAAAACTGACTGTTTGGTGCGCTTTATGGGCTGGTGGAATCCTTCTTCAAAAACGATGAAGGCCACAACGTTACAGTCAATGGGGATCGGTATAGAGCCATGATTACTAACTTTTTCATTCCTGAATTGAACAATCATGATATCCAGGAGCTGTGGTTCCAACAAGACGACGCAACATGTCACACAGCTCGTGCCACAATCGATTTATTGAAAGACACGTTTGGTGACCGCCTAATTTCACGTTTTGGACCTGTGAATTGGCCTCCAAGATCTTGTGATTTAACAAACTATTTTTGTGGGGCTATGTAAAGTCATTGGTCTATGCGGATAAGCCACAAACGCTTGACCATTTGGAAGACAACATTCGCCGTGTTATTGCCGATATACGGCCACAAATGTTGGAAAAAGTCATCGAAAATTGGACGTCCAGATTGGACTACATCCGAGCCAGCCGTGGCAGTCCTATGCCAGAAATCATATTTAAAATGTAATGCCACAAGCTTATCTTTTGAATAAAAATAAATTCATGTCAATCGAATAATACATCGTTGTTTTATTGCAATTTAAAGTTCTATACCTCTAAAAAAACACCCTTTATTAGTCAAATTGTCAATTTGCTACTTTAAAATTGAATTTCGCGGTGTCTGGAGCTATTACAGCAGAATATACATTAATACTATTGAATCTAATAAAGTTCAGAGCTTTTACGAAATATTGTATGAAAATGTGTAAAATGTGGAGTCAATGCAAGGTTTTGCTCATTTGTAAACAAGTAATATAAAAAAATTGTCAATTCCTTCTTAGATCAACAAAGAAAATTTTTATTTTAGCTACTTTTTATTAAATCGTTACAATTAATATAAATATGTACATACATATGAAAGAATCACAACATTAAGTGGTAACTAATTTTTACTAATTTTCATTAAAGTATCGTATTGTCATCCAAAACAATCTTGTAAAAAAAAAATTTCAGTTCAACTGAAAATTTTGACCAATGTCGCTAAAAATCAAACCAACGTGGCTGTAACTGTAATTCTTTAAATAATTAGTTTTGGTCAATTAATTTGAATTAATTACAATTAAATTATCGCATTTTTACCCTAAACAATAGTGTATAGAAAATTGCAGCTCAAACGAGCGCTTTAAAATATAAGAAAAAAACCTTTTCATGTTTTGACATATGTCGCCCAAAATGATGCCAACATGGTTGTATTTGTAATTCTTTGAATAATTAGTTTTAATCAATTAATTTTTATTAATTGTAATTAAATTACTGTATTGTCATCCAAAATAATCATGTATATAAAATTTCAGCTCAATTGAGTGCTCCAAAATGAATTTTATTAACGATTGAAAATTCTACGAAGATAAAAAAATAAATAAATATGTAGAGAGAGTGTGAGCTATAATAGTAGGAATTGAAAACGTGCATTGTAATAATTAGATTTAATACTTTGCTAGATTTTTAACTACATAAAATTATTTAAAAATGATTACAATTTACAAATTCACTAGGATTAATTCTGATGATAGCTTTGTTACTTGATTATGGTTCGGAGAATTATAAAATATTCTTCACCTGCAGTCAAGGTTATCGATTCAGAATTATTCCGAGATTTGTTCAGTTTCTCACTGTAATTATAAATAATTTAATTAGAAACATTTAATTATGAGAGAGTTTCATTAGGGCACATTTAATGCTATTTGTTAATAATTCAAAAGGAAATGAAATTTATTATAATTATTTAGTTAACTGTTTAATGTATTATCAGGGGCGTAGCTACCGTCATATCAGCCATACCAATGATACGGGGCCCCCAGCTACAGGGGCCCCAATATATGTAACTACAGTGTCACACTAACAGGGTAAACATATATAAAAAAGGGCCCGAAGGAATTTGGATACAGGGCCCACTCAGAACTAGCTACGCCAGTGTGTATTATAATTACAGTCAATTAAAACACTCTAAATTTATGCCTAATGTTTCATATTGTAAAAGATGATTGACTAAATAAAATAAAATATTTTCTATTGAATTCTGAATATTTTTTGAAAAAAAAATATTCACAGAGAATTCAATAGAAATAGATCCGAAATAGATAGTGATTGAGATGCCATTAAGTTGGACACGAAATGACGATCAATAGACATTCGCAATAATTCACTTTTATTAATTTAATCGTTAGAACTAAGTACGCAGTATGAAAACAAGACAATAAATAACAAGAGATAATGAGTACATATCTGAAATGAGATATAACCTCTGAACTCATCAAAGGGAAATTGTTCAATATATTTTGAATGATATATTTATAATTCCGGACTCCATTTCAGGAATCAGCGACTATAATTCCGGCAATACAAGCATAGCTATATTGTTTACACAGTAAATACTCTCTTCCTCACTATATATACCCTATTAAAGGCCGTATCACACGTACACGTTTCAAGCAATTTTTCGTCCAATTCGTGCAATTTTTACTCAGTTGCTATAGCAACGGCTTTCTGACAACTTTTTGCTAGTGAGCTCAAAAAATTATTCCAAATAAGAATTGCTTGAAATTCTAGCCAATGGGGTTCTTCGGCGCCCCACGTCATAAACAAGATGGCGGCTTTGGTTTCGTCTAACACACTGATCCGCAACCCCCGGCCCGTGGATAAGATGGTGCCGGGCCGCTTAAAGAGCATTAAACTATTGCCATTTTATTTAAAGTGGTGCATTTCTCTCGGATTTGCGCAACTTTCCACGGAAATCACTTTATATATTCCACGTTAAATCACTTATACTTATTTTTGGTGTAACTATATTTTATTCTGAAGACATGTTTAAATGTAACTAAATTAAAATTGTTCAATCAAAACAATCTAAAATATAAACAATCAACGTGTCCCACCCTCAGCGGGCCGCGGTAAAATTATCAAACGTTGACCGGTCCGCAGCGATAAAAAGGTTGCGGAGAACTGGTCTAACACATCAGATATGCCGTATAATATTTTAACGGCGCATAATATTTTAAACAGGATGGTGCTAAATTTCTGTTTACGCTTATCAACAAAAGCTTAAGCGGAATAAAAGAAATAATTTTTGATGTTCGTTTTCCGAAGCAAAAAAATCGGCGAGTAATTTTTCAATGTGGTGATAGAGCGCGGCTGACGTCAGAGCATGTCGTTTTGTTTACGACAACCCTTTTCCCCTCAGTAGAACGAAAGATTGCTTGAAAAAATTGAACCAAAAATAAACGTGTGATGCGGGCTTTAGTAGTGGTTCGTTTCAGGCGATGAGTTAATCTAGCTCAAGGTGCCAATTTGATTGGATGGAAAAAATTTTCTAGAGAGGATGGACCTCACTGATAGACTAATGTTGCAACTGCATGGTACATTTTTGCATATTTTTATTGTACCCTTGAAAGTTATATATTTATAACTTTAATAAGTTATGAACTTTTTTTCAATAAAGAACTTTTGAACTATTTCATTATTAAAATAATAATAATATAATAATAATTAAACGTATAATATACTTACGGCAATTTTTTCCGGAGGGGAGGGGGAAGATCTGGTGCAATTACATGATATGACATCTCTGTCCACTTATTTTAATTTGATGCCTTACTGTAATTTCTTATTTAGGGCAAGACCTATGGCTTGACCTCTGAATCCTGCGATGGTAGCTTCATCGAACAGACCCAAACCATCTGTCGCAATGACGCTCCCTGCGAAAGCACTGCAAGCCTCCTCGTCGTCCCTCTTCGCCAGCGTAGGAGTCTTCTACAAGCGAAGCAACCCCGATATCTGCGTGGACGAACCTTGCGTGGAAGCTTTCCTCAAGGAGGGTCTTGCTGCCATGGAAGGAGGTCGCTATGCCCTCAGAGACAACCTCAACGCCATTAGGCATGCTTGAATGTCGTAGTCTACATGTTGTTGTCTTCTGATTTTTCTATCTGTCTTATAGTGTGGCGGTCATTTTGATTGGGAATCTTAATGGAAGATGGTTGGTACACATCCGGTGTATCCATTGCAATGCCATGCTATCTGTGTGTTGGCCGTAAATGTGATTTCTGTCTTTCAATTTTTCATTCACTCTTTTTGATGTAATGTGTTTATTCGTGGTTCTTTATGGTTTCTTTCTTGATAGGGCTTACTTAGTGGTGTAATGCTCTCAAGATTGGAAGGGTTACTGAGAAATGGCAAATGTTAATCGTTTCTGTAATGTTAAATCGAATCTAATGGATGTTTTATCGTTCAATAAATGTTCAAATTCATGATACATTAGACTTTTTATGTTGTTGTTTTGAATGGAAAAATTCTTCCAATAAAGGTTTTGTTCGAAATTTGTTGGTCTTGAATTGATTATTTATGTTCTTAATGTCTATTTCAAACGAAATGGTATTTTTTACTTAACGATGCGAATAAGTAACTATGCTCTTTTTAATTAAAATTAATCAATATTAATATATATATTGCAAAATATTCGACCCAGAAAAAAAGAAATTTGTTTTCATTAATACTGAAACTGGGTATGCCAATTAACAAAAAACTATTAATAAATTTTTAATAATGTATTAAATTTATTAAGTTTCACGGGGAGAATTATAGCGCTCTTAATGGAAGAACTAAAATTTTTAGTAAATCTAATTCTTTTGATAGTGGCTATAATCTTGTTTTAATAAATACAACATTAATTTTTAAAAATCGAAGAACTTCTCTCTTTGGTTGTTTAAATATTAAAAATAAATAAATAAAATAAAATAAAATAAAAAGTAAAATAAAATACATTTTTACTAAGGTACAGAACTCAAAATTCTTAAATGTTTCATTAAAATTTTTTACAGAGAAAAAAACCCCTTTTTTACAAGCTAGGTCTTCTTGTCCAGGAATTTTTGAAAATTTTAGTTGATGGCCATTCATCAAAGAAATTTATTTTTAAAATAGATATTTTCATCTACGTACCGTAATAAACGGCCATTTTTTATATACTACTTTCTTTTAAAACTTACTGGGATCCTTCCAAATAAGAACCGGATCTTTTTGCTGTAAAACTATATTAAGGTTCACTTTCGGGTTATGTGACCAGTTTTCAAGTACATTAATTCATGCGTTATTTATGCTCAAGAATCACATTTATCTACATATTCCTTAAAAATGTAGCATTTTGTCAAGTACACAGCCTTCCCCATTGTTTATAATACAAAAGGCTATCTATTTAAGGTTCTGTGGCCTTGAATATATTTGACAATTCGTCTATAGCGTAATTGTAAGTGAGAATGCGTCAATATCAGTTCTGCGAACAATCAAATATTTTTCTCTTCTGTCAGAAATCCGTTGCAGAATGATCATCTCAGAAGCCAACTTCTCTTTATAAAAAAATGTATCATTCTTACACATAAATCTTCCGCAATCCTTTTCCAATCTAATATTATATGATGAGCATTTGGATATTAATTATTTAAATACATTCAGTTTTAAAGGGTGTTTTTTTAGAGGTATAGAACTTTAAATTGAAATAAAACAACGATGTATTATTCGATTGACATGAATTGTTTTTATTCGAAAGATAATCTTGTGGCATTACATTTTAAATATGATTTCTGGCATAGGACTGCCACGGCTGGCTCGGATGTAGTCCAATCTGGACGTCCAATTTTCGATGACTTTTTCCAACATTTGTGGCCGTATATCGGCAATAACACAGTGAATGTTGTCTTCCAAATGGTCAGGCGTTTGTGGCTTATCGGCATAGACCAATGACTTTACATAGCTCCACAGAAAATAGTCTAGCGGTGTTAAATCACAAGATCTTGGAGGCCAATTCACAGGTCCAAAACGTGAAATTAGGCGATCACCAAACGTGTCTTTCAATAAATCGATTGTGGCACGAGCTGTGTGACATGTTGCGCCATCTTGTTGGAACCACAGCTCCTGGACATCATGATTTTTCAATTCAGGAATGAAAAAGTTAGTAATCATGGCTCTATACCGATCATCATTGACTGTAACGTTGTAGCCTTCATCGTTTTTGAAGAAGTACGGACCAATGATTCCACCAGCCCATAAAGCGCACCAAACAGTCAGTTTTTCTGAATGTAACAGTGTTTCGACATACACTTGTGGATTAGCTTCACTCCAAATGCGGCAGTTTTGTTTGTTGACGTAGCCATTCAATCAGAAGTGCGCTTCATCGCTAAACAAAATTCGCTTATGAAAATCGGGAACAACGGCAATCTCGTTTTGGGCCCATTCGACGAATCTACGCCTTGCTTAATGATCGTTTTGATGAATTGCCAAACCAAACTGGGAATAAATCACTTGATAGCTGTTAAATCGGTCGCCATCTTGGAAAGTAATGCCAACTTAAACTTCTATACCTGAAAAAAAAACACTCTTTATTACAACTGCAGCGGTATTATACACTGCTGGCCACCGTAAATGCAACAACCTGAAGGAAGTATGCAAATATCATGAAATTTACAACATGCATTAGTGGAGGTGAGATACGCAAATGATTTGAATTTCAGCGCAGACACACATCACGCGTGCCTGTGGCGCCACCTCAAAGTCTCTATTTAAGGCTTGGAGATTTCGACGATTTCAAGTTCGGCAATTGTGTTTTTCTTGTGGTTTTTTGAAAAAACGATCAGTTATGTCTCGTAGAAAACAGCGATCAGCTTTTGATCAAGTATCCGAGTTCGACAGTGAAAGGATAGTGGCCTACCGAGATTGTGAATTATCTTTCAAGGAAATCTTTAGTTGTGTTGGACGAAACCAAACAACTGTAATACGGATATGTCACCGTTGGATGAAGGAGGGTAGGACGGACCGAAGTGGTCGATCGCATCCACTTCAGTGCACCACTTCACGTGAGGACAAGCAAATTGTGCGCATGGCAGTGACGGATCACTCAGTCGCATAACGAATCGTATCACATCACATTGAGTCTGTAACGCATCATTCAACGCCGTTTACAGCAGAGTGGTCTGTCCGCAAGACGTCCATTGTTTGGTATGCCCTTGACGCAGAACCATAGACGTCTCCGCCACCAATGGTGCGATGAAAGAAGGATGTGGGCGGCATAATGGAAGGAAGTTGTTTTTACTGACGAGTCACGCATCTGTCTGCAACACTACGATGGTCGGATTCGAGTCTGGAGACACCGTGGAGAGAGGATGCTGAACAGCTGCGTTATACACTGCCACACTGGTCCTTCACCGGGTATTATGGTATGGGGAGGTATTGGACATCACTCTCGCACTCCTCTAGTACGCATTGCCGGTACTTTAAACAGCCAGCGCTACATCTCTGAGGTGTTGGAGCCAGTTGTCCTTTTACCTTCAATTATATTTCAGAAGGATAATGCCCGACCACACGTGGCACGCATTATCCAAAGGTTCTTCGTCAATTACCAGATTGAATTGCTTCCCTGGTGGGCTCGCTCTCCGGATCTTTCGCCGATAGAAAACATGTGATCTATGGTTGCTCAATGATTGACCCAGATTACACCCCCAGCTGCCACACCAGATCAACTTTGGCAACGTGTGGAAGCTGCTTGGTCCACTGTATCCTAAGAACACATCTAAAGTCTCTTTGAATCAATGCCGAGGCGTGTGGCAGTGGTGATCTCCAACAATGGTGGCTACTCTGGCTACTGATTCTGGTAGGAACCACACTTCACAGAAGTCTATAAATTTAATCATTTAATACTTGGACAACATGTTATCTACTAAACAAATTTTGTTCTGCTATGTCTTGTCTTTCTTGGTGTTGCATTTACGGTGACCAGCAGTGTAGTTGAACTTATGTGGAAACGTCTGCAGTAATGCCATTACAGTGTGGTTTTTTCACTTTTTAGTCAACCTTCAAGATGTTTAAGAGGAGATCCACCGACAATGAAGTGCGTTTTGTAATGCGTTTTTGAGCACAATGAATCTTAAGCTAATTGATATTAATCGTCAACTTATAGTGATGAAACGGTGAGAAAATGATGGTGACAATTCAATGATGGACGCACCATTGTTCATGATTGTGCACGGAGTTGGCAGCCTTCTGTTGTCAATAATGGTATGGTTGAAAAAGTCAATGATAAAATTCGTGAAAACCGACGGTTTTCAATAAGATTGATTTTTGATGAGTTTCCGCAGAGGGCTGTTCACCAATGGTTGTCTTCACTAGTGGCATCTTTCTTCGCGTATAGACAAGTTGATTTCGCGATATGACTAAGGTCTAAACAATGTTGGTAACTATGTAGAAAAACAGTTTCCGACATGTCTTTCGTTTAAAAATGAATCTTTTTTTAAAAAAAGTCTTTTTATGCGAGTTTCTTCAAATTGGTACTTAGTTTCCAGACACTTCTTGTAATAATAAGAAATTTTTAAGATGATTAGCTGTAGAAAAAGATGAAATGGTTTTTAAGAAATAAAAAAAAATTCACAAGAATCTGAAATTCTTTATATTATTGTTTTTTTTCTTGTTATCGGTTAAAGTTTGAATCCCATTACAAGCTGAAAGTACTGGGTGTCCCAAAAGTAACGCAAGAAGTAATTTCCTTAAAAAAAACAGGTTTATACTTAAAAAAATCGTAAATGTTTTATTGATTCATTAAGTATACAGTATAGGGTTTTATATGGAATTGCATACCGGATATAAGAACGGTTTTGCTGTCATATACAGCATTCTATAGTTGAAATTTTCCATGGCCGTTTTTTATTTTAATGTGGCACTTTATTGTTACAAAACTTAGTTTTTTTTCTTTCAAAGCGTAAATATATCGTCATGGTCTTGTTGAGATTGACATTAAACTTCAAAAATCTATAAGAAATATGCCGAATATCGTTGAATTGCATGATCTAGGTGTCCAGTTCCGATGACTCAAACGAGAAGTTACATATATATATAACCAGGATATTTTAAAATATTGCTCAACGACGAAAACACATTGTTATTTCATCTAGTGTTCCATTTTTAATAAACCTAAGCTATCAGTTGTCTTCTGATCCTTTTTTTTCGTTGGCAACACTTTACCGCACAAAATGGTGCAAATTCAAATCTTGCGTGAATTTTGGGACACCCTTTAGATATCCCATATATATTTTTAAAAATGAAGTGTTCTTTTACTGAAGGCTTATCTGCCTAAAAACATTATTTTCTGAAAGACTCTGTTTGCTTTCATAATTCTTTTACATATAGATTTTTAAAACACATTAAAAATATTTTCAGAGTTTTACATATTAGGAGCATATCTAACAAACTCTGGCAAAGTATCTTGGGACACATGAGAGTTTGCTTAAAATTTAACTTTCTATTTTTAAGTACTTCTCGTCTTTGTCGAAAAGAACTAAATTAGGCCATACATCATTTCCTTTCATAGAAATGTATATCCTTTGTCCTCTAAGATAAGGAAAATCAATTTACTGGCTCAAATTACGAGACGAAGCGTTTTATCGAGGGAATACACATGTTTTGAAAACAGCATAAGAGTTCTCCTAATCGAATATCTGTGTCGACTTTTAATATACGTGAGCTGGCATCACTCCAGTCACCTACATTGATTTTCTATTATTTGGAGTAAGTAGTTTCTGTAAAACTTAATTGGGAAAGACAATGCGCAAACAGAATCGTTAATGAGCTTATCGAATTTTTATACAAATAAGTTTGATTAATTAATTTTACGTTATTAATAAATTATAATCACTCGTAATCGACAGAGTTTAACTAGTCTTATAGTTAAAAGGAAGTATTAAGGGTGAAGATACTTTGATATGTTATTCATACTAGGGGTGATAAAAAAAAAGGTTACAAGTGAATAAAGAAATATTTATTATCAATAGACAGAAAATACAAAGGGGAATTAAAAGGAATACGTGCCTATCACTTTTCGACATAGTCACCAAGTCTATTTAGGCATTAATCAAACGCAGAACCAAATTGTTTAACCTGTTTTATTAGAAATCAGATCCCTGTCCAATGAGCCAGGTCTTGGCGCATGTTTTCGCATCATTGTCTGAAGAGAACCGTCTGCCGGATAAGAGTTCCTTCAACCTCGGAAACAGGAATTACTGAATCATTTTGAATCATTTCTTCAACTCGTGCCGTGTTGATTTCTGTCGTTGAAGGACTTGGCCGGCCGCTCCTGCCATTTGCGGCTTTTGACATCCTGTCTGTCTGATTGAAAAGAGTGACACCATTTGGCTACGTGTTGTTTGCTAATTTCTTCCTCACCATAAACTTCTATTTGATTGTGAATGTCAGATGCGGACACGTTCTTTTCTCATAAAGATCTAATCATGGCTCGCACTTCCAAACGAAACCAATTTTCTAAACTTCTTGCCATTTCAATCGTCCTGAACCATCTGTGAACTTACACAACCTACTCGCACCCACCTGTATGACAAGTCGTGGTATTTGTCTCTACTCTGAGGAATGCTGTGGTTTCTAATCTTTTTTTTCTAATCATCCCTCGTATAATTTGATCTGCTAATTTTTGTTGTGATACATTGCTTAGTAATATTTAAAAAGAAAAAAATTGACTCTTACGTTCAAAGCTAACGTAATTGTATGTTTTATTAATAACCTACACGCATTATAGAAGAAAATTGCAGAGTCGATGATGGTTACCCTTAGAAATACAAAAAGTAATGCAAATTTTGGAAGATTTGTGCAAGTTCTTTACAAATAGATATGATAAGATAATACAGCATACTTTAAATATTTTCCCTCCTTTTAAACGAAATTTTCAGTTAAACACATGTTAGAAAACAGTAGTTTTATCTATTCTTCCGTCCGGTTTTTAAGAAACAAAAACTAAACGTACAAAATGTAGTTACGAATCAAGGTCGCTTAAGACTCCAGGAACAAAAGAAAATACTGGGCATCTTAAAAAAATGAGTGAGATAGGGAAAATAAAAAGGCAGGTTAGCCATAATTTAAAATGTTGGGTTGATGGAAAATTCGCAATTTTTGGTAGCGGGATATAAAGACAGATCTGAATCAGGGACGTAGTTACCGCCGTATCAATGATACGGGGACCCCAACACAGGTGTAACTACAGTCCCACTATCAGGGTACCAAACTAAAAAAAGGGCCATAGGGAATTTTGATACAAGGTCCCATCAGAGCTAGCTACGCCAGTGATCTGAATGTATTAGAATGATTGAAAACAAATGACATGCGCGCACTTTCTAATAGACAATACTTCAGGCATATTCGGAAAACCATTTGGCTATGTCACGTTAATTGTCAGTTTTATACACTTTGAATACGGGAAAAACAGTGCATTTTAGGCACTGAATACTTTTCTTTTACTGGAAAGACAAGAATGCTACGCAAGCACCACCGTTTATGGTGAGGTTCTGTAGCTGAAAGAACTGGGCGGAAGTAGTTCACTTTGTTTAACCTCTTAAGTGCCGCGGGTGTGTATACTTGCTCTTTCAAATGAGGACCTTTTGCATTGTGCTAGTCTGTTTAAAACTAGTCCCACGGCTTTGGAATACAATAAAATGACATTGACAGTGCTTCTAAAGAATTTACTTATTTCGCAGATGAGGCGGGAAAAAAAATCTGAATAGGCATATTCCAAGATCAATGATAGGTAGGCAAATAAATATACCGAGTGTAATAGGAGCTTTTCAATATTTTTGTACGATTAAGTCTGACAACTGGGTACTTTTGTACGCTGTCAATGAACTAAAGGGAATGGTAGTTTATGTATTCCCCATGTTTAAGGATATATCGCACAACAGATAATTAATAATTTTTTATATAGTAATTCTATATATTAAATTTTGTATATTTTCGTTTTATTATTTTATTTTTTTCTTTTTTTAAAGTGAAAGTAAACAATATTTAGGTTGTAAAACACGCTTCTTCTTTTCCTTCAATAAACCGCGAAACAAAGCGCGCCTTTGGGATAAACAGTTGTACTGGAGGTGAATTTCGTAGCTTTTCATCGGCAGTTAAGGGGTTAAATCTGAGGATCAAAAACATTCGGAGGCCCTCCACCCAGTGGCGTAACGGAGAATTTTTGGGCCCCCTGCAAAGTCAGGTTTTGGGCTCCCACGGTGAATTTTACAAAGGGTAGGCACTTGCGTCAGTCAGGCTTTGGGCTCCTTTAGAACCCTGGGCCCCACGATACGGGGGTTGCGGGGGTGCACGTTACGCCACTGCCTCCACCACATATGAAGAACAAAGTAAAACACTGGTAAAAGTTATATTAAAATCCAACATCCACGAGTATTTTGTGAAACTTGGCTGTTTTGATGTATGGGTTCTCCACGATTAAACGGAAAAAAATCTGATGGATCACATTTTACAAGCGATGTGTTTTATAAATGCAAAGAGGAAACACCATTTATAAAACTTAATGATGGGGGATAAAAAATGGATCCTTTATAAGAATCCTGAGCAGCGAAAAAGCTCTTGGGGAAAGCTGAATGGACCACTTTTAGCTACACCAAACGCATCATTCAAAGAAGTTCATGCTCTGGGTGCGGTGTGATTGGAAAGGTATCCTATATTGCAAGTTTTTACCAAATGATAAATTCAGAGAGAAATATTGTTCCCAATTGGATGAATTAGACAGCAATTTAACAAAACGTCTTGAAATAGTGAATCGGAAAGGCGTGGTGCTTTCATCAGGACCATGCGTGGCCTCATATTTCTTTGATAACTTGGAGCTCAGTTAGGTTGAATCTATCATATTCTCTAGATCTTGCATATTCTGATTTTTACCTTTTTCGATCATTACAAAGTTTCGTTAAAGGAGAGGGGGGCTTTGGTCGAGATGAAAAATCACGTAAAAAAGTCTTTTCACTGAAAAACTTGAGAGATTCTGGAAATTATCCACATTTTCAAGTTACTTAAGGTATCAGACTACGTTCGGAACCGTGGTTATAAAAAAGAGCATAAATGGATATTTTTCATGATATTTAGTGTCACTTAGATTAGAATACACGTATAAAATTGTTTTAAGGACATTTTGACAAATTTTGTTTATTTAAATACAATATTTCGGCAAAAAACTAAGAATAACCTTTTTTCAAAATGTTCTCCTTCTGTGAAAAATGCTTCTATTGTAATAATATTTTGCTTGTATATAGCTCAGACCTCCGTACAGAGGCTCAACTAAGATTTTTGAAAAATTCACATTATTTTCAGAGTTAAAACCCATTGAAATAATTATCGGCAGGTTTTTCTTAAAATTTCTCTCCTCTGTTGTCGTAAAATATGGATAAAACCACTTCTAAATTATATATTTGAAAAATTCTAGTTGAGCCTCTAAACAGAGGTCTGAGCTACATACAGGCAAAATATTATTATATCAAAAGTATTTTTCACAAAAGGAGAATATTTTGAAAATCGGCCATTCTATGTTCATTTTTTGTCAAAATAATTGTACTTAAATAATTTTTTATTGTAATACTATTCTGAAAACAATTTTACATACATTTTCTAATCCAAGTGACACTAAATATCCTAAATATTATTCATTTACACGCTTTTGCAAAATCACGGTTCCGAACGTAGTCGGATACCTTAAGAGATGACTGTAGAACAGAGAGAGAGAGAGAGAATGGATGTATTATATAATAAATATATACAGTAATACCCCGAACTGGTGCACGGTAAGTGGGGCTGAGTGATAACCGCGTAAATCGAATTCGCGTATGTCGGGAAATAAATTGGCATATACGAGTAAATACGTGCACATTATTTTAGTAAGAACTAGAGGCGAAAGATTATTAGAAGAAAAATTATTCAATGTAATCTTAGATAAAAAAAAACCCAAATAGAAAATCGCAAATTGAAGCTATTTTGATGTAGAAAGTTTCACAAAATCTAACAAGGTTGTCTCTGCAGACTCAAAGGTTTTTTTCCTCCCTCAAAATTTCCTCGTATCATACTAATTATTTTTTATTCCTTGTTTTGTTGGAAAAAAATACGCTCTTGGTGGAATTTGTACTTTCTAAAATTTATAACCCTTTTCAATTAAGCTGAGATTTTTTGTCATATTCCCAACCGTCATTCGATCTGCTGACTGAATTGGGACTAAGGACTCAAGTTCTTCAATGTCTTGCTTTTGCTAATACATTTCTATGAGCTCATCCATTATCAGCTCCTGATTATGGTAATCAAACAGTTCTTGAACGTCATCACTATTCACTTCTAAATTTATTTGCCTGGCAAGGTCTTCAAATTTATCAATCATATTACCAAATTTATCAGGCTCTGCCACCGATTCCTCAAGAGTTTCAATAATGGAAAGAAAAAAAAAGAGACGAGTCGAAGAGACTTGGAAATCGCGTAACTCCGGGGGTTCACGTAAGTTGGAATAGCGTAAGTCGAGGTATTACTGTACTAAAATTTAAATCTGCGTTTCAGTTTTCCTTCGAAATTTGCACGGACTTTCCAGACAACTCAATCCATTGCCATATTTTAATTTTATTTTCAGCTCCTATTACCATAACTATTTTCATATATAGATATCTATATTTATCCTTTCATCATATATTACATTACTTTTAATAGAAAGAAAACGTGAAGTTGGTGTTTTCTAGGCCTTTCGGAAATCGAGGCCCAAGGCATGTGCCCTCTATAAAATCCTCTTCTCACGAAATGTATTGAAAACACCTTATTTTAAAAATTCTTTTTTAATACTTTCATAAGTAATATAAAATAAAAATTATAATTCTCAATTTATTTTTTATCTTTTCTCTAAGCTAACTTTACATTCATCATAATATTTTCAAAACTAAATGCAATTAAAGAAATTATTTAGTATCATTAACTGATTAATTGGTTATTTACATAACTTTCTATATCTGTACACGCATTAACCATAAATAATAAAATAAAAAAGATATCAAAATTCCCCACCCTCCTCCCAAAATAGCAAAGTGATTTAAACCGGTTGTTGTTGTGGCTAATACCGCCAGTCTGACGTAGTCAGAACGAGGACCACGAAATTCCTCGTGACAAAGGGCTAGAAGTACGATTAATTTATTAGAAGTAGATTAATTTATTAATTATCGTAATTATATACATATATGAAAAAAGAGGAAAAAAATCTAAATAAATTCAAAATTCACACAGCTCATTTAACTCTATATAATCTAGAAAAGTTCTATCTTGGAAGTGCATCAGTTATTGATTTTTCTTCACAGACAAAAAAAAAAAATGTTTTTCTAGGCCAACACGAGAGCTTATAGCAACAAATCTTGTAATCCTCTACCCTGATCAACTGACAAGTGACATGAGCAGAAGTTCCTCTCTTCTAATTTTCCACATCGGGGAAATATTCTGAAGCGCAGTTGGATTCAATGCGAAACAACTTTCATTATTACGAACGAATATCCTTGGAGAAATTAAAATTCGAGTTAGCAACTCTATTCGTACAACACCAACTGCAAATCTCATTATGTTAACACTGCTGAATTATCGCCACTCTGAGAACAGGTGAAAAGATGCAGATTAATTATTTAGATACAGACCCATATAAAATCTAGTATTGTATTCTCTATACCAGGAATCTTCAAACTGTGTTCCACGAGGAATACGCAAAAGTTCCATGAGTCACAATTAAAAATTGATAAGTAAATTATAAATGTGTGTGTAAAAGGGATTCATGATTTCAATGGTTTGTATAACTACTAGTTTTCAAGCCTTATTCCAGTCATTAAAACAAAATTTTATTTGTACACAATATAAATTTATTTTGAAATACTTTTTAAATTTTTATTATAAGGAAATAAAAGAATATTAAAATATTTTCTTATTTGCATTTACTACCTATTAGATTGTGATTATTCTTTTGTTCGGTTTCCTGGGCTCCTCAAAATAAGTTTATACTCGTGAGTACGATGTTTTGAAAAACTAAGTAGTTCTCTAGTAAAAAAAATGCATGTTTCTTCATTTGCGGAGGAAAACACCTATAATAAATAGAAGGGGAGGGAACAACCTATTTACATTACAACGGATTCGACATTATCTAAATTTTAGGTTACAAATTCATGCAAAATACACAGGATTTCTCATACAGCAATATACATTTTAATGTCAATCAGAACAATGTAATTGTTTCCTATACTCCTCGCTTAACTGTGACTGAACGCGCCATATTTTCCCACCCTTCGTATCTCAAATGAAACCTTACACCCCCGCACAGGGGCATTCTGACTGTAAACAGGAAACGGATCGGACGAACGCAAAGTCTTTCTCAAAAAACACAACTTAGACTCTATATACGAAGCACCTTCAAAGGTGTGATCTACATTTATACCCGCATTACTAATTAAAATTAAGTGTAAATTAATTATAAATATTTTCTGTAATATAAACCTTTTTATTATCTCCATCTCTCACTTTCACTCGAATTCAAGCAACGGCATCAGTAATTTAGAGAAAAATATTTATCAACTTGAGTGGCACAAAAACAAAAAAATAAAAAAATAAACTGCGACTGTAGCTAATTTCAATAGACTAGACTTCGATTGTGCAAAAAATGCTAGCATGTGGGTAGAAGACACTTTGATCACAAAATACATATTAAACATATGTAATAATTCCCTCCAGTATCCTTTTTATTAACTCTTTGTTCTAATATCTAAACAAACTTTTTGTCTTTGGTTTAAAAAATAACGTTGTAATCTTTATCGTAATCGGCTAGTCCGAAATCCCTGTCCCGCCCATTCTATAGCCAATCAGAACTATTATTACGTAATAATCACGCGCTTGCACTGCTGGTATAAAAGCAAAATTTTTGTGTAATCGCTCTCTTTTGTCTGCTTGCCTTCATCATGTACGAATGTAAATAACTGCAGTTCTTAGTCTTTGTATCCGCCAACATGCCGCTGCCTATTCAATGTGAAATGTACCGCAATTGTGTTTTAATCTATTGATGTGTGCTTCATAATAAGGAATGAAACGTTATCCTGAGATGTCTGCAATAAACCATATCTGACAACAACCAACACCGGCCAACGCTACTACAATACTTAACATATATATATATATATATATATATATGTGTGTGTGTGTGTGTGTGTGTGTGTCAATTAAGGAAAGTTTAACTTAAAAATTAAGTGGCTAATAAATAAAAATTGAGCAAACTCTTTATTATTGCGTAAGGATTTTACGGTGAATAGGAGCATAATCGAGAAGAGAGGTTGCTAGCTCCTAGTTGTAGTAATGTCTTTTGTTCCATCTGTGGCAAATTGGGTTCTAAATGGCCGCCATGTTGGAGTAGCTATACTTGAAGAATAATAAAGCACAGATATTTTAAAGATGACGTCTTCCTTCATTTACCAGCAGGTATGGGGCCTGACACCCACACCATCATATATATATATATATATATGAATATAAATATACAGTATGAATATAAATCATTTTAAAATTACATTATTTTTTTAATAACAAATATAATACTTTTTAATTGGGTTTACAAAATGTACCTTTCACATGTTAATCTACTTTAACCCTTTATCTATCGCATTATTATTTACTGCAGTTTTTTTCAAGCAATATTTTCTTTTGGATCACTACATTGAAAAAATTAAGGAATATACATAAACAAAATACTCAATTTTGGGAAATTTAATCCATTAGAGCTAATTAATTAATTAAAGATATTCAACTGTAAAATTAATTATATACATTGTTCACTTAAAATAAACAGTCAAATCGTTTTCTAAGGTCTTCATTAACATACAAAAAATAAGACACTTAAATTTTGATATTTATTTTTTCGGGACAAAAATGCTAATCTTCGCAATCCGCTGAAAACGCAATTTCTGCTATAAAACTATTCGCCTTCCCCGCTAAAATACTCACCATAAAACCCGTGCTGCCATGTATCTTCGAAGAGGGGATTTCAAAAAATATTCCTGCTAAGTATCGTCAGAATATTCATAAAAATGGTTATTCTATGTAATTTTAAAGTGAGTGGTTCTTATATGAACTATCGGTAGATAAAGGGTTAAGTATGTGACAAACCTATTCGGAACTTTATCACTAACCTTCTGAGACGTCTTTTTTAGGAAATTTAATTCCCCTACCTATTTCCAATCAGCTCCAAAAGAGGACAGGATTCCTTGTTATGCAGATTAGATAGAGTATTTAAGTCAAACGGAATAGTAAAGTAAAAGCAGTAGGAGAGAGAGATTGAAGCAGAAAGGTATAATAGTGAAGTTAGAGATTTATTATTGAAGATTTCTAGGTGGATAAATTAATCTCAGGAAGAGTTGAGATTCAGTGTGGTAAATATTGATTTATAATTAAAGTCTCATTAAAGCTTTATATTAGAGTGAGATTAAAGTTAAATGTTCAATAGGAATATTATTTAATATAATTCTGGGATCTCTTATCGCGGTAATCTCTGCATGATCGATATTCTAATTGTTATTTAATTGGATCATTAAATATTTAAGTTAATATAAAGGAAAGTCCCTTTTAAACCTCATAAAGCTAATTTCATTTAGTTGTTATTAAAAGTCTTTAATTCTATTTGGGAAAGATAAACAAATAAAGAAAGTTATTTATAAAAATGGCTACTGGTTCTTATTTGACTCAAAATCATTCTCGTTCTCAAAGTGAGATCCAAGGGGATCTTCACAAGTACTATTTTAAGATTTATTCTTCTCTGTGTGTGTGGGGGGGGAATGAGATTCCTCTGAAACCCATATAGTTTTAAGGGTTTCGGGAGTTGAAAAATTGGAAGTACACTTCTCTATATAGTGAATTTGGTACTTACGTGTACTATCACAATGTCAACGTTCAAGATTACTCGTTAATTTGGCAACCCCGATTTCACATGTGTCGTTGGAATTGACAACCAAATGCTTCATTTCATATGTTGCCAAAGCGGTTGCGATAATACGTAAGTACCATAAATTTTAACACCATCTAAGACTATATATATATAATTCCTCGTCTTTCCAAGTAGATTAATTTAAACAGAAAGCAAACAATTTCGTTGAAATGTAGTTTAAATTTTAAAGAATGATTACTTAGTTTTCGTAATTTAATTTTCGCGAAGATCTTCAGTCAGAAATATTCCATACTTACTTCGATATTCTTTTATAGTTTTAATCTGTGTTGAAATTACTTCGAATCTCAATGAACAATCAACTTCAGTTATTTTACTGTTCATTGCATTGAGAAGTAAGGCGAAAATGAATTACAATTGTTACGCTGATGAAATTTCACGTGAAAAGAAAAGAAATTCGTGGCTTTTACGCAATGCATTTACCACGTATATTTGCTTAAAACACATTTTTCTAAGACATTCGATATTTTTCATTTTAAAGAACGAAAATAAACAAACACTTCTCACTTCGTTAGATTTACATTAAAAATTCTTTTAATTCAGAGGTATTGTTATAGAATGCTTTATTAATTCCTTTTAGTGATTCACTGGTTTTGAATAAGGAACATAAAATGTTTTTAAAATGATTGTAAATTAAAGGCTTTTACAATCTTCATTATTCTCGATGCTTTTCATTGCGGTTGAAAGCTTTTAAACTGTACGCTAATTCATTGGTATGCCTCTGCAGCAATATATAATAACATATATTTAATTTGTTTTTAAAAAGTAAATCAAAAGGATAAAATTTAAAAGAATACAGCATCGATAACTTAATGCACGTTTCAATGTAAAATCATTTAAATATAATAATTAATATTAATTTTATTATTTTTCTTGCTTAAAAACAGCATTGCTTAAGAAATTTGATTTTTTCCCTCTAAGCAAGGTGTAAAAAAATTATTTATTTGACAAAACAAATAAACAATTAAAAACAAAGAAGTGTTACAATTTTTAAGGCCTTTGTATTACCAAACGTGCAAAATTTTTTTAATTTATGTGTATTGTTCACAGTTGAAAAATACACCACAAAACGTCTTTATTGTTATTCTCTAAAAGGATAATATTTTCTCAGCGTATCATATTTATTTTAATCTTTTCTAAATACAGTTCAATGAGTTTGTGCCTTTGGTAATTGATTGTTATTCAATGCATTTTTAACAGCATATTTGAATTCGGTGTTAAATATAAATACTGTAATGTCGTGACCTCAGGTTTACTTAATTCCAAGGTAACGAAAGGGACCAGACAGCTTTAGTAAAATACAATCAAACCTCCATATTACGAACCTCTATGTCACGAATTTTTCTATATAGCAAACTTTTCCTGGAACCAAGAACATTTCATGATTTTCTTCGTAAAATAACCTCTCAAAGTACATTTTCTGTATAACAAACTTTTTCTCTTCTGATTCAATTTTTTTCACCCTATATTTAAAGGATTTCTCGCGACATTTCAAATTATTCTTTTTTTAACACATTTTATGGTCATTATAAATCTTGAACTGATTTATTAGGTGCCTAATTCGCCGAGAGTAATAGAATTATGGGTGCTTCATCCAAGAAATGTAGCCATTAACCCCCATTGTCCAGTTCACTGGAAACATCTTCGATAACCCCTTTCACTCTCAGTGGAGTTGTCTAGTGTCCCAGTGTCCTATAACTAATCTCCGTTTATTTGTAATGTTGATCAGCCGTACTGGTACCTCGAAAATGTCAAAGCGTAAGTCAGTGCTTCTCCAACTTTCAATATTCGCGACCCAATATTCAACCATAACTTCCATTGCGCCCCCCTCCATGCAATAACAATGTATTGAATTCAATAATACAATACTTTGACGCTTTATAAGCTACAGCATGACTTTAACCTCTTAAGGGCGTATATAAACGTCTCGCTCAGGTAATGCATTGATTTTCTGGACGTATATATACGTCTTTGCGAAGTAAGATCTTTTCTGTGCACTGCTATTCATAAAATTGTTCTAATGGCTTTGGAATGTAATAGAAGTTCCTTGACAGTATTTGCGAAGTATTTCTGAGGATTTGCTTATTTATTCTCCCTTTCTTCCTCTCCCCCTTCCAAAAAGTATCCCATACACGCATCTACATGGAAAACGATGGCATGGGGAAGTGAATCGCATAACTTTTAATAGGCAGTTTAGGAATTAATTATAAACCGTACAAATTATCAAGATAATTATTCATAAGTTTACTTAAGTTCGCACTTGTTCTTAACGTAGTATTGTTAAATTAATTATAAAATTCATTGTATAGAACTGATGCATTTATAAGTGTATTATATCAGTGTGTGTGTTTTATTTTGTGTTTGTTTACTTCAGTAAATTAATAATTTCTTTAAATAATCTTTCGTTTTCGACTTTTCCATATATTCGCGCCCCCTCGTTGAGGTATCACGCCCTTTTAGGGTGGCACACGCCCCACACTTTGAGAAACGCTGGCGTAAGTGCTTGAGCATCAAAGAAAAAAAATTAATTCTGCAGGAAGGGGATACAGGCGTCAAGAACCTTTCCTTGCAGTTTTTCCTTCTTTCTGTTCTTTTTTTAATAGGTAAGATATATAAAATAAATGCATTTTAATTTACTAAAAGGTGTGAATATCTACTTTTTTTTTCAATATTTCTTGTTTATGAATTTAAAATATTTTTCAATTCCTACTATTAACTCCCACTCTCTATTTATTCATTTATCATGGTGAAATTTTCAATTGTTAACAAAATACATTTTGAAACGCTCCGTTGAGCTGAAATTAAATATACTTGATTATTTTGAATGACACTACTATAATTTAATTATAATTAATATAAATTAGTTGATTAAAACAGATTATTTAAAGAATTAAAAATACAGCTACGTTGACATCATTTTTGTCGACTTAGCGACTCTTTTGGCGACTTGTGTCGAAACTTGAAAATGTTTTTTTCTCTCGTGTTAAAGTATTCAGATGAACTGAAATTTATATACACGATTGTTTTGGATGTCAATACGATTCTTAAAAGATAATTAATAAAAATTAATTACCACTTAATGTTGTGATTCTGTCCTATGTATATACATATTTATATTAATTGTTCCTATTTAATAAAAAGTTGCTAAAATAAAATTTTTCTTTTTCTATCTAAGTAGGAATTGACTTACTTTTTTTTAAAAATTACTTGTGTGTGTTTTTGATGTAGTTTATAAAGAAAATTGAAAGATGAACCTTTGTATTGCGAATTTTCCATATAACGAACTTTCTTCGCGATTTATCAACTTCATTATATGGAGCGGGTACGACTATATTATTTTTTATTTACAAATAGTTAACGCCACATTTACACACGTTCTCTTGTATCTATGAGATATTTGCAAATCTAATAGCATAAGCTTAACATTGATTGTTGGTCTTGCTCTTCTGGGTTTGCAACTGGATAGTCATGTCCACACTCCACCAAATGGTGAAGAATTTCCAGTAGATCTGTGGCAACTTTAGAGGAGCTCCCTACATCATGAAATTCGCCGGTATCAATTTTCGCTACAAAAAGTCTTGGTCACTGGTCTCTTTGCTGCCTAGTAGCCTTTCGCCTTCCCCTGTTCTCGCGGATCGCTGATTTCTAGCTATCGGTGGTACTGCTGCCCCGCCACATTTTTGCTGGTCTAGCCAAGTCCTTATCGCTGAGCCTGTTATTAGTCTTCCCGCTGCCTAACTGCCTATTGCAGATTTTCTATCGCTGTACTTCACGCACCCTAGCTTGGTTTGTTTTGCTTTATAAGCAAGAAAAAAATACTAGTTAAAAGATTTTCAACTTATAGAAGAATTTAAGTGTCCAAATAAATAATAAAGAAATCTCAATACGGATTTAAACTATTTTAACTTTTCTCTTCTTATTTATTTTTCTTGATTGGCTTAAAAAGCTCGTTTTTGAATTGCAAGGTTTCTAAAATTGGAGGAAAAACATATGTGTAGGGAATTTCAGAATATAAACTTGTGAAGGTCTCCTAGGACCTCACTTTGAGAACGAGAATAAATAGGAGTCATGTAAGAACCAGTAGCCATTTTTATAAACAACTTTCTCTATTTGGTTATCTTATCCAAATAGAATCAAAGACTTATTGACAAATTTATCTAACTAGTATTATGAGGTTTTTAAGGTAATATCCTTTAAATTAACTTAATTAATTAATGATCCAATAATTAATTTATTAAATAGCGATCACGCAGAGATTACCACGATAAGAGATCCTAGAATTATATTTAATAATGTTCTCATTGAACATTTAACTTTAATCTCACTCCTAAAACTTTAATGAGGCTTTAATTATAAATCTATAATTACCAACGGAATCTCAACTCTTCTTGAGATTAAATTATCTCCAACAAGAAATCTTCAATTCAAATTCACTATAACTTTATGCTTCAATATCTATCTCCTACTGCTCTAACTTTACTATTTCGTTTGACTTAAATACTTAATCTAATCTGCATAACAAGGAATCCTGTCCGCTTTTTGGAGTTGATTGGAAATAGGTAGGGAATTAAATTTCCCTAAAAAGGTCGACTCAGAAGGTTAGTGATAAAGTTCCGTATAGATTTGTCACAAATTAATAAAAATTTAAAAATTCTCCAGATTACAGAAAAACATATTTTAAATAATCAAAAGGAAAACAAGTTTAAGGTACAGCAATATACAATTAAAATATGCCATACTAAAACTAACGTAAAAAGTATTTTTATTATAAAGTAAATAGAAAGCACATAAATTCTTTTTGTTGAAATTCCATAAGCTCGTTAATCAATTTCCCAGGGTGTGTGACAAAAGAAAACAGCTTTTATTCCAAACATCATTTACATTTGTTCAATTTTCTCCCGAATTGTTAATCACTCGGAAGGAAAAGCATTTGCACCACGAAAATGCTTTTCAGAAACTGGTTGTCATTCATATAAATGAGCTAACAAGTAATTCATCAGCATATCTTTCGACAATTCATTATGGAAAATATTACAGTAAAACCCTTTTAACGCTGTTTCGGTTTAACGCTCTTATATTTAAATTGTGGGATTCCCCAAAATTGCACGCAGCGTTAGGCTTCCCGATATCTGAAGCAGTTTATCTGTGTTTCTTCATTTCTTGCGGTGTTTGTTATACGAACGTATTTTTATCGTTTCAAACATTTGTTGACGTTATTGTAAGTATAAATTTACATAATATAATGATTTCTATGGTGACAAATATTATGATTTTTAGTTTTTTATCATGACTGATAATAAAAAACACGAAAATAAAGCAACAAGAAAAAACATTTCACTGGAAACTAGAATACAAGTGATTAGAAGATTAAATACTGTTGAACGTCCATCTCAAATTGGTGCTGCATTGAATTTGGCAACTTCAACACAATAAGGACCATTCTTAAGAATAAAAAAAAAGATACTGACATTGGCAACTGCAACTACGACAAGCTCTGCAACAATAATTACCCGTTCTAGAAATAATACAACAGAGGAAAGGGAATAACGACTTTCTATATGGATTGACGACGAAATTGAAAGCAATATGTCACTAAGCCAATCTACCTTTTTGATAAAATGGCAGAAAATTGGAAATACGGAAGAGACTGAATGATTTGAAATGTAAACATACTCTGACTTGATTTTATTTTTTTATTAATTTTATTTTATTACTTTTATTTATTTTTATATGTATATTAGTTAATCATGTTTCTATATAAGAAATAAATTTTTGTTTCATTGTTGTAAAAAAATATAATTAAAAAATTTAATGGTAAAATACCTGACCAATTTTCTACCAATTTTCCCCTAACCCATTGTTTACATGATGAGATAACCTCGTTTAACGCTGTTTCATATTACGCTCAACTTAAATGGAAAGTATACCCCGCGTTAAGCAGAGTCCTACTGTACTTGCTCAGTTGAAATTTTGCACAGAGCACCTATACGGATCTTTTCTACCCAGTGAAATATGTCTTTCAAACATCCAAATCGTTCTCTCTCTGTCTTTTTAACATTAAAGCCACGTAAGAGATATACAATGGGTTTTGTCTAGTTAAATGAGTTTTTTTTCCAAACGATAAGGGCTTTTGTAATTTGTGCGTGAGTAATCATTATCCCGCGTTTTTCAAACTGAGAGGTGCACCCTTCTAAAGGGACGCGACAAACCTTCGGGAGGGACTCGAGCATATCGAAGCATTAGAAATAAAAAATTATTTTAAAAAATAATAATTTACTGAAAGGAAGCAAAACCAAATAGATTCTGTCATAATAAAAAATAAATTACACATTTACACTAATATAATACATTTATAAATGTATCAGTACTGCACAATGTGTATTTGATTATTAATTTAACTATACTTAGTTAAGAACCAGTTTAATAGTTACCTGTGACACCATGGGCTTGTCATACATAAAATTATATACAAAATTTACTACTTATCTGTATAATTTGTACATTTTGTAATTCAAGTTGTGTTATAGCTTTAGCGTCAAAGTATATTATTACTGAATTCGATACATTTCTATTGTATGGAGAGTGGTCGGATGAAAAATATAATTGAAAACTGAGTTGCAGATGTTAAAAGTTTGAGAAGTGCTGTCATAATCACAAACTTGTGACCATGAGGTTCAAATACAGTTGAGGATTTCAGTTCCGATTCACGGGTTCAGTATCATCCTCAAAGTGGTAACATTGGTCATTCACTACTACATCGACTTTTTTTCAATATAAACTAACTTCTGATTAAAACATTAAATGTTGAGTGAATAATTTAAGTGTAGCTCTCATTTCATTCAAAACTACGAAATCTCGTCACCAATAGTCATTGCATAATTTCTAGTGAGACGTAAATTAGAGCTATTCACATTGTACAAAAATAATATACACATTGTACATTATTTCATAAACATAATTTTTTAATGGAAATCGAAAGTATATCGTATTCATTATTTTAGTAATTTTATTAAAAATTTCGTAACAGAAAAAGCATTTTAAAATTTCATTACTCCTGTACAAATAAAACATTTATGCATCAAGTTCTTCATCAAGTTTAAACATGAATGAAAATTATGTGGAAACATTATTTTAAACTTTAAATCATATAAAGTTGTGATGCAATAATTGCATGAGTCTCTCTTGCCATTTTTATTTATAGTAAGCATTTAGACCTGTATATATTATATATACTAGCCGTTACCCACCCGCTTCATTGGGTATTTAACGATGTTGTATATATGTATACTGTTTACATATATATTAATTATTGATATCTCACATTAAGAATTCGATTGCATTGAAAAATATATTTATAGCTGTTACACTCTCGCCCCTTGATATAAAAAGAACATAAATTATAACATCTACAGAGTGTTTTTTTCCCAGGTATAGAAGTTTAAGTTGGCATTACTTTTCAAGATGGCGACCGATTTAACAGCTGTCAAGTGATTTATTCTCAGTTTGGTTTGGCGATTCATCAAAACGATCATCAAGCAAGGCGTAGATTCGTCGAATGGGCCCAAAACGAGATTGCCGTTGTTCCCGATTTTCATAAGCGAAATTTGTTTAGCGATGAAGCGCCCTTCTGGTTGAATGGCTACGTGAACAAACAAACTGCCGCATTTGGAGTGAAGCTAATCCACAAGTGTATGTCGAAACACCGTTACATCCAGAAAAACTGACTGTTTGGTGCACTTTATGGGCCGGTGGAATCATTGGTCCGTACTCCTTCAAAAACGATGAAGGCCACAACGTTACAGTCATTGGTGATCGGTATAGAGCCATGATTACTAACTTTTTCATTTCTGAATCTGAATTGAACAATCATGATGTCCAGGAGCTGTGGTTCCAACAAGACGGCGCAACATGTCACACAGCTCGTGCCACAATCGATTTATTGAAAGACACGTTGGGTGACCGCCTAATTTCACATTTTGGACCTGTGAATTGGCCGCCAAGATCTTGTGATTTAACACCGCTAGACTATTTTTGTGGGGCTATGTAAAGTCATTGGTCTATGCGGATAAGCCACAAACGCTTGACCATTTGGAAGACAACATTCGCCGTGTTATTGCCGATATACGGCCACAAATGTTGGAAAAAGTCATCGAAAATTGGACGTCCAGATTGGATTACATCCGAGCCAGCCGTGGCAGTCATATGCCAGAAATCATATTTAAAATGTAATGCCACAATATTATCTTTCGAATAAAAAAAATTCATGTCAATCGAATAATACATCGTTGTTTTATTGCAATTTAAAGTTCTGTACCTCTAAAAAAACACCCTTTAATTTCTATTTATATCTAAAATAGAAGTAGAAAGATTTTTTTTCGCTCACTTAACCTAATAATCAAGTGGATTTCCACCAAAGCAACTTTCAGTGGATCTCTATCCATAAAATAAACATGCGTGCTAAATTTCAAGTCTAAATCTAACAGTGCAAAAACGGAATTTTTATCATCAATACCTCGTTGACAGCATTCTTAGCGGATTCCAATTCAACAAAAGAAGCATGGAAACCAAATTTTATTATTATAGTCTTAGCAGTTCAATAACGGGAATTTTGTCTATCAATACGCCTGAATAACTCTCCCCGCTTCCCCCTGGAGTTGATTTCCGTAAAATCTGTTCTTAGTGGAACTCTATTCAACTAAAGAAAAGTGCTCAACAAATTTCAAGTAACTGAGTTAAATTCAAAAAACAGGAATTTTTCTATAACACGCCTTAATCCCTCGCAACCTCACTTTGGGTCCATTTTCGCAAAAATCTTTGTAAAAGAAACTTTATTCCATGAACGGAACATACCTTCTAATTTTCAAGCAGGTGTTTCTATTAGTTGAAAAGCGGAAATATTTATCTATTACGCCCCTTAATCCCCCTCAGTGACCCTTGGGGATCAATTTTCCCCAAAACTATTTTGTAGTGGATCTCTACACCATGAAAGGAATTCGCTTACCAAATTTTAAGACTGCATGTCTAATAGTTTAAAAATGGAAATAATTATCTATAACGCCCCTTAAGCCCCCGCAACGCCATTTAGGAAACGATTTTCCCAAAACCCATCTTATAGTGGATCTCTACTTAATGGATGGAACCAACTTACTAAATTTCGAGATTTTAAGTCTAATAGTTTAAAAAAAGGAGTTAATTGCCTGTAACGCCACTTAATTCTCCACAACGCCACTTGGTGTCGATTTTGACAAAACCCATTTTGCAGCGGATCTGTACTCTATGAAAGGAATCCGCTTACCAAATTTCGAGACTGTACGTCTAATAGTTTAAAAATGGAAATAATTATGTATAACGCCCCTTAAGCCCCCGCAAAGCCACTTAGGAAACGATTTTCACAAAACACATCTTATAGCGGATCTCTACTTAATGAATGGAATCAGCTTACTAAATTTCGAGATTTTACGTCTAATAGTTTAAAAAAATAAGTTAATTGCCTATAACGCCACTTGGAGTCGATTTTCACAAAACCCATTTTGCAGCGGATCTGTACTCTATGAAAGGAATCCGCTTACCAAATTTCAAGACTGTACGTCTAAGAGGTTAAAAATGGAAATAATTATGTATAACGCCCCTTAAGCGCCCTCAACGCCCCTTGGAGGTCGATTTTTGTAAAAATCATTATGTAGGGAATCTCTACTTTATGAAAGAAATATGTGTACCAAGTTTCTCACGACTGTGCATCTAATAGTTTAGTAATGGAAATAATTATCTATAATGCCCCTTAAGCCCCCGTAACGCCCCTTGGGGTTCGAACTTTGCAAAATCCGTTCTTAGCTGACGTCTACTCCATGAAGGGAACCTACCTACCAAATTTCAAGTCTGTAGGTTTAATAGTTCCGGAGATATCGTGATTAGTCAGTGAGTGAGTGAGTCGCTTTTCTCCTTTATATATATAGATAAACAACATTTTAAATGCAATTAATCTAAAAGTTTTGGTATTGAACAACACAAACAAGAGTTATTATTGGAGATCACAGTATTGTAAAAGATAATATTTTAAGAGATATTATTAGTAGCAATCATGTTATAGACATGAATGTTGCTAATAAAATGCATATCAAAAATCAATCATTTAAAGATATAGGGTATTTAATTTCTAAGATAGCTATCAAGAATAATAAGATTCTGAAGTCATTTGAAAAATTTAGATATAATATTATCAATCCACTTATAAAAATATTTCTTTACAGCAAATAATAGTATCGTTAATAACATTAAACATTTTAACTAACAACATAACATTAAACAACAGAATGGAGAGTTCCACTAAATTTTATAATTAATGCATATATTATAAAGGGAAGCGTACACACGCACGCACGCACGCACACACACACACACAACGTGTGTGTGCTGCTATAACTCAGAAACGATCAATGAAGTTATATGGTGTGGTAGCTGTCTGTTCCCCATCCATGAAGAAGGTTCCCGTTTTCATCTGAATCGACCCCCAAGGGGCGTTACAGATAAATATTCCTGTTTTTGAACTATTAGATATACAGACTTGTGAAATTTGGTAGACACGTTCCTTTCGTGGAGTAGAGATCCGCTACAAAAGGGAGTTTGCAGAAATTGCCTCCTAGGGGTGTTGCGAGGGCTTAAGTAGTGGTATAGATAAATAATAAGTGCACTCATTAAAAATTATTTTACATTTTTTCTACATTGTTTTGTACCGGGTTTTATTTTCTTACAATTCAACTATTATATCAAGAATAATATTTTTTATTTTTAAAAATTTAATCCATCCGAAGAACGGGAGCTTCTCAGCTAGTAGTAAATAAATAAAAAAAAAAATCCAGGCAGCTTTCTAAATAATATGATAGTTAAAGCACGAAAGACATCTTAAATATAATAAAGCTATTATTAAATCTACAATTAGGGATAAGAGGATTAATAACCAATTTTCTGCATTTTATATATTAACTGTTCGAAAAAATGATTCAAAAAACCTTACAGACTGCTATAAAATTAATTTTACAACGGCAATATTAAAATATAGAAAGAAAATTATTGATCATATGATGGGTAGAAAAATTTACTCTACTTTTAACTGATTTTGTTGGTATTAATTATGGGATTAAAATACTATTACAAATTATTGATAATAAATTTTTAACAATGCAATAAATTGAGATTAAATTAACTCTGATTATTAGATTAAATCAGCAACAGAATTATTTGCCTACAACAACGCTAATTATTAAAAATAAGTTAAAGTTTAATATCTCATCATGGTGCAGTAAAAAACGGCCTAAGTATGTATTTAGACTTAGGTTAGCAATATAAGATAACAGTATTTTGATAAATGGATAATACATATTCTGATTTATATCAATATATATTTTTTAAATTACGCCCGCCAACGTCCTCTCGGACATAAGGTGTCTTGCAGTCCAATATAAAGCAGATGCTGCTCCACCAGGAAGGAGAACTTCACAGTTGTCTTGCGAGCGAACATGAAGTAGAGCGGGGCAATCGGATAGATGCTCCCCAGTCATTGACACGAATTTACAGAGAGGGCAGAACGGTAAATCATCCAGGCCAATCTTAAACAGATGGGATTGCAGGTAATTATGTCAGGTGATGATTCTGAAACATGCTACACCCTCCACCCTAAGCAGGGCAGAAAGCTGAGCACGTCTTTGGCCATCGAGCAAACAAGACCAAGATTTGCCAAAAGCCAGGTCTGTAAGAGTGGAAATTCTCTTCTGTTGAAATTTGTCCCTGAGAAGTCACTTGGCGTTTCGAAGAGGCATCGGAAGGCAAGGTGGATGCAGCGTCGAAGCCTCTTTGGCCAGCTTGTGTGTCGGCTTGTTCACTTCCATGAATGCCGCAATGAGATGAGATTCATAGGAGAACGAACGACCTCTCTTCCGGTGCAAAGAAATGAGTTGATAAGTTGTTTGCACTCGAACTCAAGTTTTGATGGAAATTGATTATAGCCAGATACAGATATCTATATATTGAAGATCTTATCTATTTGCTAAAAAATTTTTTAACCGATTATCCATACTACCTTAAAATTTGTTTCTGAGAAACGATAAACCAATAATACTCATTTTCCAGATTATTAAACTTCATTTAAATGATCAACTAATATGCACTGATATTTATGACAAGAGAAATAATTTTATATTAACAGTATTAAAGTACCATATTGGTAACGCAACATACATTACATCTATTTACAGAAACATTAAAAATTATATTCAACGCAATAAATATTTAGTTTCACAAAAAATTGAGCAAAATGAAAAATTACAATGATTTAATCTGCATTTTCAATTTAATCATTTAAAAGGAAAAAAAAATAGCAATTCATCTTTATAAAAATTTATCTTTTTAAGGAGTTTTTAAAATACAGTAATTAAATTATTTCTTCTTGGTCATTAAAATACTACTATATAAGAATGTTAATAATAATGTTCTTACAAAGTTATATATTTTCTTTGTTCAAAAACGTATATTATCAGAACACAAATGAGGGTATGTTCTATTTCATAGAAATATTAAAATACAAGATTAACAATAATACTACCATAAAGAAATTAAAATAAAATAAATTCTTAAAGTTATAAATATATTAAAAGTTATAGTTAATATTAATTTATTATCATTTTTAATATCAGAACTAACAATTTTTTTAATAAGCCTTTTTTTCTTATTAGCTTTAAATTTGTTTATAGATCACCGAATCTGGCAATAATTTGTTTCGTACTCAAACAGGGGCTTATGCATCTTAGTATAAGTCTTAGACACTCATAAGCTTGTTTATGTGTTTTTCAAACATGGTAATATGAGGTATTTTTACAAATAATTCATTTTTAGAGTTGAAAAATATGTTATAAGTTTTTTTTCGAAAGGTTGTACTGCTTAATTTTCGTCGTATAAACAAAAGGAAGAATGATTTATTGCAGATATCCTCCTTTGTTTACTTCTTTATCAAACTTCATATCTGAACATAATACTTTTTTGCACAAGACAGAAAAATATTAATATGTTTGTCCCCAAAATGGCAAGAAATTGGAACAAAACACGAGATAAGCAGACCTGCATTTTTTTCTGTCTTCAGAAGGCCGTCGAGTGGAATTTGATTAAAATGCGCGGGTTATCAGAATCATCTGCCACCATGTTGATAAACAATACAAAAACCGACCTCTTTACACCATTGAGAACTTTTTTAAGCTTGGCACCATACTTTCCAAACGATTAAGATGTGATCCCTTTTCGTGGTGACAACTCCCCTCCCCCCATCTCCTGCACATAAACCTCCTTCTATTTCTCGTTTCACTCGATTGTTTAGTACCAAAGTTTTCGGGGCCACAAATTCTTTTACAAACACACAAAAAGATTCGCAAAAAATCTAGTTCTTTTATATTTTATTTCTTTCGCAGACGATTTGTATCCTTTTTATGTGTTATTTAATCTTTTTATACAGTCGAACAAATTTTATAAATACGTATTCTAAACAAGATAAATATTGTCACTGTGGAACGAATGTTCGCCTTTTGGGTGATGCCAGTTTAACAGGATAAATAATAGTTTTTTCAAAAGTAAAATTAAAGAAAGTTGTTCATCCTGATTTATTTTGTTTTTAAAAGAAGCAGACTTTTGACTTTTTCTCAGCCAATTTATGGAGTGTACGCATTCGAATATTTTCTAGACACACACACACTTCACGCACAATACGTTTTGTGCACTGAATCAATTGTTTTCTTCCTCAGATTTTATTTTTATCAATTATTTCCTTTGTTTTTCTTCTTACTGTCCATATTTAAATAGTATGTCATATTAATTAATGTTATAATATTCAGAGACGATATATTAAATATCTTCTCATATGAAATTTCTTTTGGGTGCAATGATTACTGTCACATACGAAGTGTAATTCTACACAGACCAAACTAATTGACTATAAGAAAAATCACGTTGCTGGAATAATGGCTTAGAAGTTCATATAATCATAATTAACACTGTAAAATAGAATCTGGTCATAACTGATATTGAAAACAGCTCCTATATAATTTCAAGCAAGCATAAATCCATCAAAATTTGAATGTTAACTGCTTAGTTAGCTTTGGCATAAAATATTAATTCAGCTACTGTTTGCATTTCATATATGCAATACTTATCTTTCAGTAGGCCATAATGAAAGTGTAAGACTCTATGTATGGAAATTTAAAAAGTCACAAGTTCTTTTTTAGAAGATTTCAAAATTTTCACTCCCATCAGTAGAACACTAAATTGGAAGAAATTTCAATGTCTGTTTAATAATACGCATTAGTTTTTTTTTATTATTCGTTAAAATATTGGTAAAATCTTATTTATAATAAATCTCCTTCAATATGGATTATAGTAGAAAAAAATATCCTGTGATTTAGCTTTAATACATCCATGTGAAGATATAATAAAAGACGCTCTTGTACATCCTTAAAGTAGCACAAGAGACACCAAAGAAAATTGTAGATACATAAAAAGCGCCCCATTTAGTAATTCCTAAGTAAAGTAGAGACTCTTCCACACCGACTAACCCTAAATCGATACGACTTCTGTAACTTTTTCTTGAACCATTTAGAAGGAAATTCTACATTCTTCGGTGGTACAATATGGATGGATGAGGCATGCTTTTTCCGCAATGGAAAGCACAGTTGATTGAACACCCATACACTCCATTCAACAAATCAAGACGAAGTTCCAGATGGAATGCGTAGGTTTAGTACTGAATTTTCAACAGGCTTATATTGATCTTGTGCTATTAACTGGAACACGATGCATGAAGCACCCGGATGACGTAATATACTATTTCTTTGAAAATTAGTCCCTACTTCAACTCTGAAACGATTGATTGTTTCGAAATTGATGATGTTCCTCCATATAAGACACCAAAATTAACCTGCCCCTTTTGAATTTTTTTTTGTGAGATACTTGTGTTTATTTGTAACAGCAGGTGTGTGCAACTTTTCCACCACCTGATGCTCTTACCAGAGTGTCATCTAATATTGCACAAAATGGGAAGCATGAAATACAAAGAGATTGTAATGTACTTCGCAGAGCTGACGGAGAGCATATAGAGAACGAAAATAAAGATCTTTGCTGGTAACTAGTTGCTTCTTTTTTCTCATACTTTTTGATAAGTAAAAGTGCGGAAAATTGCCAATAAACGATCTATATATCAGTTTATTCATTCTATATTGCATGCATTAATATATTTAATACATCTTTTTGTACTGAATCAAAGACGTTCTACAATTTTGTGATTAACTTTTTTTCTTCCACACATTTACAATTTTCTAAACAGGAATGCCACTGCAACTATAATCTCATCCTGTAGCATATAACTACTTAAACTTAAACGTACCTTTACAAATAGCTTAAGACAAGGGCTGTCACCATTCTCGGGTTAACCCTTTATTGACCGCATTATGATTTACTGCAGTATTTTTCATGGGATATTTTTTTTGAATCACTACATTCAAACTAAGGGATATACATAAACAAAATACTCAACTTTGGGAAATTTAATTAGTTAGTGCTACTTAATTAATTAAAGATATTCAACTGTAAAATTAATTATATACACTGTTCACTTAAAATAAATAGTCAAATCGTTTTCTAAGGTCTTAATTTACATACAAAAAAAATAAGACACTTAAATTTTGACAACAGCTATTTTTTAGGGACAAAAATGATAATCCTCGCAATCCGCTGAAAACTCCGTCAGCTGAAAACACAATTTCTCCTATAAAACTGTTCGACTTTCCCGCTAAAATACTTATCATAGAACCCGTACTACCATATATCTTGGAAGAGTAGATTTAAAAAAATATTCCTGCTAAATATCGTCTGAATATTCGTACAAATGGTTATTCTACGTAATTTGAAAGTGAGTGGTACTTATAAGTACCGTCGGTCAATAAAGGGCTAAGGTGAGGGAACAATATTTTAGTGAGCACCCTATATATATATATATATATATATATATATATATATATATATATATATATATATATATATAGCAGTAAATAAATTAAAAAGAAGACTAATAAATCCTAAACATCTTGATTTATTTTCGGTTGATTATAATTCTAAGTATATAGTACGTAAAATCTAATACAATATTTGTTATTATTGATTAATTTTATTAATTAATGCTAATTATTTATTCAGCAATTAGTTTTTTACTGTTTTTTATTCCCGAAAATCGACAAAATCAAAAGGAGCATGATACAAGAATGGTGGACTTTCAACCCTGAACTCTCCCTTGAAAAATTCCTGTGTGTGCTACTGTATACATATATACCGGGTGGGCAAAAGTCCGTAAAAACTTTAAAATTCATAAAATCCGGAGAAATGAACGAAAAAAAAAACCTGTTTGCAGGATCAGCATTATATCACAGGATTTTTTTTAGCTAGAAAAAATAATTCGAAAATCATCCGGTAGGTGGCGCTGTTACAAGCGTCTGTGGTGGAAATATGCAAAATTAGACGGCTATAAAAACCTTTGCTCCTCAATGAATCCACATTCATTTCACCATTAGCGAATGTGAAAAAGAAGTGCGCCGGATAAACTAATACTGAACGAGGAATCAACCATTGCCTTGCGTAAATTCCGAGTTCAGAAAAAAAACATCTTAAAGTTAAACGTTTTGAGGAAACTGAAAGAATCGAGCAAAACCATGAAAGAAGCGTGCACCCCATTGCTGTCGAAATGGAAGCGAAAATAGCTTCAGGGGACCAGCGGTGCTGCCAGACGATTGGGCTTACCACCATCATCTGTCCGCAATATTCTTCGTCGAATCCTCCAGCTGTAGCCCTACAAATTGCAATCGTGTTTGCCAGCAGATACCGCACAGAGCATGTCAGTGGGTAATATGGAAGAGGATTCCACAGTGAAACATGAAGCCTCTTTCTCGCTTCAGACGTTAAAACATAACTGTCGCATTTGCGAGAGTCTCAAATTGCATTCCCCAAAAGTGACAGCATGGTGTGGTTTCACGGGTTCATTTATCAAACTTTCTTCTTTGAAACGCAGTGCCCAGTAAATGGAGATAACGGAAACGGTAAATGCTCAGCGTTATCTAACGCTTCTGTGGGAGACTGTCGTGCCATGTTTAATTCAACGAGGTCAGATTTCGAATGTCACGTTCATGCAGGATGGAGCAAAGTCACACTGCTAACGGTTAAGGCATTCCTGATACAGACGTTCGGGAAAGACAGAATCGTTAGCAGACGCTGCAGGTACCCACATCAATCTCCAGATTTAACACCGACAGACTTCTGGTTGTGGGGATATTTGAAATCTTGCGTGTATCTATCCGGTCCATCAAGTCTGTCGGAACTGAAAGATGCGATCCGCAGAGAAGTATCCTCCATACATCCGGAAATGCCGTTGCTGGATTTGTCACTCGTCTGGTGTGTTCTCCCCTGTGGTGGTGGTAATCATGTGGAAATATTCTGGAGTAATAAAGTTGTGAAAGTTTTTGTTCATTATTTATGCATTGTTTCTTTGATTAGCGTACATCAGCGCTACCTACCGGATGATTTTAATATTTTTTTTCTAGCTTAAAAAAAAAATCCCTTGAATAACTAATGATCCTGCAAACAGTTTTTTTCATTCATTTCTCCGGATTTTATGAATTTTTTAAAATTTTTGCGGAAAACTAAATATATATATATATATATATATATTATATTTATATCCGATATCTATATAGCAGTAAATAAATTAAAAAAGAACTAAACTAAAACATCTTAAGCGAAAGAATAAAAACGCATACAAACCAAAATAGCGAAATATAGCTATAGTGGAAAAATATCTCGAGCTGTTGGTTTAGGACAGTAACAAGGTTAGTGTTTTTATTCAATAAGAAACTTTCGACATAATAGCATAGAGAAAACCAAGGCAAAGGCCCCAAAACCCACGTGGATGAAAATAACATCAATAGAATAGAATTGAAAAATTAAATTACTATGAATCCGAACGAAATGACAAATATAAATATGTATAAACATAAATAATTGCAATAGAGGTTAATAATGATTATGACCAAAAATAATAACAATGAAAATGTGCGAAAACTTACGATTTATTCCGATTCTAATAGCATACTAACGCCAAGCAATAAAAAACCGCATAACTAAAAATAATGGCGCCATCTATATATATTTTTAGTAACTTAATTTATTATAAGAAAATTAAGAATAATATACTATAAACTAAATAGAACTGAATATATTAAACAAAATAATTAAATAATTAAATAGCTATAACTTTGAAGACACACACACACACACATATATATATATATATATATATATATATTTATACATTTATATATATATATATACATATACATATATATACATATACATTTATATATATATATACATATACATACATATATATATATATATATATATATATATATATATATATATATATATATATATATATATATACGAGTATTTATATATTATATATATAAAGAGAGAGAGAGAGAGAGTGGAAAAGAAAATACCATGTTTTGAAGCAAAAATGTCAGAGTGAAGTTTTCTTATCTGATTTATACACACATTTTTTTCTAGTGATTAAAACTCAGTTTGGATTTTTATGACCTTTTATATCTCAAATGAAATTTAGAAAATCCCTCCTCGGAATGACCATTAGAAACAATCACGTTACAATACCTACCGAAAGAAAATGAACATAGCCCTATACACTCAAGTGATATGGTATGGCTATAACAACTTTAATGAAATTGAATACCTGTATTGTCTGTGTGTGAGTGAAATAATATAATCCATTTAAAGACTTTTTGAGACTTTGAATTTTGATTAATAGAATTGGAATAGTTTTTAGGTTTATAAGAGAAAAAAAAATTCTTAAAGAATAAAATTGAGTAGCAAACGTTTCGGCTATAAATGTATAACCCCGATACTGATTAAATTAGCGTTATTAATCTCTATTAATCTTACTAATTTTAGACATAACATGGCACTACATAACTATTGCATAAATTAGCTTTACTAACCTGCAATTTATTACATGTTACGCCTTGACGTAATTCAGCAGATCCTTTGATATTTGCATTCATGTTTCGCTAGTTCAATTATTTTCAAAATATTAAATTGCTTCAAGAAATCTTACATAAACATGCACAATATTTATATAAGATATACGTATATTTATGTTTAGATTTTATGTATAAGATTTTACATTTTATGTTTAGAAAATGTAAGATAATTTATATAAAGGAATCCCTGGCTAAAGTGCAGATTAGGAAAGCCCCTTGGTTTTTTTTGCGATTTTTATCTTGATATCATGGAGAGATAACGAATTCATTCTATCGAATCTGGTCGCCAAAACACCTATCGCTAAATAAAGTAGCTTGACGACCGTTTCTTCTCGCCAAAAGAAATTGACATCGCTAAGCCCCACCTCCCATACTACACTTTAACCGAATCCCTTTTTAAATAAATGAAAGTGTTCGTATTAATTTTATCCCATTTATATTTTTTCGCATGAATAAATTCGAAATTTATGTACACCCTCTTCTCCTTTCACTGCAATTGTTATGTAAAGAAATCGGAAGATGGCAATTATCGACAAGCCATAACGCGCATCACCAACCAAAACAGAAAGACGTCAAAAAGTTCCACAAACAATTAAAAAACGTAATCAAAATTCGAATTCTTTCATTTAATTATTTACCTAACTGTGTTTTAAGTGCACATTCCATCGTTAAATTATTCAGCAGACTAGAGAATGAATTGTCCAAGGCCGAAAGCTTATAAAGGCCTCCGGAAACCACAGAGACGTCGCAGTACGCCCATTTCGAAGCCGTTTTTGTTCATATTAAATTGCAACAGCAAGTGATCCGCTTTCAATTAGTCTCTTTCCTCCTGTTGATGGGTCGTTACAGAGCTGGTGAGTTACACCTTGGAGGGAATTGAGCAATGCTTCCTTTGATGGTTAAAATTGGCTGGATGATTCGTTTTTTTTGACATTAGAAAAGACTTCTTTTTTAATTGTGTAACTTGGAGAGTCTTGCATAAGGAGAGAGTTATCTGGCCAAGGATTTGATGGAGAAATATAAAATAGGAAATTGAAGGTGACATGTACTTGATTGCTGTTTGTTGGTGTTTTAATAGTATTTGAAAGAGTAATGGTTCTTGTTTCGTTATTTGAAGAGATGTTTTTCAATTCCTAATCTATTAGTTCACTCTCGACCTTTATATGTATCGTGTTCAAATTTTCAATCGTTAATAAAATACATTCTATTCATCCATTCAAGTTTAAATACATTTCTTTAAAAAATTTGATGAGGATGACTCTTGATGTTACGGTGTCAGACTACGTTCGGAACCGTGATTTTAAAAAAATGCATAAATGGATAATTTTCATGATATTTATTGTCACTTAGATTAGAATACATGTATACAATTGCTTTAAGAACATTTCAGCAAAAAAAAAATGATTTAATACAATATTTCGGCAAAAAATTAACTTAGAGAATAACCTTTTTTCCAAATGTTCTCCTTTTGTGAAAAATGCTCCTATTATAATAATATTTTGCCTGTATATAGCTCAGACCTCTGTACAGAGGCTCAACTGTGAATTTTGAAAAATTCACATTATTTTCAGAGTTATCACCCTTTGAAATAATTATCGACGTTTCGTTCTTAAAATTTCTCCCCTCGGTTGTCGTAAAACATGGTTAAACCTACTTCTAAGTAATATATTTCAAAAATTCTAGTTGAGCCTCTGTACAGAGGTCTGAGCTATATGGAGGTAAAATATTATTATAAAATAGAAGCATTTTTCACAAAAAGGAGAACATTTTGAAAAAAGGTTATTCTAAGTTCATTTTTTGTCAAAATATTGTGCTTAAATATTTTTTTTTATTGTAATACTATTCTTAAAGCAATTTTATATACATTTTCTAATTCTAAGTGCTAAATATCATAAATATCTATTTATACGCTTTTGCAAAATCATGGTTTATCAGCCGCTATTTAGGGTCGGACTGTGGCTTGCTTTGTCACGGGTTCGAAATCATGGTAGGGCAGCCGAACGTTAAATCTGTCGATTGAAACGTCCTCCGTTGGTGTGCGTGTGTGGCTAGTTATTGGGGTGCCAGCTCAGGTGTCAAACCACGTTGACCATGGTTCAAACTTACGTGGTCCGTCGCCAAAAGCCTCGTGTAGCTGAACAATTAATTCAATTCAATCAATCCGAACGTAGTCGGATACTTTAATACAGTGTTTTTAAATATTAATTAATTAATTAATTTAAAATTGAATAAATAGTAACAAACAAAAATAATAGTTTAACAGCATTTATAGAAAGGAAAATCTTTCATTGTGTCCCTGTAGCACAATGGAGAGCGCGTTGGACGTCTATTCCAAAGGTCGTGAGTTCGAATCCCATTTGGAATGGTCTAATTTCTGAGAAAGGGATTTTTCTCTTTTATTAAATTATTTTGTTAGAATAATTAAATTTAATGAATGAATAAATAGTATAAAAATATAGTCCAACACCCTTTTTAGAAAGGGAAATGGAAAATTGCAAGGAAAATCGCTTTTTAAAGAGTGTTTTTTTTCCAGGTATAGAAGTTTAAGTTAGCATTACTTTCCAAGATGGCGACCGATTTAACAGCTGTCAAGTGATTTATTCTCAGTTTGGTTTGGCAATTCACCATGAATAGACTCACGCCTGAATAGATTCGTAGAATTGGCCCAAAACAAGATTGCCGTTGTTCCCGATTTTCATAAGCGAATTTTGTTTAGCGTTGAAGCGCACTTCTGGTTGAATGGCTACGTCAACAAACAAAACTGACGCATTTGGAGTGAAGCTAACCCACAAGTGTATGTCGAAACACCATTACATCCAGAAAAACTGACTGTTTGGTGCGCTTTATGGGCTGGTGGAACCATTGGTCCATACTTTTTCAAAAACGATGAAGGCCACAACGTTACAGTCAATGGTGATCGGTATAGAGCCATGATTACTAACTTTTTCATTACTGAATTGAACAATCATGATATCCAGGAGTTGTGGTTCCAACAAGACGGCGCAACATGTCACACAGCTCGTGCCACAATCGATTTATTGAAAGACACGTTTGATGACCCCCTAATTTCACCTGTGAATTGGCCTCCAAGATCTTGTGATTTAACACCGCTAGACTATTTTCTGTGGGGCTATGTAAAGTCATTGGTCTATGCGGATAAGCCCAAACGCTTGACCATTTGGAAGACAACATTCGCCGTGTTATTGCCGATATACGGCCACAAATGTTGGAAAAAGTCATCGAAAGTGGACGTCAGATTGGACTGCATCCGAGCCAGCAGTGGCAGTCCTATGCCAGAAAATCATATTTAAAATGTAAATGCCACAAGATTATCTTTCGAATAAAAAAAAATTTATGTCAATCGAATAATACATCGTTGTTTTATTGCAATTTAAAGTTCTATACCTCTAAAAAAAAACACCCTTTATTTTATCACTTAATATTGTGATTCTGTCCTATGTATATACATATTTCTAATAATTGTAACTATTTTATGAAAAGTAACTAAAATAAAATCTTTCTTTGTTGACCTAAGGAAGAATTGACGTATTTTTATATAATACTTGTTAACGGTCAAATAAAATTTATAACCTGTAGAATTTCTGAATTTCGAAATATATTTTACGATATATTTCTCAATGTTATATTTTGCTCACAACTTAAATATTTTTAGGAGTTATAGATTAAATAAAAGTTATGATTTTATAGCACTTTGTTCATGCAGAAAAACTTATTAAAATCTTAAAAGGCCATTATGTTTCATCGGGTGGATCGAATTCCCCCGCCCCCAGAATTACAAAACTTACATAAGCGGAAAAGATGTTCTCTGGTATATAGATAAAGGAAAAAAATAAAATTAATTTAAAAAAAAAACAATTCTGATGCTAAGTACTGCCATTCTTGTATGAAGTTCAGATACTGGAACTTTTTTATGGTAAAAAGTTGAAGTAATTTTTTTAAAAGAGAAACATGTATTTTAATACTTTGTAACATTTATTAAAACGGTCTGATTTACAAAGTAGTTTCAAGGAAAAAACAACGGGGTAAACTAACAGATTCTTTAGAATTAAATTTTAAAAAAATCAATTGTCATATGTACAATACATGATACAGCTTGGAGAACAGGGAGGAGAGGGGGGGGGGGAGTTAGGAAATGTTGTAATGTACCTTTTACTGCTCAGTACTCATTTATCGATAATCATAATTTTGGGTTAACTATATCGTCGAAAAATAATTTTATATTGAGTCTAAAATCATCTAACTAAAATGAAATCTTTCCTCCTTTTTTCGAAAGTTCAACCCCTTTGTGACAATATTAAATTTTTAAATTATTTTTTAAAACTATTTTTCTCCTAACCTCCATACCATAGAGCATCTTTTCTATATAGGTAGATTACGATAAATAACAATTTTTTTCTTCTTATAACTAACTGCTTTCCGCTCTATAGTTTAGACTCAGTGAAACGAGGAAAAACAAAACAATAGTTCAATAAATCTAGATAGTTGTCTCTTATAATGAAAACTCATCATATTTTTACCTTTCTCTTGTTAAACTTTTATTAAGAAAAGACTCCATTTTCGAAGTTAAAAATAAGAAAATACATAAAAATTTGTAAATTAATAAAAGTTATACACTTTTTAGAAACTTATTATTGATTGTTAGACATTAAAGTATGTTATATAACGAAATGAAAATTATTATTTTAAATTTCAAATCTTTTAATCTTAAAACTATCACATCAAATAGATGAGAAAAAGTCATTTTAGTTTCCTTTTTTAAAATTTATCTGTAAAAAACGTAATCAAAATACTCAGAATCGTTTTATTAATCGATTATCAATAAAATTTGCTGAATTTTCTCTCAACGGGTCTTCCCAAGATTCATTGAAGGAATTTAAAACAGTATAAAAGTATTTCAGACTTTCTTCAAAATGTAAAAAGTTTGACTTCATTCCGAAAGATTTCCATGTTCTTTATCATCTCTAACGATTAAAGCTATTCGCTTAAAATAAAAAAAAATTACATTAAAATACTTTTTATCTTTGATATTTTACTGAGCAACAATATATAATTATACATATCTACTATAAATTCCATTAGATACATATCCACTATAAATTCTAAGACTGCAACTCACAAACATTGACTTCGAAGGGAATCCCTGTTTGTTCATAATAATTCCTTATTGAAAAGAAAACGTCTGAAGTAGCAGATACACATGGCACAATACTATCATACAATAAACAAGTAATATAAAAAAATTTAAGTCAATTCCTACTGAGATCAACAATGAAAAATTTTATTTTAGCTACTTTTTATTAAATAGGTACAATTAATAAAGGGTGTTTTTTAGAGGTATAGAACTTTAAATTGCAACAAAACAACGACGGATTATTCGATTGACATTATGTTTTTATTCGAAAGATAATCTTGTGGCATTACATTTTAAATATGATTTCTGGCATAGGACTGCCACGGCTGGCTCGGATGTAGTCCAATCTGGACGTCCAATTTTCGATAACTTTTTTTTCCAACATTTGTGGACGTATATCGACAATAACACGGCGAATGTTGTCTTCCAAATGGTCAAGCGTTTGTGGCTTATCCGCATAGACCAATGACTTTACATAGCCCCACAGAAAATATCTAGCAGTGTTAAATCACAAGATCTTGGAGGCCAATTCACAGGTCCAAAACGTGAAATAGGCGGTCACCAAACGTGTCTTTCAATAAATCGATTGTGGCACGAGCTGTGTGACATACTGCGCCGTCTTGTTGGAACCACAGCTCCTGGACATCATGATTGTTCAATTCAGGAATGAAAAAGTTAGTAATCATGGCTCTATAGCGATCACCATTGACTGTAACGTTGTGGCCTTCATCGTTTTGAAAAGTATGGACCAATGATTCCACCAGCCCATAAAGCGCACCAAACAGACAGTTTTCTGGATGTAACGGTGTTTCGACATACATTTGTGGATTAGCTTCACTCCAAACGCGGCAGTTTTTTTTTTGACGTAGACATTCAACCAAGAAGTGCGCTTCATCGCTAAAAATTCGCTTATGAAGTCGTAACTAATTTTTGTAATTATAATTGCATCGTATTGTCATCCAAAATAATCGTGTATATAAAATTTCATCGTGAGAAAAAAAATCTTTTCAAGTTTTGACACAAGACTAAAATCGCATAAAAACCAAAAATGAAACGTGTCTGCTTTATATAATCGGTTTTAATCAATTAATTTTTATTGGACGTCCAGATTGGACTACATCCTGGAGTCAGCCGTGGCATTTGAAGTGGATTACTACACTGTTTGAAAAAAACTCTTAATTATAATTAAACGGGTCACCTTCTTAAATATGTTTCCAGAAATCATATTTAAAATGTAATGCCACAAGATTATCTTTCGAATACTTAAACGCTAAAAAAAAATCATGTGCCCCAATCGAATAATACATCGTCAAATTGTTTTAATCGAAATGCAATTTCCACACAAAAAAAGTTCTGTAATAAGTAATGAAAAAAACACCCTTTATAGAGAGAATGTGAGCTATAAAACCAAATATAACAGTTGAGCAATGAATTTATAGGAAGTGAAAAGAAATCTGCCCAAGTGGCAACCATGAACTCCATTTGAAGACGGATTACTACACTGTTTATTACAATAAAAAAATTTTTGTGCAATATTTTCGTAGTAGAATTCACGGGTCAAAACCTTCTTAAATACCTTCTTTTTATGTTTCGCTAGTATTCTGATAGATTTACGTCCTAGGAAGACTAAGTTACATGGTATTACGTATAATCCACGATTGGAAATATTATTTAGAAGCATTTTTAAAAAGGGCCGAAGATATTGATACATTATGTTCTTAAAATTATTTTATACGTGATCCCCCTGCCTTTTTTCCATTTTGGTCATGGCCCGGGACCAGTTGGCCATGCCTGTCCTGTATATTCGTTTTTAACAATACCAACAAATGCCATTTCAACATCTGATGTGCACTGTAGGTTGCTTTTAAGGTGCTATGAAAGAGGTATGAATCTATTGATATTTTTTCTGCGTATTTTTGTCGTGGGACCTCCTTCTTATGTTGGTTGAGGTAGATTGTGTGAGGTGAGACTGTTGGGACTTCCGGAGAATTTAAGCGCTTATGGAGAAAACATTGACTCTGACACAAAATAATTACACATACAAATATTTGCAATAATTAACGTTTTTTAAAATTAAACTTTAGAACTGATACACCATATGCGGATAAGACAAGCTATAGGGTAAGAATTATTGCCTACTCATCTGAAAGTAGACGCAATCTCTCGCACTTGACAAAGAAAAATCCTCCGAGAACCCATAACTTCCAATGAACTACGCAACTATAATTCTAGAACTAATTGATGCAGCTATATCGTCAGACAACATCTATTATTCTCTATAATTTTGAATTTCTTTGACTATTTATATACTATTTAATAGTGACGTTCATTTGGTTGGGGGTGTTGCATGAGTTTAAAGTGCTAATCTGCCTGGACGGTGGAAAATCCGAGGTAGAGAGGAAATCCCTCGCAGATAGCCCATTGTTACATAATCAGCCCTATTTTTTGTTGCCAATGCTAACAAACAACGTGTACTTGCAAATGTTGTTTCTGAAAAACTGCTGTTAAAAAGTTTTGGGAAAATAATACAAAATGGATAAAATAATATTTCTGATTCAAGGAGTAACAAGGAAACTACTACCCCTCATAAATTGAGTGGTTCATATAAACCGTTGGATGGTAAAGTAGTCTCTGGAATCATGACTGTCGGGGCATAAATAGATTACCGGTACATTTTATAATATGCTTACAATAACTAGAGTATAGATTCCTCATTTGATGATGATTGGAAATGATATATTAGTACAAGGACATCAACATCTTTAATTTATAAGGATTGCCTAAATGAAAAGTGGTCAAGTTGAATAAAAAAAATACCTTTATTGGTTTTTAAAGTAAATCTCCTCGGGCGTTGTAACAAGAGTCCCATTGTTTCGACAGTAGATCTACGCCTTCGCTGCAGAAAGACTGAGGTTGATTCTCGAGGAAGTCCTACATACCTTCCTTCATCTCATCATTCGAATGGAAACGTAATGCTCTCTGAAGTGGAAAAAGTGTTCAGGGAAACAAATCTGGACTGTACGGTGGGTGTTCCAACACTTTGCAACAAATTGTTTTAAGGTTGTTAAGCTGGCCTTCAAGAGAGACGTCTGGGCCGGCATTGTCATGAAGATATGGTATCGTTTGAGACCCTTCATGAAACCTTTTGCACTACTTGTTCGACCAAAGCAGTGCTCGCTATAGACTGACCTCATTCGCTTATAATTGCTCGCATTCAGCTCATATTCCGCAGTCACAAACCACACTCCCACGCATTGCTCCGATATGGATGCATCCATGAATAACATGAAATTACTTTTTCCCTCTACCACAGTGCTTCTCAAACTTTCTATGTTTGCAACCCAATATTCAATCATAATTTGCATCGCGCCCCCCTCCATACAGTAACGATGTATTAAATTCTATAATACTATACTTTGACGTTAAACTGACAATACGATTTAACCTCTATAGTCCCCCGACGTGTATAAACGTCTCGCTCAAACAGTGTGTCAATTTTCCCAAGACGTGTACATACGTCTTTCCGAAGTACGAACTTTTCTGTGAGCTGCTATCCATAAAATTATTCCGAAAATTTTGGAAAGCAATAAAATGACTTTGACAGTGTTTGCGAAGGGCTTACTTATTTCAGAGGATTTGAATATTTATTCTTTTTCTACCCCCCCCCAATGCACCACATACGCTTACTTACGTGCCAAACGGTGGCATTGAGGAAAGAACAGCGCAATTTTTAATCGGCATTTAAGGGATTAATTATAAACCGTACAAATTATCAAGATAAGTGTTAATATTGGCATATAATTTTATATATGACAAATCCATGGGGTCACTAGTAATTATTAAAATTGCTCCTAACTTAGTATTGTTAAATTAATTATAAAGTAGATTGTGCAGTACTGATACATTCATAAGTGTATTATAGTGTAAATGAGTATTTAATTTTTTATTGTGTCAGAATGTATTTGTTTGTTTACTTTCAGTAAGTTAATAATTTTTTTAAATAATCTACTGTTTTCAACTTTTTCAATATGCTTGCGCCCCAAATTAGGGTTATCACACCCCCTAGAGGGGCGTGCCCCAAAGTTTGAGAAACACTGCTCTACCAAGAACAGTTTTCATCATTGCACGTCATATGCGGCTTACATCTTCCACCACCCTTTATATCCATGTTCAGTAGCGCTGCAGTAGCTGCAATAATTTTGACACAATTGCACATGTCCACTTTTCATTTAAACAACAACCCGTATAGTTTAGAATAACCAGCTACTACCTTGCCTTTATTATGTTGCATATTTTAAGGTATCCAACTACGTTCGGAACCGTAATTTTAAAAAAGAGCATAAATGGATAATTTTCATGATATTTAGTGTCACTTAGATTTGAATACATGTATAAAATTGTTTTAAGGGCATTATGACAAAAAATTATTTAAATACAATATTTGGGCAAAAAATTAACTTAGAATAACCTTTTTTCAAAACGTTCTCCTTTTATAAGAAATGCTTATATAATAATAATACTTTGCTAAGATAAAGTAAAGACTTCCCCTGAGAGTCTGAACTAGGATTTTTGAAAAATTCACTTCAGTTTCTGAGTTACCACCAATTGAAATAATTATCGGGGTTTTTTCTTAAAATTTCTCTCCTCTGCTGTAATAAAATGTGGATACATCCACTTCTAATTTATATATTTCAAAAATTCTAGTTGAGCCTCTGTACAGAGGTCTGAGCTATATACATCAAAATATTATTATAAGGGAAGCATTTTTCATAAAAAGGAGAATTTTTTGAAAATTGGTCATTCTATGTTCATTTTTTGTCAAAATATTGTACTTAAATAATTTTTTTATTGCAATAATATTCTTAAAATAATTTTATATACGTTTTTTAATCTAAGTGACACTAAATATCATAAATATTATCCATTTATATGCTTTTGAAAAATCATGGTTCCGAACGATAAAGTCGGATACCTTAAAAGAATTACAAACTACACAAAATAAATTAAATAACACGGAATAGTCTAACTTTTTATTTAGATATTAGGTAGACTAGAATTATACAAAAACCTTTTCAGAGCCGTTATAAGAATCACCCGATATATTTTGTTTTGTATTACGGTGTACAAAAATGAGGCTAGAATTTTCTTTCTGTAAGACGCCTTTCTTTAAAACTCTTCTCTGAAATTGATTTTAGATTGTTGCCAACAGAAGAAAAAAAGAAGTTAAAAAAATTTCCCAGTATTTTGAAAACCCAACCCATTGAAGAAAAAACATATATAAAGCAAGGAAAGGTGTCGACAGAAGACATTCAAATGCAATTTTACTCTCATGTATAAGGCGCCTTACATCTTTTCTTCAATAAAAAATTAAAAATAGAAAACTTATATAGAATCCATTTCTTTACATTTTTATGGCAATGTTCCCAGGGCACATTTGAAACGTGAGACATTTTTTGTATCACATAAAAGAAATAAATTCCAAAAAGTACTGAAAATCTCAACAGATATGTTGATCGAAATTGGTCAGCATATCCACTTACTTGCGAAAACATTTCTGATCTTTTTACACGATATTTTATTAAAATTTATAAATAAATGGAAATCTTCAACCCCATACAGTATTTTTCCTATTTGCCATAGAAGTATCTCCATTGTAAGCATAAAATATTGAGAAATTTACATTTTACATTGATAAAATCATGTTGAATTTGAATACATATAATTTATCTTGTGAAGTAGGAAAATTGTGATAACCAGAATCGAAAGGAATAAAAAAAATATTTAAAAAAGATTTATCATTGAAATGCTTCAAATTTGTAATAGTAAGAACTTTTATATAAAAAGTAAGTCGCGACAACTATGAACATTCTGAGTGGTAAAATGATAAAAATATGTCCATAAATTTGATATTACTTCATATTACCATGCATATGCGACGGCAAACCGAAAAAGAAAATTAGCACTTTCGTATTATACCGTTGACTAGTTTCGCCAAATTAAAAGACAAGATAAAATCAAAAAATGTTACAGGATACAGTATTTAAGTTTGCTTAATAAATCTCAGAAGGCCTACACACTTTCCACGGCGTTCAGACACAACTATCAGTACCTAAAATGCAAGTATGTAAAAGATTATTCACTGGCACTCGCTCATCCTATACAAAGGCCGAAGTAATAACTAATCGCTGGTCGACTCTTCATAGTCAAATAAATGCTACTCTTCTATGGTCAAACAAGACTAACTAGTTTCGGTAAGGGGCTTCTTATTTATAGTCTTCACGGGTTTTTCGAGAAAAATCTGTTTGCATCATAGATCGTGATATTAATAGATTTCTCCTCTAATTTTCTGAAGAACCCATAGTGTCGCCAAATCACCAAAAATTGTTGCCAACTTGGATCTATCGCCAATATTTTGCCAAGTTTCCATTGAATCGCCATTATTATGTATGGAACTGCGTTGCTTGCGAATATTGCAATTTTAGCATAAAATAAGTACAACATACAGTAATATAAACGTATTACGAATCCAGATATAAATTATCTACACTATTTTAAAAAAAATCATTACACAAAATTCGCAATGGTATTTTGTGAGGTTTATGATGATTCTTTTTTGATAACCGAAAGAAATAATGCTGATTTGTTAAAAAAATTCAAAACATGCATTAATCATCTTTCTTCTTTTAAATTTAGGGTTAAAATTACAAAATATTTATTAATCTAAAGAATTCACTGTCAAAAATCATCTTTTTTCTTTTGTATTTTCTTCCAACTTTCACAAATGAAACATATGTAAAATTAAACATCAAAAGAACAATCAATCCATCATAAAAAGTAAGCTTTATGTTAAATACAAATAGTTTTTATAAAGCCTACAGTCCACTATTTTTTATATACCAAGTTCTATAAAAGTTCCAAAAATCCATTCATATGATTGATTGCGATCGTAAATTTCAAAAGCGAATGTCGTTAAAAAATGACAGTTTTTTTTTTAAAAAAAAATTATTATTACTGTAATATAAAATTTCATACAAAGTTGACGAAAATCTTTTGATATATACTTGTCAAAATGGCACAAATGTTCTTATTCCATCCTAGGGAAGAAGAATTTATGTCTTTTTCATAAAAATGAATTTTTTAAGTCCTTTTAAATAAATGTTTCTGTTGAAAAAGATAATAACTACTGCTGGTAGGATTTGTAATCACGATCAAGTTACAAGTGCTGTTCCTTAGCTTAGTTTCTCATTCATTGAATTTAATCAGTTACAAGACTTCGTTTCCATTAAATAATTGAAAAAAAAAAGTCCATATTCCTTGGAAAAAGAGTTTTAAAGGCACTCTTTTCAATTTGTAACACTCATTTTTTAAATAAGATTTCAGTTCCCTTTTTAAATCTTTCAACATATTCGCAATGAAAAATTTATAAAGCAAGTTTCTCTGAAATGTACTCTGTTTTTCAAGTAAGATTTTCATTTAACTAATGAAAAAACAAAAAAAAAAATAAACTTTTTACCAAAAGATTTCAATTTTACGATTAAACTTTTCAAAAAAGTAAAAGTTTTACAATTTTTTTTTAAAAAAAAAGAAATATTTTTCAATCTTCTCAATATGTGAAAAAATAAAACATTTTTTTTGTCATACAAATCTTAAAAAATTGCTACTAATGATAATGTAAGATGGAAGAAAGGACAGTTGCAGAGAGTAATAAATCTTTGTAAAACACTCAAAATCGATCGTAAGACACAAATAGATCTGTAAAGGAAAGAACTAGACAAATTCTAAGGAAAATGGGTCAACCAAAATAAATGGACTCTAGTGGAAAATTCATTTTCACCGACTGGGATTGTCATTTTATACCTTTCTTAGGGATTTCCTTATATGTGCTGCAGTGATTAAATTACCATGATTCAACTGAATAAATTTATACTTTAAGTAGCTGTTCTTATTTACTGAATAAAACAACTATTTTCCCCATAAAACAAATTCCCTTTTTAATGTTTTTTTTTTACTCACGTGTCTTTGTAGTTTTTTTAGAGGAAACAAGTAATATAAAACAAAAGTTTAAGTCAATTTCTACTTGGATCAACAAAGAAAAATTTTATTTTAGCTACTTTTTATTAAATAGTTACAATTAAATAAGTATGTATATACATATGACAAAATCACAACATTAAGTGGTAGTGAATTTTTATTAATTACCATTAAAGTATCGTATTGTCATCCAAAACAATCGTGTCTATAAGATTTCAGTTCAACTGAATGCTTTAAAACGAGAGAAAAAGAAAACCTTTTCAAGTTTTGACACAAGTCGCCAAAAATGATGCCAATGTGGCTGTATTTGTAATTCTTTAAATAATTAGTTTTGATTAAATAATTTTTATTAATTATAATTAAATTACTGCATTGTCATCCAAAATAATCACGTGTATAAAATTTCAGGTCAATGGAGTGGTTTAAAATGTATTTTATTAACGATTGAAAATTCCACCAAGATGAATAAATATATAGAGAGAGTGAGCTAATAGTAGGAATTGAAAAAAAGAAAAAACTACAAACAACTGCAAAATCAACCTTTAGGATGGGGCTGATAATTAATGAGAATTAAACCAAACACTAAATCAGGGATGGGCATTAAGTCGATTGCGATCGGCCGGTAGACCGCCAAAACATTTCCGGGTGACCGCTTTTACTAAGACCTAAGATGCACATACTAAAAGAAACATATTTATGGAACACCACTTGCCATACTGGATAATCGGCTTTTCACAATCAATGCAACTATGTTTACAGAAGCAAATGATTCTATTAATGTGTAGACCAGAGGTGGTCTACACATTAATCGACCACTAGTGGTCCACGAGAAAATTTCGCTGGTCCCTATAAAAATAAAAATGTTTTAAGATACATTGAGACACATAATTCAATTCATTACAATACTTCAAAAGTTATAATAAACACTACTTCATAGAATAACGCCATTTTATAGGAATGTATAACGCTAAAAGTTTCATATACTTAAACCATTTTTTAATTGTTTTGTCTTTACAGTTTTTGTTTATTTTATTATGGTTTATTAATAAAGCTTTCGTAATTTGGATACAATTAATAGTTTCATTTTATTAACTAGGTACATTTTATGCGTTCTTAGATCACAATTTTTCTTATAAATATATTTAACACTTAAAAAATCCTATTAGTGATCTGCAGGATTTAAATTATGAATTTACTGGTCCGTGAGGTCAAAAAGTTTGGCGGCCGCTGGTGCAGATGACACATGTTCCTTTCTTACGCGTTCACTGCAGCTATAGAGTAAAAAAAAAAAAAAAACGATCAGTGTGATGCCCACTGTAGTGTCTGACTACTGTTGGATGTGGATTATGGAATGTTGGCGCTAATCGGCATGCTTCCGGAAAGGGGTTCTTTTTCTTTTGGGGGGAAGGTGATTGACCCTAGAACGAGGCTATGAGGGCAAGAAAAAGTCCCTTGTTTTTGGAAGAGTGAAGCGCTTTATTGTTTTTGGGAAGGAAATTGAATTCCTTCGGGGATAAACCGACGCATAGCGCGTGGTTTTCTGTACGAAGAATAGAGTTTCTTGGGAGAGGTTTTAACACGACGGACTGTGTTAAATTTGAGAAGTTTCAGAAAGTAAGTGATATCAAAGCACAGCGCGTTGTCTGGTGTAATAAGAAGAGATGGGAGAATTTTTAACATGACGGACTGTGTTATAATTGATTGTATTGAGAAATAGTTTAGAAAGTAATTGTGAGACATCAAACCAACCTTATAAATGAATTTTTCGCAACACGCCGACTTAAGTGGAGAATAAATGTTGAGTATCAGCCTTTCCCGCGATAGCGCAGGATTGGCTGTTGAGACATGACCCACATCCCACGCTTCCACGAGATAGCGTTCTCGTGTTGATATCATATCATACGATGGCGCGAGACACGGCAGCGGAAAAATTAAGCTCATACGTCGGTTTCAGATTCATCGGTTCACGTATGTTCACTGCCCGCGTCGCATTTAATACGTCCATGCTCCACTGTATAGTAGTAATCTTTCATATTTTAAAAGAGGGGTACAATTTCGAAAACATATGTTAAGAAAAGAAAACATACAATTTTAATTCGAAATGGTCACACCTACACCACTGGGTGAACTGCAACACCTCAAAAATATTAGAAGTAGCTTAACAGTAGAAGAATATTAGAAAAGTCCACCCGCCCCTTTCACTAAATAAGGCCTTGCATTAAATCTTGTTTTTAATCATTCTCCCTTTAAAATTGGAAACTATAGTTTTGAAGTTGTTGAGAGTTTCACTTTTTTATTTCCCGAAATTAACACTTGGTGAACGACTGTACTACTGAAATCCAAAAGGGAATTACTATGGCTAATAGATGTCTTAATGGAATACAAAAATATACGAAATCGAATGTAATCAAAAGAAAATTGTATAAAAGTCTTTGAAGATCAGTACTAACTTTTTCATGTGAAACTTGGCCCATGTCTCGAACAGGTGAGAATATGATAAATTACGAAAGGAAGATTTTAAGAATTATATACTTGGAGGAAGTCAAGAAATTGGCACGTGACGAAGAAGATCAACTTTAGAACTCTTTCATTTATGTAAAGAATCTGACATCATTAACTTCATCAAAGTACAAGAAACTAAATGGCAGGCCACGTTGTCAGAATGGACGAAGACCGCACCACTAAAAAAGTCTTCAATGCCCAGCCAATTGGCACTTAGAAAAGGCAGGCCAAATCTATGATGTAATGATGGCCTAGAAAAAAACTTCCTAGTTTTGAGAGCTAAAAATTGTAGAACACTAGCAGAAAGAAGGCCGGGGTGGAAAAGGCTTCTTGAGAAGACCAAGGCCCACCCTGGGCTGTCGAGTCACTTAGGAAGGAAGGATTTGTAGTTTTTAGATACGAGTGAGGGAATTTTTATTATAGTCGTACTAAAAAGTAACTCGAGGACTATTGCAACGGACCGCGTAATTTTGAGCTTTTGTCAATTGACGAGGACGAAACCTGAGTTGACACCACCTTCTTCTTCAGTCTCCCTCTACACGGATGGTCTACAGTGCACTGAGGTTCGAAATCATGACACGAGCTCATGAGCTTAATCCTACGAAAAATAAGCAAAACCTTTACGTGTACGTGCATGTGTGTAAAACACTAAGCTCACGAAACAAACTTTTCACGAGTTTGTATTGAAATATGTTTATTTTTTTAATAAGCGCGAAAGAAGATTTAAAACTTATTCAAAGAAAATTTATATGAAAACAATTATTTTTAATGCAATTATACAATTGCAATAATTAACTGTCCTATTAAATTCTTTAGAACCATTAAAAATTAAAATGTAATTACAAATAAGCTCAGTTTAAACGAAGCTCAACTAACTAAATAGCATGAAATACACAACATTTAGAAGAATTCATCAGATGGCTATATACAGAGTAAAATACAACAAGAATTTCCAATTCTTTAAAATATTTAGATCATGCAAGTGCTAATTTTTACCTTTTTATTTTACATTTGTTATAACATTTGAAACCACGTACAGTAGCTTTTAAAATGTTATTCCTAAGCAAAAAGTTTATTAATTACTCTACGAGCAAGGAGAAACTTCCTAAAATGTTTTTGTATTTCTTAAAATATTTGATCTTACAATTAGAAATAGAAATATTTGTTCGGATGTTGTCTATGGCTGTTGACTTATGAGTAAAATTTCAGTTGTTTTTAAGACCAAATTTCTGAAGAAATAATGTCTTTATAATGTATTAGAAATTCATTTGCAGGTAAGAAGAAAAATTAGATTTTCCTTAATAAGTTTTAGAAAACTTAAAATTAAAATCTACATATTTTATCTAAGAATTTTAATTAAAATTTGTAGGTAATCAAAAGCATGTACGTACGTATGTATGTATGCATATGATGCTATCTCTAACGAGCCGCTGAACGCAGAAACGCGCTGAAGATACAAATTGGTGAAAAATCATTCAAGGAGTTCATTTTGATCTTTTAAATTCCAAAATTAGAATTAGTAAAAAAGATATTAACTAAAAGCGTCAAAAACTTGAGTCATCTTTATTGTTGTAACAATGTTATTGTTATAAAAATGTGTTAATGTTATTGTTATAATAATGCTTTGAATAATGCTGCGAAATAATCTACACTAATAAATTCGTTGTCTGTTGTACGTTGTCGGTTTTCTTGTGGGAAATCATAAATTTGAATTAAGTACACAAAGAAAATGTTATTCAGAGACTGAATTATTCCATTAACATAAAATTATTTTATGCCAAAAGAAGTAAGTTGTTTTTATCAGTATTTACATAATGGTAAATAGAATTTTTAAAACAGATTTATAAAACTTAGAAATTTATTGCAATACCACAATATTATGGACACGACACATATTAACTTAATTAAAGAATTATTATTAATGACTAAGAATTATTATTCAAAATCCAAATTAGTTAAAATTATTAAAAGAGCAGTAAATACTATTTAATCAAAAATTTGATTTAAATTCTCATTATTTTTAGATATCTACTTAAAAATAGACCTTTTTTCTTTGAAAAAAAAAGCAAAAGCTTTTACCGAGTTCAGTTACGAGAACTTTTTAAGAGGAATTTATTTAATCAAGGCCTCTTTTGAAAGAGAAAATGAGTAAAAAAGAAGTCTGTAGTAAGCTTATGTCATTTCCAGGTGCGTTTAAATGTCATGTGTGATAAGGCTGACAACCACTTTAATGCGACGGCAAAGGAAATGAGTTCTTCAGAAGTTCCATTAAGAATACGTATTATATAGAAGTAGAGAAAATTTCACATGTTCTTATGATATCCCTATGTTCTTTTAAAATCTCAAAGTACTTCAGAAATTTAGCTGGAGGTTGTTTTCAATCGATTAAAAAATCAATAAGAATTCTTCGCTTATTTTTTAAAAGGTTAATCAATGTAATGAATCTATTAATTATTCTTTTGGTACTTTTAGCGTTACTTATACGAGGGTAATTCGAAAAGTAACCTCCGAATCACTGTAAAAAACAAACCAAGACATAGAAGGGAAAAAAAATGTATTTACATATCAAAGGTACAGCTCTCCTCTAGTTTTCAACATAGTCTCTTCCATTATTCAAGCACTTCTCGGATCGTTTTACGAATTTACCAATTCTTTCTGTATAAAAAGTGGCCGCCTGCGACTTAACCCAATGTGTCCCAGCGTTTTTAAGACACAGCTCGTTCCCGTGATTCTTTCATATAAAACTGTGGTCTCTATGAGATGTTTGGAAAGTGTTCTGAAATGTAAAAGATTGTGAAATTATAGAGCAAAAACGAATTTTTCATCGATTTCTTTTTGATGAGATTAGCACCCACTACGTGATTCCTCATGCATCTTTGTTTTTCCGTCCTTGAAAAAGCGTATCTATTGACGCACTAAAGCTTCTCTCATGTTTGGCACACAATTCACGATAGATATCCACTGCTGAGAGTTTTTTTGGCCCAAAGAAATCTTATCACACCTCACATTTCGCGGGGTTTTCTATGGCGGCACACATTTTGTCACGTTATAACTAGCAAACTCTTGGCTCTACGACACTCACTCGCCGACTGGAAGCTTACTGAATCAGAGATTACTCGTGCATTCGATGGAAGGCGCTCCGAACCGTACTTCCAGCGCCACGCCCAAACGGAGGTTTGTTTTCGAATTGCCCTCGTATAAGCATGAAATACAAACTAATAATAATTTTTTTTGTATATGTCCTTGTACGTTTTAATGGAAGAGTAATAGATAATTTACAGTACAGTCAAAATGTATTTAGTAGCATTTTAATATGAATATATATGAAATCATTTCTTTTTTTATATGTATTAAAAATTCTAGATGATAGAAAGTTGAAAATTCCAAAGTGGATGCTCTTGGTGACTAGCTAACTTTCCCCCTTCTATTTATAGTACTGAGAAAACTCCTGAAGGTTTTAATGGAAACACACTTTGAAATCTTTATTTTTTATGTAAAAGGAATGTACTTAAAAACATTTAGAAATAAAATGTCTAGTAAAGGCTCGAATCACAGAGCAACAAACATTTTTGCCAGATTCAGTGATCCATAGACAAATTCAAAGCTAATAAGCTGAAAGGTTTGATTATAGCAAATTTGTTGAATCTTACATAAAATCTAAAAAAAAAAGGTTATTAAAATAATATTAACTTAAGCTATAATTACATTTCTAACATTAATACATTAATATTTTAATATATTTTTATTATAACAATATCACACGTTCCAGATAACAAAAATGATCCTTTTTATTAAATAGAGAAAGCAACACCATCTATATCTGTCTACATGTGTGTGTGTGAACCGTGTCCTGACCCAACTCTGCATCAACTGGCGCTGAGAATCATTACACAGAAATGACTCATCAGCAAACAGAACTTGACTAAATTGATGAAATGTCCAGTTTTCTTGGTCTTGATATCGTATCGCGTCAGACTGACTACTTCACCGAAACATCTACACATTCACCCCACAGTCAAGGTCACGTAAACTGAGAAAAGCACAGTAGGCTTTGGCACTCATGAGCTGTTGTGCCACTGTTCAGTTCAGTTTAATATCATTGTAAGCGATGCCCCCGACGGGCTGTTGTTAATGGCAGCAGCATTCGGGACGGGGGTACATATGCTATCCTTATGCAGATGTATGGCCACAGTAAACCTGCATACCTTTCGTCCGGCTGTCGTACGCAGCTGATGAGCAATGTTACCAGATGTCTGATTCTCGTCTCTGGTTGCCTGCTGAATGATATACCGGTCATCACTTGCCGTTATTTTCCACGGCCGACCACCGCAAATCTTTTTTACAGCAGTACGTATTTGAAAGGCTTTCCAAGCTCATGAAACTACACTTTTGTCAATTCCAACTCCTCCTCGAATTCATTCCCCGTCAGACAATGTCCCTCTTCAAGTTCGTTGATTATTCTACCACATGTAAAGGCATCCTGATGGTTTCATGCAACATTATAGTCGTAAGATTTCATTTTCACTTGCAAGGAGTGTCTGAAAATGCGTTCTTTCTCCATCTTTTTAAGTTGCCTTCGCATAGAACGTGGGCATTCTACGCGTTTGCGTTCCAAATGATGTCACAGGACAGATATTTTCACTTGCATCCCCTTTTTACTGAGCTGTCTTTTCACACAGTACCGGTCACCAAAAGTTCTTTTCAACCATTTCACGGTCGTATGTTGAAAAATGCATTTATTGCTTAAGTTTTGTAGGTAGTGAATGCCTATAAAATACTGCTATATATGAATATATTATGTATATTAGCTGTTATACCCGTTCTTCGCACGGGTGAATTGAAAAATTAAACAATACAGATTGAAGGATAAAGAAGTTTTTAATGAGTTAATTTTACGTGAATTGCAAATTAAACAAAAAAAGAAGCTTTTTGCATATCTTAGCTGAACAAAAAAAAATCCTGTTTGTTAAATTTTAAGTCTGTAGATCTAATAGCTCATAAAAAGGATTTTTTTCTCTATAACTCCCCGTAACTCTCTTGTGGGTCAAATTTTGAAAACACCTTCCAAAGCTGATCTCTACTCAGCAAAAGTAGCATATTGTTACAAATTTTGTATAATGAATGCTTAAAATAGTATAAATAATTTGTATCTGGAAGTGTAATACGTTAATATTACTTTGTGTTGTATTTATTTTATGTAAAAATTGTAATCAGCATCACACTCCACCTGTTCAAGCTTTCGCAGTTCCTGGTGCCTGGCGTAGACAAAACAAAATGCAAAGTTTTACTTCACACATAAATGATAGATATATGCTGTCGCGGGCTTTTTTTGCAGATGGTTGAATTTTTTCTTCTTTCTTAACAATTATTGTTATATTTTGGACACTTCACAGAATATCTCTATTAATTATAGCCTATGTGTTATTCTGTTGTATAAGCTATATTATTGTAAAGTTTCATTAAAATCCATTCAGTTGTTTTTGCGTGAAAGAGTACCAAACATCTCCATACAAACTTTCACGTTTATAATATTAGTAAGGATACTATGTACATAAATATATATAGTAGATAGAATTTTAGAATTTGTGCTATCCGTTTCGTTTACTTTGAACTCGAACAATAAGCTAATGTGAGTTCGAAATATCAACAGTAATTAAATGACGATGTGGTGACTCTTTTTTTTTATTCAATATCCCATTCTTCTTCCTTCTTTGTAAAACATTCCGATCTACATGTATTTAACATGCACAGAAAATCCTATTATTTCATAAGATGATTTTTGCTAGATCGAAATTCCCAAATCTTTTCAAATTCCGCTGGGTAAGAAGCTTACAATTTCCAAAATTGCTGTTCCTTGAAAGGTTTCAAATCTCCGCAGTGCAACATAAGTAAATTATTAAATGAAACGAAGATGAGAAATATAAAATAAAAGTCTTTAATTGTTTGAATTTCTGAATAGTCTATTATTTATGCATGAATAGATAAAAGAAACTTTTAAATTAGATGTGAGTTCGAACTGCTTCATTAGAATCAACAATCTAATCTAAATGAATTGTGTTTATTTATTTTTTTTATTCTACAATTACTCCCAACTGAGTTAAAGTTTGTTGTAGTACGAATTTTGTTATCAATACAAAATAGGACAATACAAACCTGGGATTCATAAAAAAAGGATATATTGTTAAATACTTTATGCTTAGGAATTAATTATCATCTAGTTCCTTTTTTAAAACCATAAAATAAATAGGTTTTAAACATAAAAGATAAATTTGATAAATAGGTTTAATCAACTGTTAAAAAAAAAGATGTTTAAATTCTGCAACAGAATTTTTAAGCAAGTGAAAAAAACTATTTGAAATTATTTCTTTCACATAAAATAAATAGCTTTATGGGTTAAAAATTTAATAAAAACATTTAATTTAATTATTTAAAGCAATTAAAGAGTTGTGAATAATAAATAATCTTAAAGTAGCAATTTTTATTTAAAAAGACTTTATACTTATGTTACAGTAATATTAAATAAAATGAACATTGACAAAATGCCTACTAAAACAATGTTCAATTAGCTTTTAAAATTTTAATACATTTAAAAACTGAGAACTATTTAAGATTTTCCTTCAGGAAACATTAATACGGCTCAAGTTGTCTAATACAAATTTAATGTAACGTAATTATGTTGGGAAATTCAGAAGATTGCCCAACCTGTGTTGTGGGTGTCTTTTTTTTCTAAGAATGTCTAGCATATTTTGAATAAAATTGATTTCAAAGCTAGTGATGACATCATATTACAAAACTGACGGAATCCTAAACTTTTTTGTTCCTATTATCTTATATGATAAAATTATATATTTCCATAGACAGGTTAAAAATACTGAGTTTTATATGTTTTTTTTAATTAATCAAACACCGGATGAAAAATTTCCTCTTGAGATTTAAATTTGGGGTGAAAAGGAACAATCTTCTTACAATATCAAATCTTAGTCCTTTCAATACTAAAATCCGTGTTAATAGCAAAAATCAAAATGATTTCCGTATTTTAACAACTGATGAGATATAAACACACACACACAACCCCTTATTCAGTTATTTTATTAATAATAAATAAAATCCTCAAATTTCACTTAATATTTTCTCTACATCAGTGTTTCCTAAAGTGGGGTACAAGAAGAGTTTGGTAGAGGTACGCGTTACACCGGAATTTGGTGGGGATATACACTGCGCCATGTTTAGCTGCGTCTAATCCTGCACTCTAAAAATATTAAATGGATATATATATATATATATATATATATATATATATATATATATATATAAGAGATTAACACACAATATCCATGCTTGAAGATTTGTTGCATGCGGAAGAAAAGCAATTGTTGGAATTGGCTTCAGATGGATTCTTGAAAAATTAATGTAAGGAGTGTACTTTAACATCATTCTGGTTACAAATGCAACAGGTGTGTATCCGGTTTTGACAGAAAAAGTTCAGATTAAAATTAATAACCATGGAACCAAATTATGACCATCAGTCATCTCAGCAAAAACAATTTCAATCTTCTCATTAATGCAAATAAAACTTTTTTTCTCATCTAATTTTTATTTATATTTTATTGTGAATAATTTTCTTTTTCTTTTCCTATTAATTTGTGTGTCAAAAGAAAAGAAAAAAATAAAGATATTTGGATTGTTATCAAAATACGCCCATTTTTTGACGAGAAGTACTCAACGTTACGAAAATTATAGAAGGGGTATACATGAGTCAAAGTTTGGGAAACACTATTCTACATAATACATGTTTAGAAAACACATGTTTAGAAAAAATATAGAAACACTTAATCGCGTATGATTTTTTATTTAACGGATTCTTATTGATTCTAAGATTCAAGGATGAAAATTTGGACGTCGAAAATGAAAACCAATGCCTTCATTTTTTATGATTACGTATCACGTTGAAAAAATGAAATTGATTAATTTCCAAGGAAATTCTTAATTCTGGGATAAAATTGATTATCTTTCCTAAACATACTGATGGACAATAAAATTTATTTAAATTAAATAAAAATCCAATTTTTTTATCCATAATGGAACCGAATATATTATTGTTTATTTTTAAGGTATTTTAATAAATTCATTACTAATCACAATAGGCAAAGTAAAATTATTTTCACACATTTTTAAAACATTTATCCTGTCAAACATTTCTTAATGTATTTGTTATGCCTTCTTGAACATTTTTAGAAATAAAAAATAGCTCTTGTAATTGAAGTTGTAATAATCAAAATAATAAAATGTCTAATTTCAGCATTATTTCAGGTAAATAAAATTTCCAACAAATAAAAATTAACAAAACAGTTGGCAAAAAAATTATTGTGGTTTCTTTTTAAAAGCAGAAATAATCCCCAATCGTTCGACTTTGGGGCTATTTTAATCAAGAAATGCCTTATTTAAGTATAACCTTTAGAATTCTCTGTTCAGTTTTAATTAACAAAGAGTATTGAATAAAATATTATTGATTGTTATGATCCGATTATCTATAAGGAAGTTTTAAAAAAACAAATAAAAAAACAGACAGAAAACAAGTAATAGAAAAAAAATTAAGTCAATTCCTATTTTGAATGGATGAATAGGAATTATTTTATTAATGATTGAAAATTTGAAAAGATATATATATATATATATATATCTACATTTTTATCTATCTATCATTACATTTGATCATAATCTTTATAAACAGATCAAAGGATTACCTCAGGGTGGCCCAGCTAGTAATTGTTTAGCGAACCTATATTTACATTTTTTTGAAATAGATCATGTTGTAAATGATTCTTACTTAATTTATCGTTATATAGATGATATAATAATTTTTGGTAAAAATAGTGAATACAAACCAAATATTACGTTCTACCCTGATTATCTCAAGCTCCTTAAAACTAACTTCAACTCTAATAGGGTGGAATTCTTGGATTTAGACTTGCATCTTATTAACAATAATGTAGTCAGTAACATTTTTGACAAAAGAGATTCGTTTAAGTTCCATATAATTAAAATTCCCGTATGGAACAGTAATTTTCATATATCAATTTACAGAAATATCATTTTGAATTTTTTATTTAGAAATGATAACTTAACTACCCACAAAATAGATAAATACAATAATATAAAAAAAATTTTTCAATGTTGTTTGGATCATGAATACCCTTTTAATTTCTTGAGATCTTATATTCATCACAAATACATTAACCGTCTTGCTACTTCGAATTCCAAATCCACCACACAACAATAGGTTTTCAAAGTCAGCATGTTAGTGGTCTTGCTGTGAAGATTATATCATAACACTCATATCACAGTTTACATTTTTTCCACACACATCTTAAACATCTTACACATTGTTGACAACCAACCAAATTAAATCCTAGCAAATTTACATTTTTGACAATCAACCAATTCAAATTTTACCATATTTGATTGTCGTCATTTTATACTTGTCTTTGCTGGCTGGTTTAAAAGTCAGCTCAAAAGATGTGTTTATGTTTTTTCGAATTTTTTAACTTGGTGAATAATTGACTTTCATTAATGGCAAGATGCTTGTTTCTCTTCGTAAAAGCTTTGTGAGTAAAGAAATTTTGTTAAATTATTTTTTGAATTATACTTTTATTATGTAATTGTTCTAGTATATTTTTCTATTTTTCTTACATAATTATTTTGTGATTTTGTGATTTTTCTGCATTAAGAGTTTGAGAGTTTGTTACATAATAGTAGTGATTGGTTTTATCATGCTCTCTGAGTTATACTTTCTCTGAAGTTTTGTTTATTTTATTTTATTTGGTTTTCCTACCGAGTTGCAAAGGGGGAAGGTTGGCGCCTTCAAACTAGTTTAACCCCACTTATTCGGTCCTAAGTCCGAAATTGCTTTCTGACTCGCTAGGTTCTTCTTTTTTGTAGTTCTTTTATTTCTCTATAATTTTGTTCTTCATGTTCAGCTTTTATATTTTTATTACGCTATTTCTTGTTATGTTCTTTATCTATTATTTCTTGTTTTTGTTAAATAATACATATTTATATATATATATATATATATATATATATATATATATGTCATGATTTTTAAGACAGAATCAGATTAAAGTTTTAAAAAGGAACACCTTTATTGGATCATTTGTACATTTGTTCTGACACCGAGAGAGGAGGAAAAGCACGCCATGGTGGTAGTTTCAAGTGGATAACACTTGAAAAACATATGGTAAGTATCACTGCTTTGAAGAAGGTGCTTGCAAGTTAATGCTGACATATGTTGACTATTAAATCTAACAATCTGGAATTAGACACGTTTATTGGCTAGGCCATATGTTCGGAAGAAACAAATGGGTGATTAGTTTGATACTTGAATATGGGGACTGAGAAAGATGAATCAAGTGCTAGATAGGGAATTTAATTTTTAATCTAATTTAATTATCCTAACATTTGACCCCCAAATTTTAAAAGGGAGTCATGGCGTGGTTTTTTCTCTCTTTACAAACTTAATCAATTTTCAACAAACACAAAACAATACATAGTTATTTAGAAAGACATATTACACACAGTAGAAATATTTAAGCAATAGGAATACTAAAATCAAAATGCAATATAATAAATGAAACTATAACAACGAACACAGTAATGACAATTAATTGATAAAAATGAATTTCCATACACATAATTGAAGATTAGCTTGTTCAAATCTATTCGACATCTAGAATAAGAGCTCGCGTTTCCTCCTATTCCTTCATAATAATAGATTCGTATTATAGCTGGTAGATATTTTCAAAAAAAGTTATGTTGGAAAATAATATATCACACAATAAGATAGTAAATATAAAAATACATGAAATCATACAAATGTTAAAATAATAATTTTGTATAAAAATCTACTCTGGCGCCATCGTAGTAATACCTTATATTGTTACAAATATTTTGCATATATGAAATACATTTTTTAAAAAGATAAAAAAAATATAGACACTAATAAAATGAAATTATTAATAATATGAAAACGGTGTATAACTCACAACTTCTATGCACTATCCAACACAATAAACAAAAATTATAAGAATATAAGAATATAAGAGCTCTTTTTTATTATTTTGAGTCGGAAATGTGGACTCACTTCAATAATAACTTTTAGTATTTCTGAAAATTTTTCACAATATTCATTGTACTTAATATCACATGCAATATTTTGAATCTTTCCGTAACCTTCTAAAAATACGTTTCATAGACAAAAATTCTTGAGTTTCTCTTGCATCACACATTCACTAATAAAACTGTATCACCTTACTTAATTTTGAACACATCTCTCTGAGAAATCTGCGTCATCAACTCACAGATGTTCAGGGATGCTGATAAGAAACAATGAGAGGTGTACATATCAAACTAAACAAGTTTGTCCTCTTAATGTTTCGAGACATATACAAAATTATAATGATTGTATTCTCCCTTATCCACTGTATAATATCCAAAAATAAGCTTCAAGTTATTAAATTAATTTCAATTTTAGATAAGGAAAAATTCGAGAAATAGTGAATCCTGATATATGGCCAGTATATCAAAACACACAGTTTCAAAATAAAAAAAATTAAATGACATGCAATAAGATTACTGCTGAATAAAATAATTGACAAAACAATTGAATTCAATGGAGAAAAAAGAATACAACTTGACTTTACTTTTGTTTCTTATAACAATCAATATCTCTAGTGTTAGTTCTCTCATTAGTCATTTTTCTAAAAACTTAATTTATATCTTTCACTTTAAAACACCAATTTCTATCAAAACTCTTAACTCATTCGACATCTTAAGATAAAATTATGAGAAGTATATTAAAATTTCTCAAAATTTTGTATGACTAAACCTATATACTTTGTTTTCTTAATTAAAATATAAAGAAAATATATCTCATTTATAACACAACTATATTATAAAAATAAAATACCATATCATATCATATATTATTCTTTTTCGCAGAAAAGTCTTGTTAAGCAGAACTCAGTTATTTCTGTATTACGTAAGATGTTTCTTTTAGTTATTATCTTCTTCTCATTATTATGGGTATTTTGTTGAATGTAATTTAACTGAAAATTTTCAGATGGATGAAAATGTCTTAAACGAGCTGAATGAACCAATTCAGTGTCAGTTTTATTAAGGGCATTGGGTCTATCAATTTCAAATAATACATCAGAACATTTTCTTAAAACGGTATAAAGGCCTGAATAAGGGGGACTTAATTTCCTTGTATTGGGGTATTGAAATTCCTCATACATTACTAAGTCACCAACCTTGAAATCAGCTTCCTGAAATTTTTTATCATATCTAATCTTATTTATTTTATAATATTGTTCTGTTCTTTCTTTGGCTAATTTTCTTGCTTCTTCTAAGGGAGGATGTATCTCATTATCTTTTAACGAAATTTCGAAAGGTAACTTACCATACATTAAGTAGGTTGGAGGGAAACCTGTTATTGTATGTGGAGTTTGATTATACTGATGGGTTACTTTTTCTAGAATTTTTGTCCATGGGACTTTATTTGAACTATTATTGATTTCACATTTTAAGCGGGTAATGATGGTTTGATTGATACGTTCAACCTTCCCATTGGTTTGTGGTCTGTGAGAAGTAGTTAGTAATTGAGTGACATTATTATGTTTTAAAAAATGCTTAAATTTTGAAGAGGTGAACGCAGTATTTCTATCACTTAAAATTTTTTCCGGTATGTGATTCTGAAAGATTTGTCTTAAACAATTTATATAAGTATCTGTTGTTGCATTTTTTGATGGGAAAGTCCAAATATACCTAGTTGCATGATCAATAATAATGTGTAAATATTTTTTAACAGAGTTGTAATAATTTAAACCACCTACACTATCTATCGATAAAAGTTCAAAGGGTTTTTCAAAAAGGGGAAGTGATTGCATCAGTCAGTATTTTCTCTGATGTGACTTCTTATTTATTTGACAAGTTTCACAGTGTTTCACATAATTTCGTATATCAGTAATAATGTTTATCCAATAATATTGTGGTTATATTAATTTTAACATGGTAGCTACACCAGGGTGGCCAAATTTTTTATGAGTTGTTTCCATTAATTTCACTCTTAGAGCTTTGGGTACAATTATTTTAGTTAAACCTTGTCTTTTAACTACAAAAACACCATCTCTCTTTAAACATTTAGGAGCTGATGTATTTTCTATATTTTGAAAATGACTTATTTCATTGATATCTAATAAAGGTTCTGGGGGTGTATTAATTATATGATAAGCAATAGGATTTCTTGTTAACATATCAGCTTCAACATTAGTGCTACCTTTCTTATATTTTATATCAAAATCATACATAGAAACTTTTAAGGGAACAGAGACATCATATACTTTCAAATAATCGATTTTTCAATTTTAGTTCTAAAAAATAGTGCTTATTTTTCTGAATCTAAAAATGTATAATACTTATATGTTTGTTGATAAAATAGCCCTAAAATATGAAAAATAAAAATGTAAATAAATGACCACGCCCCTTTTGACACGCTCCTTTGAACTTTAAATATGTAGTTTCCCCTGTGTTTTATCTATATTAACTAATTATTGTTTTTTTCGTTTGAATGTTAACCCCGCTACTTTTTAGCCACGCTTGTGCGTGAGCTATTGTTCCAAGCTGTGTGACAAAATTTCTTACTTTAAATTTCGGTTTATGGCAATGTTTTGAACCGAGTTCGTCTATTCCGAAGTTTCTTGTGGCATACAACTACTTAATTTTACATTAATTTTCGTAACAAATATTTATTTTTTACTTATAATTATTAATATTCATAAGATTTTAAAAGTATCTTAACTTTTTTTAAACGAGTAATTATGCCAAGAATAAAAAAATTTTGCAGTAGGAAGTATAGTAGCAATCAACATAAAAAGTCTAAATCGACTGAAGAATTGCTTTTGAATTCCGTGGAAAGTGCTTCTAGGAGAAAAATTAAAATATCGGATTTACTAAAAGAACAAGATTCTCAAAATGTAAACATAATCGTTGAACTGGATTTATTATCTTCCCTTATGAAAAATCTCTTATGTTGTAAATATTGCTGTTCTTCAGAGAAAATTGAGCTGAGAGAAGATTTAAAAAGTCGTAGAGGTTCAGCTGTGAGTTTGGAAATAATTTGTCACAACTGTGGAGAATCGACGAGCACAATGTCATCAAAAATAATATCAAATAAATGTTATGATGTTAACCTAAGATTGACATATGGAATGAGAGCTATTGGAAAAGGTGGAGCTGCTGCTCGAATATTCTGTGGGCTCATGAATTTGCCTCCACCACCTGCAAAGTTTGAACGCCATAATTCTTTGTTTTTAAATGTTTTAAAAACAATTAGTGAAGACTCCATGAATGCAGCTGTTCACGAAGCAGTCATAGCGAATGATAATAATTCAAATATAGCTGTGGCTGTGGATGGCACATGGCATAAAAGAGGCTATTCTTCATTGAATGGAGTTGTATGGGCTACGTCTGTTGAGAACGGAAAGGTTATCGACTTTGAAGCTCTCACAAAATATTGTTCTTCATGTAAGGGTAAAAAAAACCATGTGAAAATTGTGCTAAAAATTACGAAGGATTCAGTGGGGGAATGGAATGTCGGGGGGTATTAAGTATATTTCAGCGATCTGAAACATCACGAAAAGCATGTTATACGCAGTATCTTGGTGATGGGGACTCAAAAGGATTTCTTACTATAAAAGAAGCAAAAGTATATGGCGACACAGAAGTTGAAAAATTAGAATGTGTTGGCCATGTGCAAAAGCGTATGGGCACAAGGCTGAGAAACATTCTAAAAATGAGCAAAGGCATTAAGCTATCAGATGGGAAAAATATTTCGGGACGTGGACGGCTAACGCTTAAAGAAGTGGACTCAATCCAACATTATTATGGGCTAGCAATCCGTAAAAATTTGTCATCTGTGGAGGACATGAAAAGAGCCATATGGGCTATATATTTTTATAAACTAAGTACTGAGGATAATCCTCAACACGTTTTGTGTCCTCTTGGTGAGGATAGCTGATGCGGTTATAACCGTAGCATTGTTACGGGGGAATTTTATATTCACAAGCATTCTTTACCTGAGTCAATTTTATTGAAAGTGAAAAAAGTGTTTCGGGATCTCACAGAGAAGGACTTATTGAAAAAGTGCCTTCATGGAAGAACACAAAATCCCAATGAAAGTTTTAACAAATGTATTTGGGAGCGAATTCCTAAAACAGTTTTTGTTGGCATTGAAACTTTGAAATTTGGAGTTATGGATGCTGTAATTTGTTTTAACGATGGATATGTAAGTAGGATAAAAGTCTTTGAAGCTCTGGGCATTAAACCAGGATACAACACGGAACGTGCCTTACTTATAATTGATAACAAACGAATTTTTGAGGCTGAACGTATAGTAAATAAAGTGTCATTGGAAGCCAGAAATAAAAGAAGGTCTTTAAAAAGGAAAATGGATAAACAGAATTTAGATGAAGAAAATGAATACCAAGCAGGGAAATATTAATCAAATCTATAATGTAAGGAGAAATTTTTTTTGTTAAGTTTTATTATATTTTTCTCGAATGTTTAATATTTTTAAATTTAGGTACACTTTAAAAAACTATTGTAGCATATTGTTTGAAACCTTTTATATATCTAAACAGGATACATGTGCATACAGTGAACAAAATATCTTTTAGTATGTGTCTAATTTTTTGAAAATTGATTGTATATGTAAAAAAAGAAAATTAAGATTTTCATAATTTTAAGGTTTTATGATTATTTTTAAGAAATTATGCAATTAATTAGTTAAAAAACAGATTCATTATGTTTAATATGTTACTTTATATATATTTGTAAATTTTTTTGTATATACAAAGAATATTTTTGTAAGAAATGGTACCTATACATGAAAATATGTATTACAAGATCTCGAAAATTATGTTCGTGTTAACTAAAACAAAGGGAAAAAAACATATGAATTTAAAATTACTTTTGTAACTCTAGAAAATGGTTAAGGATTATTATTAGTCATATAAAAATAGGCAAGAAAATACTAATTAAGTGTATAATATGTGAAAATATTGTTTTTTTTTAGTTTTTTCACTTTTTCTCAAAAGCATATTTTTTTGCATTTAGGTACATTTTTAAAAAAAACTATTGCACTATATGATTCCTGATTTTTTATACTTCTATACAAGATGCCTATGCATATAGTGAACCTAATTTTTTTCCATTAAAATAGAGGCTAATTTTTTAAAAATTGTTTTATGCTTAAAAAAAGCAGAAAAATAAAAAAATTTCAAAGTTCAAAGTTTCATAATTTTTTTAAAGAAACTATACCAAAATTTTACTAAGAAAAGGGTTTCACTGTATTTTACGTATTGTTTTATATATGTGTAAAAAATATTTTGCATAAAAAAAGGATACTTTTTTAAAAAATGGTACCTAAACATAAGTATATATTACGAGTTCTCAAAAATTATGTATTACTTAAATTAAGTAGTAAAAAAAAACTTTTGGAGTAAAAAGTTATTTTTGTAGTTCTACAGAATAATTAAATTATCTTTATTATAGACATAAAAAAATCTAAGCTCTATTGAAAATTTTAAATGATATATGTCTCATAAACTAAGGGTCTTAATTTTGGCATTTTACTCTTTCGAGCATGTCCTGGTTCCCTTAAAGACCATCTAAAAAGTCTACCCGTGGAATTTTTGAAATTTTTAAGCCAAACTAATGCATTATGATCGGTATGAACTGTGAAATGAGATCCATGAAGATAGCAATGGAATTTATCTAAACTATCAATTATAGCTAAGCATTCTAATTCAGTTATTGTATAATTAATTTCATAATTTCTCAGTCGTCTCGAGTGGAATGCAATCGGATGTTGATTTCCATTGGGTTTTTGTTGTTTGAGGATACATGAGATCACAGTTTTCGATGCATCTACATAAAGATGACAGGGATAATTTGGATTGAATATAGCTAAAATGGGCTTTGAAATTAAGCTGTCTTTAAGTTTTTGAAAAGATTGTTGACATTCTGGGGTCCAATTCCAATTTTGATTGTTTTTAAGAAGATTATTTAAGGGCATTCTTAATTTTGCATATTGAGGAATGAATTTATAATAGACATTAATACTACCAAGAAATCTTTGTAAATCCTTTACATTTCTAGGGGGTAAAAAGTTTTTTAATTATTTCGACATTTGTATTATTTGGAGTGTATGACCCTTGTTTTATTTCATATCCTAAGAAATCAATTGTATCTTTGCCAAATTTACACTTTGAGAATTTTAATTTAATATTTTCTATTCCACAAATTTTAAAAATATCCTCTAAATGTTTTGCATGTTCTTCAATTGATTCCGAAAATACTATTATATCGTCAAAATAATTTAATGCAAATTTTATTTGGTATTTATTTAAAATCTGTCTAATAGCTCTTTGAAATATAGCTGGAGAATTTTTATATCCAAAAGGCAAACGATTAAATTGAAAAAGACCGTAATTTGATGTAAATGCAAGTTTTTCAGATTCATTATCATCTAATTTAATGTGCCAATAACCACTACATAGGTCGATGGTTGAGAAAAATTTTGCATGTGTTAATTTGTCTAAAACTGCATCTATTCGGGGAATTGGCTCTGCATATAATTTTGTGATAGCATTTAGCTTTCTGTAATCGATACATAATCGTGTACGAGCATTATCCTCTTTTTTAAAAGCCAATGTTATAGGGGAAGCGTAAGAACTATAAGATGGTTTTATTATTCCTGCTTTCAATAATGCATCTAATTGTTTTTTTATTTCCGTATCATCTTTAAAAGATGTCCTATATGGTCGATTTACAATGGGTAATTCTGAGGTAAGTATTATTTTAGGAGAATTACATTTTAACTTGCCCACATCAAACTTATTTTTAGCAAAGACATGTTTATATTTATCAATAATCATATTAATAATATCATAATCACTATTAGGAATTATTTCTATATTAAACACATTATCAGTTTTCTTAGTGATAATTTTATTATTACTAAATTTATGAGTTTCATTTTCTTTAATATTTTTCTTAGATTCATAATTTTTTAAAAAATATTTTCCTCTTTGAAAAATTTTATAATCACTAAAATTAATATTTAATTCAAAAATACTCATAGTTTCATTAGAAATTATTAAATATTTCAGTTCTACATTTACTATGAGTAATTTAATATTTTCAATAATTTCTCCTATTTTCAATTGTAAAGTAATTGCCTCACTCACCTCAATTTCTCCATTGATGGTGGCAATTTTTGTTTTGATATACTCTACATTGTGGTATCCCTTGATTTGTGATATTATATTTTTTGGAATAATATTGACACTCTCTCTCTCTTGATCCTGTATCCAAGAGGACATCAACTTGTTTGAAGTTGATTCTTCCCTGGATGATCATAAGTTCTCGCGTATGATGAGGTTGGAATACCGTATTATTGTTTTGTGTTCTTTGACGGGGTTAGAAAGTTGGAGCATTGGGTCGCAAAACTGTCGGTCGTTGTGGAAATCGTTGGTTTCTCGGATATAGGGTCGGCCGCTGAAGTGAAAAGGAAGGGTGATGATAAGGTGATGGAAACTGAGGAGAGTATACCTTATATCTTGTATTGGTTATGGTATCCGGATGTTGAGATTGGTCATTTCTCCAATTCCATCCTCCATATTGTTGTCTATGGGCAAATTGATTCGTATGATAAGGTATTCTTGTCATTGGATACTTTGGGTATATAACTTCATTCTTACTTGATTTTGATTTTTCTTTTGGATATTTAAGAGTTTCATTTTTTTTCCTTCAGTTCCTCTATGTTGCTGCAGCTTTGTAACTGTTTTTCTATGGCTCTATTTTCTTTTAATCCTCTTATGATGTAATATTTTTCAGCTTCTTCTTCCATGTTTATCCGGGATGCGATTTCTTTTACTCTGTAGAAATATTCTATGTGGGTCTCTTTTGAGGTTTTTTCTGTTTTAGATAATTGAAGATGAATCTCCGCTGGATTGACTTGTGTTCCGAATTCACGTATTAAATTATTTTTCAGTTCGTAAAAACTTTTAGGGATAGATTGTGATTGGATGTAAGTCTTCACAGCTCCATCTACTAACTTGATTATAAATAGGATTTTCTGTTTCTCTGGTATACTGAAGAACCTCACGTACTTTCAAAATTTCTAATGAATGTTTGGATGGGTATTTCCAGGTTATATTTTTGGAAAAAAGTCTGTAGATCTTCAAATCGAATATCATTTTTAATAAAAGTTATAGGTTGTTGTTATTTTTCTTCATCAGCATCTAAATTCTCTTCTTGCTTAATTTTAATTTCATTCATTGTTTCCAATTTTGAAGTATGACTTTCTGAAATCTTGTTTAGAGAAGAGGATGATTCTATTTCTTTGGCGGTAAGATCGATGTTCTTTCGGGGATTACTAGCGCGTTTCTTTTTCTTTTTCCGTACCATTTTTAATTCCGGAAACCCTACGTCTTCAGTATAGGGGCATACGGTGCAGTCGGAAGTTCCATCAAATTCTCCATTGCATTTATTACCGCAGTTGGCGTTCGTTTTTATATTAAAATTATTTTATAAAAAAGATTAGTTTTTTACGTTAAGATTTGATATCCATTCGCAGATAAAATATCCTGCCGGCTTTAATTCTGTCATGATTTTTAAGACAGAATCCTGCTTTGAAGAAGGTGCTTGCAAGTTAATGCTGACATATGTTGACTATTAAATCTAACGATCTGGAATTAGACATGTTTATTGGCTAGGCCATATGTTCGGAAGAAACAAATGGGTGATTAGTTTGATACTTGAATATGGGGACTGAGAAAGATGAATCAAGTGCTAGATAGGGAATTTAATTTTTAATCTAATTTAATTATCCTTACATATATATGTATATATATATATATATATATATATATATATATATATATATATATATATATATGGAGAGAGTGAACTAATAGTAGGAATTGAAAAAAAGCTTAGGATTAGATTAATATAAAAAAAATTATACATTTGGAGCTGCAATCCTCCTGATATATATCTTTTGAAAAGCTCTACCTTGCATTCTATTTATTTCTTTTGTCCAGAAAGTCATTGAGTGTTATTTAATTTCGTACCCAGAGAAATATTTACATAATAATGGAGCATTTAAATGCAAATCGTGGAGTCGAAAAGGGTATGATGCATTTAAAACATAAAAAAAAAAAACATTTTTATAATTCCCACAAGAATTGTTCGCCTATAAAACAGCTTTTTTTTTCTAAGACTTCAGTTGATAGCCAGTCAATTTCTTGAAACGAATGCTATCTAGATAACATTTATTTTTTCCTATCTCGGAGAAAGGAAAACCAAAAATAGTATTTCTTATTGGACATTTCATCCTTGAGAACCTGGAAGAATCGTGTTTCCAGTGCGCATGCTCCCTTTGGGAGGCTCATGTTGCTATATTTGGATCTTTTCACTTTGAAGGATATCTCCGGGATGCATTACTATTAATCTTGTTTTAGGACTTCCAAAGATTCGGTTGGGTCCAGGCTACTCAGAAAAAACTGAATATCATTTCACATCCTTAATGTTCTTTTATTTCTAATTGTTCTTCAAAGGATGAGTTGGTCTCATCTTGTACGAAAAAAAGATCAGATTTAGTGCAAGAAAATTGATATATAGATAATTTTTGAATTATTTTTATTTTTATATTATTACTCATTTTTTTGAAGAATTATATATAGTTAAATGGTGTGTTTAAAACACGAAACAAAATTTACTTAATTTGGGTTAAAAGAACTTCTCTCAGATGACATTCAACTTCTTTTGTAATCGGGTGTAGGCACAAATTTTCATATAATTGAATCTAATTGTGTAATTTTCTTGCATTGCTATCACTAAAATGATTTAATTTTATCTGTATTAAAAATAGATTAAATAAAACTATGCACAATAAGGTTTTAAAATTTTTTTACCCATAACTTTTAAAACATATTAAATGCTACTTCTTTTCCTTTCAATATAAAGAGGCTTATGCATTTTAAATCTATCCAAGCTCAAAGTCCTCGCTTTGGCGTAGTGGGATAGTTTGGAGAGTTAAGTGTCTGCTCAGCTATCATTCTCATCATTTGATCACGTTTTAAAATTTCAAGATACAGCGCCAATAGCCATCATGTAGCTTCAAAATGTGACATTAATAAATAAATCAAAACATATTTCCATCTATTTTTCATTCAGCTGAACTTTCAATAATTTTTCCTACACAAAATAAGTCTGCACGCATTTATGTATTTCTCAAAATAATGAGAATTTATCGGCAACTACAGAAAATCACGTGATTCTTACACACACACATGCGCATATATATATATATATATATATATATATATATATATATATATATATATATATATATATATATATATATATATATATATATATATAATTCCCTCTATTATCCTTTAAATGAACTCTTTTTAATAATATTTAAACAAGCTTTAATTCTTTGGTTAAAAACTAACGCTTTAATTTTAATCGTCATCAACTAGTATCCGAAATCTCAGTTCCGCCCATTTTATCCAATCAGAACTAATATTACATAATAGTCACGCGCTGGTCACTGCCGGTATAAAAAGCGAAAATCTTGTGTGATCTCTCTCTTTGTCTTTGTGTTTTTGTCCTGTAGGATGTCGCTGCTGCTTTTCTCTTTGTCTGCTTTGCTTTCGCCATATAATCGTCGCAAGTTTGTCTCCAGCGCGTCGCCTTGAATATGTGTAAATAGCGGTAGCTTTATGTCTTTGTGTGAACACATGTTTCTGTGAAGTCGTAACGCTTTTGATGTTTCCAATGAAAATAAAGAAGAGTCAAACGCAATTTGAAGTTTTCGACTTATTCAAAAAATAATACAACATCGGCCACTACGCTATATATATATATATATATATATATATATATATATATATATATATATATATAAAAGAAATATGTATTATATATCAAAAACAAGAAATAATAGATAAAGAACATAACAAGAAATAGTGTAATAAAAATATAAAAGCTGAACATGAAGAACAAAATTATAGAGAAATAAAAAAAAACTACAAAAAAGAAGAACCTAGCGAGTCAGAAAGCAATTTCGGACTTAGACCGAGTAAGTGGGGTTAAACTAGTTTGAAGGCGCCAACCTTCCCCCTTTGCAACTCGGTGGGAAAACCAAATAAAGTAAAATAAACAAAACTTCAGAGTATGGATAACTCAGAGAGCATGATAAAACTACTCACTACTATTATGTAACAAACTCTCCCAAGTTCTTAATGCAGAAAAATCACAAAATAATTACGTAAGAAAAGTAGAAAAAATGCTAAAACAATTACATAAGAAAAGTATCTTTCAAAAAATAATTTAACAAAATTTCTTTACTCACAAAGCTTTTACGAAGAGAATCAAGCGTCTTGCCATTAATGAAAATCAATTATTCACCAAGTTAAAAAATTCGAAAATACATAAACACATCTTTTGAGCTGACTTTTAAACCATCCAGCAAAGACAGGTATAAAATGACGACAATCAAATATGGTAAAATTTGAATTGGTTGATTGTCAAAAATGTAAATTTGCTAGGCTCTAATTTGGTTGGTTGTCAACAATGTGTAAGATGTTCAAGATGTGTGTGGAAAAAATGTAAACTGTGATATGAGTGTTATGATATAATCTTCACAGCAAGACCACTAACATGCTGACTTTGAAATCGTATTGTTGTGTGGGGGTTTTGGAATTCGAAGTAGCAAGACGGTTAATGTATTTGTGATGAATATAAGATCTCAAGAAATTAAAAGGGTATTCATGATCTAAACAACATGAAAAAAAAAAAATTTATATTATTGTATTTATCTATTTTGTGGGTAGTTAAGTTATCATTTCTAAATAAAAAATTCAAAATGATATTTCTGTAAATTGATATATGTAAATTACTATTCCATACGGGAATTTTAATTATATGGAACTTAAACGAATCTCTTTTGTCAAAAATGTTACTGACTACATTATTGTTAATAAGATGCAAGTCTAAATCCAAGAATTCCACCCTATTAGAGTTGAAGTTAGTTTTAAGGAGCTTGAGATAATCAGGGTAGAACGTAATATTTGGTTTGTATTCACTATTTTTACCAAAAATTATTATATCATCTATATAACGATAAATTAAGTAAGAATCATTTACAACATGATCTATTTCAAAAAATGTAAATATAGGTTCGCTAAACAATTACTAGCTGGACCACCCTGAGGTAATCCTTTGATCTGTTTATAAAGATTCTGATCAAATGTAATGAAATTTTCTTTTAATACGAGGTTAACAAGAATATCAAATTTTTCTTTTTCATTGAAGTATATAATTCATATTTACCATAAATTAACTGTAGAACCTTAATCATATCGTAAATATCTATAGAATTAAAAAGGTCCTCGAAATCAAAACCATGCATAGAAAAAATTAACATATCCTTAGTAACTCTAGCAATCTCTAAGCTATTTTTAATTATTGCCGTGTTTTGTAAATTATCAATTAGATTTTGAAGAAGAGATTGTAAGATCTTCCCAGACTTCGTGATATATGTATCGTATCCATATATATATATATATATATATATATATATATATATATATATATATGATGGGTATACAAGTATAACAAAAAGTAATACAGAAAAAGATACAAACAGCCATGTATGAGAAATCTTGACGATTTGTTAAAGTTTTAAGAGCATGTAAAAAAAAATTCCCAGGTACCAAAGTGGCCTACCCGTAAAATGTTTCAAAAGTTTTGTTTGAAGTTAGGGTATTATATTTATGAAGTTATGGGTTTCTTTCTTACTTCTCGAACAGTCAGGCGAATTTTGCATCTATATTCTAAACATTCACGTCTGTAGGTAGAATAGGAAGGCCAGAGCAGTGTTTCCCAACCCGGTACAGGTCAGCGCATCAAATAGTATCGGGCAGCACCAGGAATATAAGACTATTTCCACTGTATTTCCTCATTTTTAATGCAACTGTATTTTATTCTGAAGGCCTGTTTAAATAAAATAAAATTAAAATTATTAATACAAAAAAATCAAACATAACCAATCAACGCCCCCCTCAGCGAGCCGCAGTAAAATTATCAAACGTTCATTGGTCCGCTGTGATAAAAAGGTTGGGGAGCACTGGGCTATATATAGAGCATGCACTAGAAGTCACTAGTTGCAAGCACTTTTGTTTTGATCTGTTTCTTTTTCTCCAATTAAGATCATCGTTGATGTTAGAGAAAAAATGTACTCTTAGCATTCAGTTACTACAGAATTTTGTTCAAATCTATAATTATTGAAGTGAAACTTTTTTGCGCTCGAGTGAATGAGAAATTTGCCCACTTTTGCGTAACAGTGAAAAAGCGAACGGAAGTAATCTGCGTCCCCTTCCCCCATCCCCGAATCGTCACCATGATGACAGGATAGCGAGTTGGGAGGAAAAGGGGAAGCCGGAACACCACGTGACTTTCGTCATATCCGTGAAAAAAATTGGATGATTGCTCACTTCTCCGATTGGTCAACTTGCCCACGTTCCTATGAGGTTGATTCACAGACATTGAGATTCCTAGTCGAAATCACGTGACAAGGATAGCAACATTTCCCCACGTTTCGAATCAGTGTGTAAATTTCGTATGCTTGATATGTTTACTTTTTTTTGTGTGTGAAGCTTATTTCTGAAATTTTATTTATTTTTATTATATTTTTGCATTATCCTTGTTTAATAATTAGGTATGAAGTATTTTTCGTAATTTTTAGCATACTTTTTTTTTCAGTTTAGTATATTTGTCATTAGGTGTTAGTGTGTGTGAAGCCGGTAGCTTCTTGCAGTGTTTGTTTATGTATTTAATAATAGTTCTAAAGAGTGTTTTTTTTTCCAGGTATAGAAGTTTAAGTTGGCATTACTTTCCAAGATGGTGACCGATTTAACAGCTGTCAAGTGATTTATTCTCAGTTTGGTTTGGCAATGCATCAAAACGATCATCAAGCAAGGCGTAGATTCGTCGAATGGCTCAAAACGAGATTGCCGTTGTTCCCGATTTTCATAAGCGAATTTTGTTTAGCGATGAAGCGCACTTCTGGTTGAATGGCTACGTCAACAAATGAAACTGCCGCATTTGGAGTGAAGCTAATCCACAAGTGTATGTCCAAACACCGTTACATCCGGAAAATTGACTGTTTGGTGCGCTTTATGGGCTGGTGGAATCATTGGCCGTACTTCTTCAAAAACGATGAAGGGCGCAACGTTACAGTCAATGGTGATCGGTATAGAGCCATGATTACTAACTTTTTCATTCCTGAATTGAACAATCATGATGTCTAGGAGCTGTGGTTCCAACAAGACGGCGCAACATGTCACACAGCTCGTGCCACAATCGATTCATTGAAAGACATGTTTGGTGACCACCTAATTTCACGTTTTGGACCTGTGAATTGGCCCCCAAGATCTTGTAATTTAACACCGCTAGACTATTTTCTGTGGGGCTATGTAAAGCCATTGGTCTATGCGGATAAGCCACAAACGCTTGACCATTTGGAAGACAACATTCGCCGGGTTATTGCCGATATACGGCCACAAATGTTGGAAAAAGTCATCGAAAATTGGACGTCCAGATTGGACTACATCCGAGCCAGCCGTGGCAGTCCTATGCCAGAAATCATAATTAAAATGTAATGCCACAAGATTATTTTTCGAATAAAAAAAATTCATGTCAATCGAATAATACATCGTTGTTTTATTGCAATTTAAAGTTCTATACATCTAAAAAAACACCCTTTAGATTATTTTTTAGCATCCTAAAATAATAAGTCCTTTGTTTTCATGTAGTTTATTATGTTTATTTACGCACGAAAATGATTTACAGTATAGAATTGAGACCATTGAATTCGGAAAACTACTCATATGTGTGCACTTACTTATTGGTACATATAGTGTATCACTCCTCATAAATTCATAAAATAGTGTAATTTGTAAGAAACATGCAGACATGAAATGGTCCCATTTTGAAATGTTAATGTTTATACCTTTCATTCTCTGATTCCCTTAGTAAATACCAGCTACAAATATTTAATGTTTTTAGAAATACTATCTCTATAATTTCTCATAAAGAGTATGGAACATTCAGAAACAGGAAAGGCAAGTAAATATAATTTTGGAAATGAATTTATAATAAGATTTGTCAATGACATGGATATAATTTTGTTTATTTAAAAAATTTCATACCTATTTCTTATGTTTAACAAGAGAGTTATACTTTTTGAGAGCAGAGTGTATAAAATAATAGTTGGTTAATAATGAAAGTTTTTGATTAATAATTAGGAATTCTTCTGTGATGGAAATGAAATTGTTTTTAACATCATTTAAAGGTTTGGGATATCTGAAATAATCTCATTATAAACAAACATTTGATTTGTTTTATAGTTTGACTTCCTTCGTAATTATTACCCTTCAAAAGGTTTGAATTTTTTAGAAATGCCTGTCTCTAACAATCAGAAAGAAATGAACTTAATTTTTAAAAATAAATTAAGAAACATGCTTAAAGAAATAGGCTTTTAAATAAAATTATTTTAAAGTAGAACAAATTAAATTGTTTTCATGAAAATTTCCCATATAATGAAGCAGAAAATTCTTATCGGACAGTTTTATTCAATAATCATACTCATTTTAATATACATTATTTATTGACACTTAATTTTAACATTACATGAATACACTATAAGTAAATAAAGCAGACTCTATGAATGTAACACTATACTATAAGTACAAATAGTGAACAAATAGAGGATCTAACTGACTAACTAACCCGATTAAATAAAATATCCTAAGAATTTTAAAATTTCAGATCTTAAATCTATACAATCAACTTTCTGAATTTACATAAAACAAATTAGAATACTTAAATCATGCAACTTATAGAAAGAAGTTTCGAATAAAAAAATAAATACACATACAAAATGGCAATGTAAATATTTTTGTAAAATATCTCGATACAATTTTTTTCATGTCCAATACAATTTCAAGTACAATAAACCTTTGTATAACATTTGTTTATCATACCTGTAAAATTACATATTAAATACTAAAGCTTATAATATTTATTTTTAAACCACCCTATTTTTTCTTACATTAATTTTTATTTTTATTAATAAATATGTACATTGCATATACTGCATCAAAAATAAAATTGACAAAGGATTTTTTTTTTTTTAATTTCACACTAATTAAAAATTCCTACAATCTGTTCCTTTAAAATATATGAAGCATTATCTTCTGTTTTAATGGGAACATTTAATTTTTTACTCTGAACATACCAACATTTAATGCATACCTATTTCTAACAGTTATTGTATGTATAGTGTTAAATATATTTCAGTTTATCCAAACTTAAACTTATTTGGATTAATGTATTGACATGTTATTTTGTTATCACTGATTATGCATCTAAAGTATCCTTTTATACATAATTATATTTATACTAAAAAAATTGAAAAGGAAACAACATTAAGAAAATAGATTCCGAATTCTTGCTCTGAAGTTTCATGTTTGAAAATATATTAACTTCAAAATATAAAATTAATTACTTCAAAGTTTGTCTACGAAATGCTAAATCAGTATTCATACCATTCCAAAATTTGGAGCATACATATTAAACTGCCAATTAATTTCACCAATCAATGAGGCATCCGAATTTTAAAAAAAATTATATCACTATAATTATACTGTGTTCAAACATGATCATGAACAGTTTCCACTATTGGTTGTATATCGTAGCATTTGGCGGTTTTTATGATTTTAAGAAATTAGAGAGTCTATATTATAATATACAAGTGCTCCAAATTTGCCCTCTCAATACACGTCACACAAAAATATCAGTGATTTTGGACAATTAACCCATTAAAAATAATTTTGAAATTTTTCTGAATTACCTTTTTTTTTTTTAACTGAATTTTCCATTAATGTAGATTATTGCGAAGAGTAATTTGTCAAGTTATTCCTTTAAGGGTAAATAGAGAACTGAAAAGGTTATATTAAAATTTCGAATACTTCTCTATTGCTTTTAGAAAGTAAATATCCTACAGAATCAAATGTTTATATGTAAAATCATATTTGGTTTCATGATCTTAATTACTGATAAATATCATAGAACTGATCTAAGAACACTTCTTGGCTCAATATTTGTAAATAACTCAATACAACAAATTTATTCAGGTCTTAAATTTATAAGCAGGATAGTATCAATACAGATGAACCTTTTAGACTTTAATACTTATGTAAAAATTAAAATACAGAGTATTCTTATGCTTAATACATTTCAGCTGGGGTTGCATAGATTTCTTCAATAAACTGTGTTATACTTCAATAATATGTGTTTAGTCTATATGTGAAACTTATCATCAAAATTAATGAATTTTACATTATGATAACCCTTGTGCAAATATCAATAAATGTTATCCATAGTAAAAAATTGTACATCTGTGTGACAAATTTATACCAGTCAAATTCTGAAAACAGATGTTGTGTTAAGAAATCCCTATACTACATAATAAATAGATACACCACACAAATATTTTTATAATTTTTTTTTTTTTTTTTGTGTAAAAAGAATTATGAATTCAAAAATGACATTATTTTGACCATGCAGGAGAGAACAGGACTTTTATATATTCAATATATATACACACAAATTTATCTTCCATAATATACACAATTTGATTAAAATCTTAATGTCTTAATTTTTTACCACATTCAGAATGAAATTCTCGGTAAATAATATCTTTTACTAAAATGGCGCTGCAAATAAAGGCCTAAAATGTTGCATATTTTTACTTATAACTTTACAAAAGGTAAATTGTAATTTGCATTTCTAATATTTGAAAATGGTTTTTAATTTATCTTCAAGTATAAACAATAATGAACCTGTAGTAAATTAAGATATTTTTTTCATTTCTGTAGTGAATGCTTTTCGAAATTTGTTTCCCGAAAGAATAAAATTATACAGTAATACATATTTGTCTCTCTCTCTATATATAATACATTATATATATATACATATTTGTCTATATATATAATATTTTATATATATACATATTTGTCTATATATATAATACATTATATATATAGAGAGAGACAAAAACTTGTTTTAATATATGACATGTAGGGTTACATCCAAATTCCTTTTAGCAGAAGTTCCTTTTGTGAACACAAAAATAGTATAGGAATGGAGCTGGCGACGATTTCTAGAAATGTTTGGTATTGAAAACAAAATTATTCAAAGTGTCAGAGCATAATAAGTGAGGAGATGGTTTAAAATCCTTACGCTTCATCACGTTAACTAAACACTCGAATTTTTAACGGGATATTAAAACAGATTTTTTCCTATACAATTATCTGATCTTTTACTGTAATCGAGTTATAATGTAAAAGAGCAAGAGCAAAATAGTTTTAGGTTAGAGTTAAGCGGAAACAAACCAAAACATATTCACGTGCTCTCCTCATCACGTGATCATGACGTCACATGAATCAACCTCATTGGGGGTCTTTTTTCCCCCAGACCCGGGAACATCTATCAACGGTTGTATGAGATGCAGTTACATTGCGGCGTAGACAAAATAGCTCTTGCAGAAAAAGCGTTATTTTTGAAATATTTTCTTAGATTGTTGTTTGCTACATTGCGATGTTTTCGGTGGTTAATTTCCTTTTTTGACTGTTATTTGTGTTGAATTATACTATTAATTCTAGTCAGAATGCCTAAATCAAATGCACAAAAAGAGTTCTATGAAAGAAAGATAAACGAAAAACTAGCAGCAAGTCCATTAAAAAAGTGACAAAAAAAAACCAGAAAAAAATACATTGCAAATTCATTAAGTGCTACTGCCAAATCTCCATCGGAGTACATGTGAGAATATCGAGCACGGAAAAACAACACTGCAAAATACTCTCTGAATGCTCAGTTTAAGGGATAGGAATGCTATTGAGACTCTTCTAATGACAGCACAGATTAATACGGACTTAGTGAACCACCATGTGCCCTTAACTACAGAGCCTTCGACAAGTCTAGTGCGTTTTGAAACTGATGCATGTAAATGAATAATAAATTCTATCTTACGTTACAAAGACTATGATTCCCATAAAAATGCTCACAAATATTTTCAAAAGCGATTCGATGATAATCGTTCATTTTATGATAGATTCTGGTTTTGAGATGATTTGAGAACGTATGTTGCTGAGCACAAAAAATATTTTACAAAATATTTTACCGGAAAGTAATTTAGAAGACACATTAAAGCATGCTACAATTGCCGACAAAGTTTAAATAGGAAACGTATACCAAATTTATCAAAATATAATGGTTTTGTATATCCAGAAATTCCAGGACATCTTTCTACTTTGGATTTGATATCAGAAAAACTCATGCAAATTATGCGATTGAGACATGTACTCGGTCAATTTTGAATATTAGGGTAAATAATCAATGTTCCAACGTCGCCAAAGAAGTTTCACTTCTATCGCGTGGCGTTCCACGCAACATTTTTATTTATTTATTTATTTATTGCTATGTATCTTGTTTCACTATTAATTTTACGTATATACTTTATTTGATTATCTTTCACTGCATTAGGGCAACTTTGAAGCTCCCCTTTACTTTTTGTTTTAATAACTGCTTTTTTATAACTAATAACTATTATCTGCAAATTATTCTATGGCACAAGAAACTATTTAGCTTTTTGAAACAGTGCGGGAAACTAATAATTTCATTATTATTTCAAGGGCAGTATATAAACTTACTTCCTCCTACGTATTCAAAGACCAAATTGTGAAACATTTATCAAAAATATTAAATGTAGATCAGTTATTGATCATAAATAAAAATAAAAGATATTTATAAAAAAAGCTAATGATTTATTAAGAATGAATATTTCAGGAAGTTATAATCGGAGACTAATTATATTTTTACGTATTTCAATGATTTTCTGAAATTAATTTTGTTGCCATGAATTTTGCTTTAATTTTCAAGAGAACAAAAAAAATTAAAATCAAATAATAATAACATCTCTGTAATGATTCGAATTTAAATTAAAATTCTGCATTTCGTAAAAGTTATAGAAGCTTTGCTGTCATTCAATAACACATTTCAAAGAAATATTTTGTTTCATTATTTATCATAAAATCACCATATTGGCCCTACACATAAAGCTTCAAATTAATCAAACAACTAATAAAAACTTCTTCACTGATAGTTTATGAGACTCTCTTTGTAAAATATCAATCAATTGATACCATTGCTCCAATTCTACAATTCCGAAGAGCAAATTTTATTTAATGAAATAAATTTCCCAACTTAAAAATCCAGAACTGTCTAGACAATCATTTAAAGTAACGATACAGGTGTTGAAAATGCAATAACAATTTATGTTTTACAAGGTACTTTAAAAATAAAGCTGTAGTATTATAATATAAATTTTTTCCTTTTGATCTGTATTTATGTTTAGTGTGTGTAACAAACATCTGCGAAGCTAATCATAAGCGATTATTTATATATTAAAATTTCATTGTATAGCAAGAATATACACAAGGAGTACAAATAAGTTCCCACCGTTTTTTTATTAAAAATTTGGCACTTATTACGAAAGAATGGTATATTATGTTTCATACAAAGTATTGTCCATCTCTAGCTACTAATTCTTCCTTTTTTCTGGTAGCATACGGATACCGCGTTGGAAGAAACCTTTACCTTTTGAGGCTATCCAATTTTTGGTACATTCATATGATGGGAAGTTGTACTGATACAGGCCATGTGCCATCAATCAGAACAAGGGAAAATCAGAAGGGTGAGTGAGTGAGTGAGTGTAAGGTTTTATGGCGCAAGAGCCAATTTTGGCCAAGCTGCGCCAAACAACGTTTTAAATATTCAAAGCGTAAAATCTGTTAAGAGTGTTATAAAAAACATTTTATGATTAAAACTGTAAAATCCCACGGCCCTCTGAGGGGTCCTCCATACGGGAGGAGCGTGGGCAAAGGGAACGCAAAGGATCCTCGGAACACCATTTTCCTCCTTACGGTACGCCGTACACGGCAAACATGCGGGTCGGAAAATCAACGGTGTTAGTAGAAAACAATACAAAAATCAAAAATTCAAAATTAGACAAAAAAAAATTAAATATCAAAAGGAACCAAATTAAAGATTTACAAAATGAAAATGGAACAGTGTTAATAATAATCAATAGTATAATTTAATCAAAAATAAAGAGTTTTAGATATGTAATAGTGTATAATAAATGTTCATCTGTGGTCTAGACGGGAAAAGAAGTAAACAGGAAAATGAATGACAAGAGAATAGAGAAGGATAAATAGAGAAGGATCACTAGGGTACTCCGGGGTCGTGACACCCGTGTTTACCAAAGATAGTAAACCCCTTGGGAAAAGGGAAAGATCACTAGGGTACCTCGGGATTGTGACACCCGTACTCACCTAAAGAAGGTGAGCCCCCTGAGGGGGGGGAATCAGAAGGAACAACATCTGCTGATTATGAGAGGTAGTGTAACACTTCCCAATTGAGTGTTTTAAAATAAATTTTGACCGGCGCCGCAACTTGTGAACGAACATTATCATCCAAGAGAATAATCTTGTCATGTTTGGACCAGTAGAGACGTGTTTTTCTTGAGTGCTCGTCGAATCTCAACAATTACTTTCGGTAGCGAGCCCTAGTAATGGTTTCCTTCGGTTTGAGCAACTCAAAACACACGACAGCGAGCATATCCCACCAATACACAAAATGAGCTTCTTTCCAAGAATATTCGGCTGTTGAAGCATGACCACGGGGTTCCTACGATATTTTCTTCTTTGAGTTATCGTAGTGGATCTATTTGTCATCACCAGTGGCTATATGATGTAAAAGGCTCTTCCGTCTATGCATGGCAAGCAGCATTTCATACCAACCTTCAATGTTTATCAGCTTCAGTTCACATGGAAACACAACTTCTTGGGTTCTGAATCATTCCCAACGATTTTAAGAGGTGTTGGAAAACTAAAATCTTATTTTTTTTTGACACTTTGAGATTTTTCCTTTTGGAATTGTATAGATTTTAAACTTTCTAAAAATACCTTACTTTTAACCTCCAGGGTAATTAGAAGCCCTTAAAACCTATTTTTAAATAATCGTTGAATCTGTGCCACGTCCATTTAAATGGTGAAAAACGCATAAACTAAGTACTTCGTCTGATATAAACCTAAACATGTATCTAAATATGTTATTGTAAATTTAGTCTTTTATTTTTTAATTTTCCTAGTCGATTAGATGTCTCACTGTATACATTAAAATCAATTTATCTCAAAATGTAAATTTTGATATGCGATGTACCTTTTCGGAAAAACTACTGTTCACAGGTATGTAAATTTTTTAAGATATATTTATTATGATGGTTAATATATACTGAAATGAGCTTTTTGTAAAAAAACACAAAAGATTATTTTTTACAAATTTTTTATGTGAAAAATGGGTGAAATTTCCCAATGTTTGATAGAATATTTTATAAATTACGAAAAAATTCAAAATGAGCTAAAAGCTAATTTCAGTATAATGAAAAAATGTACTTTAATTGTATGAAAAATTTCAAGCATGTACGTAAAACAGATTTTGAGAAAAAGTACATCGAAGACAGACAATTTAACATTGTCGGTATAGAGGGTTCCTACTCCACTTAAGCAATGAGATTTTGTTCGTCTAGTCATTCCTAATGTAAGACACGAATCCAGGTAAGGCTTCTTGTATTTGGCATGAAACTTCCGTTACGATCTTTGGCTTCGACATCAAACTCTGTTTTTAAACTTTTGAAACCACTCACAATAACTTCACTCACTCAAGCAGCTTCACCATATGCTTCTACAAGCAATTGATGCACCTCAGCTGCAGATTTCTTCGAATTAAAGAGAAAATCAAATGTTCCCAGAAAAGACGCTTATTCAGTTCAAAAGCTTGACATTTTCGCACGAAAAATATTCTGTGATGCTGATTAAATAGGGCTAACACATCGTTTATGGTGTTCCCAGATGTTGAATTTAACGATATAACGTTTACATCTGTGAATTTCAACCGTTACTGTGATATCGGTTTTTGTCAAACGGTGGAAACTTATTTGTACTCCATATAACATACAGCAAAAATACGAAGAATTAGTGAAAAAATCCATCAAAACAGCAAAAAATATTTCTGAAAAAAAGTAGAAAATTAAAATGAAACAAAAACAATGAGGGAACCTGGCAACTGAAATGCAATAAAATTTTGGGGTTATGACTGAATTTAAGTGGTTAGTTTCGTGATACCAGCCTTCCGTTTTGTGACCTAGTAAGCTAATATAGAAATATCCGAAAAACAAAAGAGTAAAATAATTCAAATTTCTAAATAAATGATTCATAAGTTTACCAAATAAAGATTTAAAAAGTATCAGAGTATTATCGGAAAACTGCATAAAGAATATACTTACAAAAGAGCAATAACAATGATAAATGACATCAAACCATCGTCAACTAACAGAAGTATAAATCTTAAATACATAAAAAACAACAAGTCACCGTTACCATGACATGGTAAAAAACACTAGCCGATAATACCTGGTTGATTGTTAGTTATTTGCGCAAAATCTTGAAATTAGTAATTTTCTAATATGTTTTAGGATGCGTTCCAGAAAGTGTAAGCTGTGAAAAAAGTAATCTTAATATTTACACAGAAACAAGATAGCAGTGTCAAGTTGACTTTTTGATTCTATTGTTATGTGGTAGATTTGGAAAAAAATAGATCAAAATTTACAAATACTTTCAATGTATTTATAATTTACATACACTTTAGGGAATAATCAGAATTCAAACAATAACAGAAAAATTTCCTAAATTTGTTAAACTTGCCTAATTTGACAAATTTAACCGTAAAAAAATCAAATTATTATTTCAAAATAAATAGAACTTCTAAATATTTTCTAAACAGATATATGTAAGCTTTTATTCTTGAAAAAAAAAAAAAGCTTTTCAGAATTTAAGCTTCCCCTGATTTGTAAGATATATAATCCGTCCACCATTTCTTTGGTTCATTGTTTATATATAATACATGTTTTCTTAAAGAACGAAAACTTAAATTTTTTTATTATAAAATGATTTGAGCGAAATAACAAATTCCTTATCTAAAATCTGTGTATCGAGATAGCTCAGCGATCAATATCTTGAGCTTCATGATCAGGAAGTATGAATCTTTGAATTTCACTAAAAATTGTCGTTTTGAGAAATGGAGATTTTTGCGCATTAAAATCAGATTAACCTCAAAGTCTTTTCGTGGATGAAAGATATGAGATAGGTGTACAAGAGCAGCATCAACAGAATCTGACAAAGGTTCTAAATTGTTTGACTCGTTTCCAGTAATCCTGGAGTAGCTCTACAACAAAGATAATGTGTAAAACTATTAACCTAAAACACATAAACCTTCTTCAAAACTATACGCGATTTGATGAGAAAATCTAAATTTCACTTGACATTTAAGTCGTAGCGTTAAAGATATTAAATGACACTATTACATTACTGGACCTCTTTAGCTGTGATTTGTGAGCTTCATTAAACTCATTTTAACGTTAAAAATTCCATTGAATTGTCATTCCTTTCTCGGGCTTACATTCAAGAAGGATAATTCCTAGCCCCACGAGTCAATCATTTCTAATAATTGGATATTCTGGCTTATTAATCACTTCTTCAACAGCAAGATCATCAGATTCATCAATCAAGTGTACGTTTGGAGCAGACCGCTATCAAACCCTCCCATTCAGAATCTTATAAATTTCACTCAATTATTGAAGAGTTTTGAGGGGAATGGAATAATTTGATAATCTGATTTGCGTAACAATGTTTATTCAAAGAAAACAGGTCAGAGGTAGGCCTTAGAGGTAAATGTGTAAAATGTAGCTATGCTCGTATATCCGGATCTCATTCGAATATTTCATTTTTTAACTTTTTTGCTTGGAATGTTTGATCTGTCCATTGTTTGAAGCAAAAAGTTACAATTCTGTTTTATATTCACTAATAGAGTTATGCTGAGGCTGAATTTAAACTGAATGAACAACTTATATCTATTAGTTATATATGATTCTATTAGTTAACTCTAACATAACTATTAGTTATATTTGATTCATTCTGCTGTTCGCAATTAAAGATCTCTTCATTCACACCTTTCAAGATGAGAGTAGTAAATACGTTTTGACGAAATAAAAGCACGCTTGGTTTCTTTGTCTCGTTTCTTTTTAGGGCTTGTTGCAACCTCTAGATATTAACTCAGAGATTATGAAAGTTATCATATAGATTCTACAAATTCCTAATTCAGAAAATTAAGATGAATGATTTCAATTAGACTTGTCATTTTAATAACATGTCAAGTTAGTTCCTCAAGCACTGCAAACAAATAATGAATAGTAGTCTGAAGAGTGAACATGTAGAATTTATAGATATTTTTACATGCAAGAAGCATTTCCTCTATAATTGTTTTCCTTAAAATACTCAAATGAGAGTTTTTTTTAAACTAATTTCCTTTATTTGTGGCTTATCTTAATAATGCACTGTCTGAAAATAATCTTTGGAACATAAAATAAAAAAGCTCGCCTGAAATGCATCAAAAAAATTTCAAAGCTAAAAAAAAATGCATCAAAATAAAAAATATATATAATTTTCAAGAATGCATTTTTCCTAATACATCTCAAGAGATTGCTATAGCAAATATTTTTAAGACATGAAAAAAAAACATCTTTATGATTTTATAAAGAATCTTGTAGAGTTTTCGAAGCAAAGGAAATTCAATAATTTTTTCAAAAAGCAGGATAACATATCTGCTGGGAATTTAATATTCCTCCTCAAATCCGAAATGTTTTTTTTCCTAATCTTAAGATTCTGAATCCTAATCCTTACATACATTTTTACTATTGATTTTTCATTATTTTTAGTCTTCTGGAATTCTTTGGTCTTTTTCTTGTTTAAGATAAAGTAAGAAATACGATTGCTTTGAATATTTTTCTATTGCACTGGATATTAACTAGAAAAAAAAATAACTTTGAAAAGTAAAAACACAGATTAGTATAAAGCCCTACTGTAATATTTTTGTAAATTTTAAGAATTAATTAACAATATAATGCGTTAATTTTTTCTTCGGAAATTCCCAAAACAATTTTACTTCAAAATAGACGCGCTCTTTTCCAACAACATCACATTTTTCTCATTGATTGGCATGATAGAATTCATACTCATTGATAAAATATAAAACATTTTTTTATTAACAGATAGATCATAGGAATATAGGTCTAAAATTGAACATAATACCAATTCTGGGAAATAAATGGATGATAATGGTGGTGTTTTAGAGTAAAAAAAGTGTTGAAAATAAAATGAAAAACCAACTAAATTTTAAAAAAACTTAACAAAAACATTTTATTTAAAAGAACAAGAGCACTGTTATTTCCGTAAAAAATATGCATATAAACTTCTGAATGTAGTTAATCATTTAAATACCCAATTTATCAATATTAAACACATATCTTAAATTCGAAGTATTTCAAGTTGTTGTAATTGATTCATATTTCACAACACAGATCCTATGAAATTCGTACCATTTACGTATAGGATACAAAACACAGCGAGTTTTATGACATACAAGTGTGAGTCGTAAAATAAGTTTCCCCTGTTGACTGTGGTCAGAGTTGAGTATGAAAGTCAAAGCACAGAATGAGACATTTAAGATAAGACATAACTTTGTTTTTCCACAGAAGTACCAAGTTCATTGAGACATTAGTCATATCGCTTGATAAGCTTCAAAAACCCTGCAAGAAAACTAAGGGCTTTGCATACGGAAGAGGCGTTTACCTTTGGGTGGACTTTTTGGAGGTTGGAACCTTCAATGCTACGCAGTACTGTGACACCCTGTCGAAATTGAAAGAGGTGATTCGGAAAAAGTGACCTGGGCTTCTTAAATCTGGCGTTCTGTTGATAAAAATGTGAGACCACAATCGGTAACGGCAACGCAAACCCATATAGAAACTCTTGGTTGGGAACGCCTACACCATCCGCCATACAGTTCTAATCTTGCACCAAATGACTTTCATGTGTTTCCAGCTTTATAGAAGAATGTCGCCTGAAAGCGCTTTGAAAGCAATGCTGAAGTCAAACAAAACGTTAAACGCTTCTTCAGTATGCAAAGCCTTGAGTTTTTCCTGGAGCTCTTTTTGAAGCAGTATTAACACCAAGCAATATGACAAGTGTCTATCTTGACAAGTGTCAAGACTTGGTATGTGGAAAAATAAAATTGTGTTTTATCTTTAATATCTCATTCTATGTTTTGACAATCGACCACAATCGACAGGGTAAACTTATTTTCCGACTCACCCTCATATATTTTGAATAAAACGTAGAATTAGCCTGAATTTTGTTTTTGATGCATATATTTCCTCAGTGTATATACTATACTGGACGAATTGGACGAACGGTAAGAAATCGATTTTTTTATACTTAAGCTTTTAATCATTACGTATCTTAAATGGACAAGAAAACCTTTACATTAACATGAAATATGTCTTCCTATAGCTGAAATGACCTCCTCAACTCGACTTGGTATTGACTTCACTAATGCAGCGCACATGTTCTTAACTTCATCATCACTTTCCACACTTAAATAGCACATTTTATCATCTGTTCTGTTGCCGTGCAACTCATCTTAGCAAATCGATTCTTGAGAATATGCCATAAATTCGCAATAGGATTTATTTCTGGTGAATTACCAGGCCACTTAAGCCCTTTTATTTTATTTTCCCGGACCAATTTCGAATTCTGACAAGAACGTAAGTCATATTGAAATGTTTCATCAAACGTTTCCATCAATGCAATAATTCTACTGCGTAATATTTATATGAGTTTGATAGAATTCATCATGCACTTAAGAGGAACTAAGCTTCTAGTGCCAGTTTTTGTGAAAAAACCCCAAAACATTTGTTTATAGAAGGGCCTTTTGCAATGTGTTGGGTATGATCCGGTAGCAGTTTCATCTTCACTTGGTCTAACTGTACCTAATCTGCATCCCTGCACAAATAAATGTGTTTCGTGACTGAAAAGTACCTTCTTCTAGCCGTTAACAGTCCAGAATTGGTATTTTTTGGCCAATGCTAAAAAAAACATTTGTTCACCTTTTTTTTCTGAAATGGAAATTGCTTCTCCTTGGTATTGTTGACTTATGGCTAACTTCCAGAGGTCTTTTCCGTGTAGGTGAGGGGCTCACTGAAACACCACAGTCCAATAAACCCTTCGAAGGTCTTTGTTTATCTTTTTGGAACTTATTTTGCTATTTCTAAGAATTTTATCAGTTCTTGAAGTTGTTTTTCGTTTGAGCTCTCATTTTCATTTTCATTTGAAGACGATGTTCGGAAATCTTGAAATGCTCTTAAAATCCTTGAAACACTTGAGTTGCCCACACCAACTACGGTAACTATATAGCTTACAGTCATTGAAGTGTGTTCATTATGAGTGATTATTTTGTGAAGTATTCCCCCGTGGGTGATACCTCACTCCTAAGTTAACTTCGTGATCTAGGGGTGTGGGATTGAAAGAAGAACCAGGCGTTGTCATGATCTTAAAATGTCTTTATTAAGACCTTAATTTAAACACTAATAATTATAATATTTATATTATAACTTAGCGGATCTGAGGTGAGAAAACACACAATACGTATTACCAAATATATATAAGAGCGATCTTAACCACTGTATTTAACATTCCCTTCTATTCCTAATCTCTGTTTATATCACAGTTACTAATGGATACTAGAGTTATCCTACCTTATTCTCTTGTTTAATCGCAATCCTCTCGGATCCTCCATATCTTCAGATTACCTCGCATGGAATTGAATCCACCTTGACTTGATCATTCTGTCACGGATAGCTTCTCAACGACGGCTTTCTTCTCTTCCTTCAGTTCACGCGCTTAAACCAGACTAGCATAATCCCTTCCCAATAGGTCATCCGCTTACGTTAAACTTCTGCTATTTAAAAAGTTTCTAATTTGCATGTTCACGTTTCATTTCTGGATTTGGTTGGAAAGAATTTGCCTTTTTCGGCCCCAAAGAACCCAAGAGGAGATTTTGGTAGAAGACGAGATGAGCCCGTCAGAATTTTAGAAAGATCCCTTAGAGTAATATCCATCTCAGAACAATCAAAAGTAATGCGTGTTTTAAGGAACACAAAATTATAACCACCCGCTGCCTCACTGAAAGGCTCACGACTAGACAACTGATACCCCAAAACTAATCAGACGAGAAAATTATAGTCAAGGTCGATAGTCAATCAAATTATAGTCAAATTATAGTCAATAAGGCAGATATAACCAATTTGAGAAGCTCAAGACATCACTGATAATCCCATACCAACTCAAACAAGAAAAAAAAATGCTTGTCCCAATTAGTATATATATGAGGAGTGCATGTATATACTGGTATGCAGAAGTTAAGATGAGATACTTTTTCTTATTTAAAGTCATGAAATTAGCTACTGAATTGACACAAATAATACCATAATATCACCAAGCCGGGGAGGCCGAGGTTGCCTAGTGGTCGAGGTAACGGACTTGTTGTGAGCTCGAGACTAGTACCCCCTGAAGACTCGTTGTGCAAAGGGAGCTGATGCACACACACCTGCCAGTTCGAAATAGTTATGATTGCAATATAATTAATGTGTGTGTGTGTGCAAAATATAAACAACCCAGCACAATTTTAAAAAGTATGTTTAAATAATTTTAACTTATTTTCTTAATTCAAATATTAATACTTACAAATCCTGTTTATTTAATTGAGCCTTTTTGTTTTTAAATTAAATGTTTTACTGAGAATTTTCATTAAATTTATTTCATCCCTCACGCTGCTTCAATAAAACTGCTAACATTCTTTCAAATGGAATAAACAATTTACCATTGCATCTGTTTTTTTTATGTTAATTTTTGACTTTTGACACTCTGTTCGCTTTTAATAATATATTCTTATAAAATAAAGAACATCACATGGAAAGTAAAAGCCGAGACTTTCAATTTTTCAGTTATGATTTCAAATTTATTATAATTATGCTTTGCAAAAACATGAATTGCTTCAGATTAAGGTCTTGTCTAGTTGTGTATTTATATAAGAAATCTACTTCTCATTATTCTATTTTCTACAAGGTTCCTTTTTAGCATGATTGTTTTCAAAATGTGTTATATTGACATTACTTTTAATGCTTGTGACAGCTACCTTTCATCACAAATTAATTTTAAAATCTTTTCCTCGTTGTAATGATTAAACTTTTAAAAGGTTTTCACAGCTTATAATGTTATCTTTATAAAGTCTACCTTCTCCTCAAACATAATACACTTTCACTATGAGTGATTGATGCATTTCATTCACTATCGGTTTTTGTCCTGGATATATAGGATGATTTATGGATTTTTGAAATCTTGAATGACAAGAGATAAAAAATAAAAAAATGGTGGAAAATCTAAAAGTCAAAAATTATTTTAAGAACAACAATGAAACTTTTAAAACGTCAATTTATTACAACTTACATAAATATCAAAAAATATCTCGAAGGTACTTTATTTCATTCAATTCCTACTATTAGCTACTTACCCTACTCATACTATCGATATATTTATTTATTTTGGTAGAATTTTCAATCGTTAATAAAATACATTTTAAAGCACTCAATTGAGCTGAAATTTTATATTCATGATTATTTTGGATGACAATACAATAATTGAATTATAATTATTAAAAATTAATTGATTAAAACTAATTATTTAAAGAATTACAAATGCAGCCACGTTGGCATCATTTTTAACGACCAGTTTGGCGTCATGTGTGTTTCAAATCTTGAAAAAGTTTTCTTCTCACGTTTTAAAGCATTCAGTTGAACTAATATTTTATATACACGATTGTTTTGGAGGACAATACGATACTTTAATGATAATGAATAAGATTAATTACCACTTAATGTTGTGATCCTGTCCTATGTATAAACATTTATATTAATTGTAACTATTTAATAAAAAGTAGCTAAAATAAAATTTTTCTCTGTTGATTTTTTTTTGTCGTGTCGATGGACAATCAGATAAATAAACACATTCTCTTTTGATCTAAGTAGGAATTTACTTAATTTTTTATATTAATATAAATATTGCATTTAAATTACTATTTTTTCCCTTTTTGCTGTAAATATTTAAAATACTAACGTTATTGCTGAATAAAATGGAGCCTACAATCACTTCTGAAATCTAACTATTTAAAATATCGTATTTAAAAATTTAATGGCGTAAATTTAAAAGGATTTTCAACAGGTAAGCAGCAGCAAGAGTATGAAAAAATGGAAAAATAGCTTTTGAACAGTTCTAAAATAGTAACTCTATAGCAAAATGAATGGAATAGTTAGAACTCTGCAATACTTAAATTATTGGTACACGTAGAAAAAAGTAATAACAGTAATATGTTCGGAAGGTTGATTTTGCAAAAGCGTATAAATGGATAATATTTATGATATTTAGTGTCACTTAGATTAGAAAATGTATATAAAAGTGTTTTAAGAGAATAGTATTACAATAAAAAAATCTTTTAAGTACAATATTTTTACAAAAAATGAGCATAGAATGACCAATTTTCAAAATATTCTCCTTTTGTGAAAAATGCTTCTATTATAATAATATTTTGCCTGTATATAGCTCAGACCTCTGTACAGAGGCTCAACTAGAATTTTTGAAATATATATCTTAGAAGTAGGTTTATCCATGTTTTACGACAACACAGGGCAGAAATTTTAAGAAAAAAACGTCGATAATTATTTCAGTGGGTTGTAACTCTGAAAATAATGTGAATTTTTCAAAAATCATAGCCGAGCCTCTGAACAGAGGTTTGAGCTATATACAGGAAAAATATTATTATAATAGAAGAATTTTTCACAAACGGAGAACATTTGGAAGAAAGGTTATTCTAAGTTAATTTTTTGCCGAAATATTATATTTAAATAGTTTTTTTTTGTCAAAATGTCCTTAAAACAATTTTATACATTTATTGTAATCTAAGTGACACTAAATATCATGAAAATTATCCATTTATGTGCTTTTTAGAATCATGGTTCCGAACGTAGTCGGATACCTTAACTAGACTTTTAAAATAAGAAAGAATCCTACTTGAATTCTAAAGGCATTTTCATTTTGTATTATTCGAGTATCAATGTTCTCAAATATCTGTGTTTTTCATTCTTTATAAGCAAAATACAAGAATTACATCAGAAAAGTTATTGTTGATTTGAATAAATTCTTTTTCTAACGTTCGATATCGAAATGTATAAAACAATGGCTAAATTAAATCCATTGCTATCAAAATGTACTACAAAGTGATAGCATAACGTTTCTTTAGAAATTTTTATTTAAATTGAAGATCTTTCTCTTATTAAATTGAAATAAAAATTACTTAATTATTAAAAACACGTGAACAATTCTAAACAACAATTTTTGTTGTTTTTTATTATCTAAAGGAAAAAGTATATTTTTATAAAGTACAGCTTTAACCTAAAAATGTTTTTAAATATATTTATAAAAATTAATCGAACTTTATTTTTAATGAGTTTGTCATCAGGTGTCGTCTACGTCAGTTAGCCGAGGCTCAAAATTACGAGGTCCGTCGCCAATAGCATTCGCGTAGTTTATTGTGTGTGGGGGCAATGTTAATAAACCTTTATTCAATCATTATGTTTTTGGATGCTGAATAATTATAAATTTAAGGTACTTAAGAAATAATATACAAATGAATTGTAGATTAATATATATTTTAAAACACATAAGGAACTGAAATTGGAAGCTATATTACATGCGTGGTTGATCTAACCACTATACTTGATGGCGTCTCTAGCAAAGACGTCAATCTTCCCGGAATTCAATGAGCTCACTGATTCAATGTTTCCTTTGTAAACACCCAAGTGATCATTTGAAACTACACTGCTGGACAATTACTAAGGACGGATCACAAATTGCTATGTAGCATAACATTAAGCGAGACATGAGGCCTAGTAGGATAAAATATAGTTGCCACCCAGTTCAGACATTAGAATAAAGAAAATATTTATTGTTCTGGAAAGTACAAAAGCTGTGAAACATCTGAAAGAAAAAAAATGTTCATTTGATCTGCGTACGGAGAAATGGAACAATGCATCTAAAAGTCAGCAGGCACCTTAAAGAAAGGTATCAGTACGGGATATGTCCACCGTGCAGTGTGATGCAACATTCCACACTTCGTACCATACTTTGCACAACATTATCCAGCAGCTGTTGAGGCAATTTATCCCATTCCTCTGTCAGTGCACGGATGAGGGTGTTCTTGTTTGTCGGAGGATAGTTTCGACCAGCAACTTGCCTCCACAAAGCATCCCACACATTTTCAAGGGGGTTTAGATCTGGAGAACGCGCTGGCCATACGAGACGTTGAATACCCTCGCTGTCTAGACAATCCTGAACAGCGAGTGTTCGATGACATGTTGTGTTGTCGTCCATAAAAACAATTTTATCACCGACAGCACCACGGAAAAGGCGAACATGAGGAAGTAGAACTTCATCAATGTATCGTTGGCCCGTCATATTCCCATTCGCAACCACATGTAGGCGCGTGCGGCCATTGATCATGATGCCGGCCCACACCATGATACTGCATGTCGGATATCGGTCCTTTTCCTGGATATTTTCTGGACGATAAGCAGTACCACTCTCGCGCCAGATCAGTTGGCGTCTACAATCCGATGACAGACTGAACCTACTCTTATCTGAGAATAGTACGCATGCCCAGTCCTGTTCAGTCTAATTGTGATGCTCACGACACCATTGCAAACGGGCAGTACAGTGCTGTCTGGTCAATGGGACACACACAACAGATCTGCGTGCGTATAGTCCTCGTCCCTTCAAACGTCTGGCAACAGTTTTTCGGGAGATCTGCTTTCCTGATGCAGCAAGAAACTGATTTGCCACCTGCTGAGCTGTGGTGCGCCTGTTCCTTTTTGCTGATAGGACGATATATCTGTCTTCTGCAGGCGTCGTACTTCTAACACGACCTCCCCCGTGCCGTCTACTACACATTCCAGTAGTTTTAAATGACTTCCACAGCCGTGAAACAACGCTGTGAGCGATGTCGAACTCCCTGGCAACATCTGTTATTTTTTGCCCTTCTTCGATCTTTCCAATAATTCGGCCACGCATAAAATCATCTATGTGATGTCGGGAAGACATGCCAAAAATTTTAAGTTCGTCTATTAAATCTTTCCTGTAAAACTTTGACTTAAAACAACAACTGTTCACACGCGTCAAAACCTTTAAAGCTTTTATGAACGCTATCACGTGATGAACAGACGTGGAAAAAAAATTTGCATATTCATACTTCTTCTTACTAATATCCCGCACTTATTCTAATTTTCCACATTTTGCTTCCTTTCATTTTATGGTTGCTATGGATGATAGTGTTATCCGTCCTTAGCAAATCTCCAGCAGTGTATTACAACTACTGTACCAATGTCGTAAGATTCTATGCTTTGAAGCACGTGAGTTTGGTTTTAACTGTATAATGCATATAAAGTTTGATTGTTCTGCTAATTTATGTTGAAACTCGCTTTTGTGTAACTTCTAATATTTAAAATTTCTTACGACATGCAATGAGAATACCAAACACCAAGTATACTAAAATTAAAAAGTAGGGTTTACTTTTTAAATTTAAATGGGGTTTATAGGAGGAAAAAAATGTTTTTTTTTTCCCTTTAAGTCAAATTTTGGATATTCGGCTACAAAGAATTTCTTACCAATATCTGAATTATCTAATCACTTCAAGGAGATACCATATGAGCGTTTTGTGTAGAAGATGTTTTTTTTTCTTTTCATTTTATCACGCAGTTTTTGGTTTGACTGTTGTTCTGTATATTGATACAGATCATGAACAATCCTCGACGTACAAAAATATCCAATATTAAAATTACGTAATAAAAGTTTCAAATTATAGTTCACCTGTTCAAAAATTGCACACTAAAGTTTTTATATCAAATTATTTTAAAAAGTGAAAAATGAAGAAATTTTTACTGGAAACAATAGAATGCCAGTTTTTGGAAATATTTAAGCTGTGTGCTTTTAAAATTGAAGGGAGAATTGTACTTTTAAAATAGTACCTACTCCAGACATTTCTTAAATATAATATTTTGGCGAGATATATATTTATTATAAATAAGGAAAACCTATTTATTATAAATAGGTTGAATTATTACTAGGTTGAATTATTATTTGAAAGTGGTTTAGCATTTAAAATTTTAAAAAAGAATGGAAAATTAGAAGACACAAACACTAAGATCTTTTTATCATACTGCAGCGAATTCTAACGCTTTATTTTTTGAAATATAATATGAACATATTTTTTATTAATAAAATGAGCACAAAATAATTCAGTAATTCATTTGCAAATGATATCTGAAGACAAAGTAAGGCGATGTCGAAGCAATAAAAACGCCAGCTTCTTAAGCAAAAACAGCATCAAAAGGCAGGTTAATGCAATGTAGACACAATAAAAATGTCAACTTTCTAAATGAAGATGGTGTCTGTAGACAAGTTCTATAGTCTACTGACTATACGTCAGCATCCTAAGCAAGGACGGTTTCCTAAGATAGGGCAAGGCTATGCGTCTGTATCTTAAGCAAGTACGTTATCCTAAGACAAGGTAAAGCTATACGTCAATATCCTAAGCAAAAACGGTATCCTGAGACAGGGTAAGGCTGTGCGTCAGTATCCTAAGCAAGGACGGTTTTCTAAGACAGGGTAAAGCTATGTGTCAGTATCCTAAGCAAGGACGGTATACTAAGACAGGGTAAAGCTATGCGTCAGCATCCTAAGTGGGGACGGTCTCCAAAGACAAGGTAAAGGTATATGGATACAATAAAAACGTTAGCTTCCCAAACGAAGACGGTTCTCTAAGGAAAGTTAAGGCTATGTTGATAAAATAATGACGTCAGATTCCACCGTTTTTGCCCAGAAAGGATTTAATGATATAATCGATACGCAATCTTACATTATTACTGAGTTTCAACTTATTTTTTAGTTTTTCTAAACAGTTTCAAATTAATAAACAGTTTTTGATGTATCTCAGTAATAGTATATTTTATAATTTCTTCAACATATTTTTAAGCAAAAGTGGTTGAACTATTGAAAGCTGCATATGCTGTTAACTTTCTTTATCTAATTAAATAGAAACGAAATATTTAAATCCAGAATCAGATGTCATTTCAAATCTTTAATTTTCCAAGGGTTCCGGGGCATACTCGAAATAGCAGTATACCAAAATTTTGACTCCTTTTTTTGTGATATGTATTTTTAATATTTCTAATAGATTTTTTTTGCATGCCTATAATATATAGTGATATTTTATTTGATCTCCAGAACCACAACAATAATTTTTATTTGCTCAAAGATTTTCTTTTTAGTTGCCCATGGATATAAATTTAAGTATCTCGTAAATATATATTTTCCTTTATAGATACCACTTTAACAAAATTGCTTAAATGTATATATATATATATATATATATATATATATATATATATATATATATATATATATATATATATATATATATATATATATATATATATATATATATATATATATATATATATATATATATATATATATATATATATATATATATATATATATATATATATATATATAAAATGTTTTATACACATATAAAGTGTTATAAAAAATATATTTTATGTGTTATTTGATGAAAATCACTGGATAGTTTCTTTGTAAAAAATTATGCAACAACTTTTAAAATTCCCCATTTTTTTTCGATATGTATAAAATTGTTTTTAAAATATTTGATACTATTTAGAGGAAAAATGTTTTGGTTCATTATATGCACAGGCTTCATTTACAGAAGTATAGCAAATTTGGAAGAATAAAGTGCAATTCAATTGTGTACGTATAAGGTACTAACTTAATATTAGGGCGTTACTCGCTAAATTGTTTCTAATTTTCGCCAAGATGGGGGATAAGTTTACAATACAGTTACATTCATTTTTATTGCTTGGTAATATGTTTGCTATAGTGTTTTCACGTATATAATCCTTACTCTCTCTCACACTCTCTTTTGTTTTATTTTTATTGTGTGGTAACCCTATTATAATTTTAAGCAAAAAACTCTATCTTCTTAAAAATACTTAACTATTTTTATATTGGACGCTGTTTTGTTGCAGTATTCTATTTTTGTAGTTTTTGTTGGATAATGGATATCTCAAAAATTACTGGTGAGTACCAGGAATATTTTTTAAAATGAGTATCAGTTCCGTGTTAAATTATTACGGACTGATAGGTTCAGCAAATTCACTCTTTTGGTCAATTTTATTTTTTTAAGGGATTGAATTTCTTTTTTTCAACCTTAGTTAAGATTTTACTGATTTCGTCAAATGGGACGGAAACGTAATAAATTTGGCAAACACATAACAATTACATTATAACAGTTAAATAACCATATTTTATAATTATTGTATTATCCAATACATCTGATACATATGTATATAGATATTTATCATTGTATTAATACATTTATTGGTTCTTTTCATCACACAACACACACAAAATTGCAATTATTTTTTAGAAAAATACTTTTAAAAAGTGTTGTTTAAAAAAATTAGTATTTTTGGTGACACGGTTTGTGATATTTTTTAGTACTGTTGTTTATGATAGCTTCATTCAATATATGCTTTTTTGTTTAAAATATTTTGTTGATTCTGTGTGTTCATTCTAATTTAATTTCTTCTGCCATTAAAGGCTACATAATATATGCTATTTATAGTAGTATTTTGTGAAAGGCTCTGTACATAAATGATAGTTAAGTTAATCTTTTTCTACTGATTTATTTGTTTTATGTTGTCCTACAACCCGTAGAACACAAAATCTACTACTGTTATTATTTTTTTTTTATAATTTTCATTCAGATTTTCATACATCCATGCTAATTTTCTCTCTTAGCTTTAAATATGTGTTTTTGTTTAATCATTCTTTACTGTTTGTGAGGCTAAATTGCAGTTATTTTAAAATTATATGTGAGCACTCCTTAAAAAAATTATTTTAAATTTTTAGAAACACTATTTTGCAAGAGTTAAATACTAAAAAATATACTATGCTTTAATATTTATTAAGGAGTTATTCGTACGAATAACAGGTACTTCAGCGACTCAGAATTAAAAATGGAAAATGACCCTTATCTGCAAACAACATAAGGTTGTAGTAAGACATTAGCTTATTTATCATTGATATAGAAATTGGATTCACATAAAATGATTTTTTTACTTAATTCTCTTTTAAACTAGGCTGATATGAGTACTTGTAATTAAATTTGCATTTTTCTCGTATAATTATTTGTAATATCAAGTATTTTTCTCAGTAGCTCTTTCTGGAAGAAATTTGCATATTTTCCTGAACTGTAGAAGTCGCATAATAACAAGCGAGATTATCAAAGTGGGTATAAAAGATTACTTGAGCTGCATGATAAATTTATAGAAATAATTTCAAAGGAAATATAAATTCTTCTTTACAAAATATACGAATATCTCAATTAATCACACGATGATTGTGTTTTAGAATATATATATATATATATGACAAGATACTAATTTATTTCATATTTACTACCAAATTTTCAAGATATTTCGTCTTTAATATGCAGCCTTATTATCTTTACACTTAATTGCAGTTTAACCAATTTTTTACCAATTCAGTAATTGATACAAAAAGAAACCTTAAGAAAAGTTTATTCTACTAAGTTATACAAATATTTTGAAGATAATTTTTTAAAATTTAGTCCGAAGCGTTTATAATCCAAATATTCCATAATTTTTTGCAAAAATGTGGATAATGAGACTCCAAAAATTTCTGATCTTATATACGCTTACATGCACAATTTTAACTTAGCTGAGTTTAAAATATTGTTCATGATTATTGTTCCACACTTAGCACACAGTCTATTATGTTCATCTTAATTTCCCGTCTAAATGAAGCTAAATGCTTAATAATTATCGCTATATTTTTACCTCCCCCTTTTTTTGAAGCAAAAATATTTGGATGAAGCCACTAATGGAAATACTCGTATATTAAGTAGTATTGATGATTTTTGTTTAGAAAGTTCCAATAGTTTAATTTACCATCGTTGATATTAGCTCTTGTGCTGATTTCTTTTCAATTCATTGGTTCTTAGACATGCAACCATTTTAAAAATTCTGTTTATTCAATTAAAACTATTTATACAAATATATCAAAAAATGATGCAACCACGTTGGCATCATTTTTGGCGACTTAGCGACCCTTTTGGCGACTTGTGTCAAAACTTGAAAAGGTTTTTTCTCACGTGTTAAAGTATTCCGTTGAACTGAAAATTATTTTGGATGACAGTACAATAATGTAATAATAGCTAATTAAATTAATTGACTGAAGCTAATTATTTAAAGAAATACAGTTACAGCCCCGTTGGTTTCATTTTCAGCGACTTGGATCAAAACTTTAAAAGGTTTTTTTTCTCGCATTTTAAAGCATTCAACTGAACTGAAATTTTATATACACGATTGTTTTGGATGACAAAACGATACTTTAATGATAATTAATAAAAATTAATTACCTCTTAATGTTGTGATTCTGTCCTATGTATATACATATTTATATGAATTGTAACTATTTAATAGAAAGTAGATAAAATAAAATTTTTCTTTGTTGATCTAAGTAGGAATTGACTTAAATTTTTTTTATATATGTAACTTGTTTCTGGAAAGAATACTTTACAAAATTGGATAGTATAATTAAAAAGATAATATTGTTGTGTTGAAATATTGGACATGCGAATGTGCTGCTGTGCGCGCCTCAGTATCTAAAATGTAAATATTGTTAGAGCGTAACTTGATTTGTAGAATGTAAGCCGCATCACGGCAAGTTCGTGTTTCATTAACACTAGAAAGACCAGGGGCGTGTGTGTAGCTACCGCCTTATCAATAATTAGGGGCCCTAGGCTACAGGGACCTCAACATGTATAACTACAGCCCCACTAACAGAGCTCCCATACCTAAAAATGTTCCAAGAAGAAATTTTGATACAGGGCCCCCTCAGAACTAGCTTCACCAGTGAGAAAGACTGAAACTTAGAATACATCTATATTACCCCAAGGCCGTCAAAATGACTGCATTGGGAAAAATAATTAATGAGTAAAGAAATTTGCTTAAGAAATTAACTTTTAATATTTTTTATATTATTTACAGTCATATAACAAGTTATTAGTAATTATTAAAAATAAAAAAAAAAATTAACTTCACTTGGAAAAAAATGTATTCTAAAAAATTCTACGAAATTGTGCGTTATACATGTAATTCTTTTTCTAATTTAAATTAAAAAGCAGTCAAAATGACTTCCTTGGGCAATCCAGTTTTAAATATTACTATATTTAAATTGTGTCATCGATGTTGTGGACTGTTTAATGGGCTAGCAAAAAACATTTTGCTTCGATATTTAGAACACACTAATTTCGTTAAGATAATTAGGAACTATTCGCTTCTTTTATATTTTGGACGATTCTACTCTTGCAGTTATATATAATTATCTTAAAATTCAGTTTTTGTGTGGTAAATTTTAAACAGGATATAAGCATAGTCCAACATTGCAATCGGGACAAAAATATCGTATTTCTTTTCTTACCTGTTTCCTTAAATCGTTTCTTTACGAACAACCCACAAAACATTGCCTTGTTGGTCTCAATTTTTTATCAGTGGGGTCAATCACTTCTAAAAAATGTCTTTCAGTTAATCGCAAGGTATTGGGCGAAATTTCTGGTCGTTTTTTTCTATCATTTACTGCCCCATGTCTTTCAATAAGGCGATCTATAATATCGAGCCAGAAATTCAAATAAGATAATTTTCCTCTCAGTTTTTGATATAAAACGAAAATATTCCCCAATGATGTATCTAAAAGGTGGAAGAATACTTTTTTGTAATATTTCTTGCCTCTCTTTTTTCTTAGTGGGTAATTTATCAGATGCTGATCCATTCTATCTACACTTCCCTTCGTGTTATTGTATTCCATAAGTACCTGTGGTTTCCGTCTGACCTCATATTTGTAAGACGATACTTCAATTATCATAGGGTTATGTACAGTCGATAACGAGATGCGGCTTTTCCATCCAACCATTTGATGATGCACACTATACCATTTTGGTATGTACAGATTTATCCTTTTTAAAATATTTTTGACTAACTATTTTGGAACGTTTTTCCTGTTAAGTTTGAGTGTTCCATACATATATGTATGATAATTCAGAAGTATATCTGCAAGTGAAGTGTAATAATTATCTGTGTGTGTTGTTAGGCAATATACTTCTATTTTAAGCTCCAAATTTAAAAGAAATAGTGTTCGAAGCGTGCGGTACATCAATTTAGTAAAAAGAAAATTCCCGCCTTAACTTGTCTAAAAGAATGCAGTAAATCCTAACCATGAAACCATTTTAGACATTTTTTTTTTTTTTTGTAATCCTAACTTTACTCAACAACAAGAGACATCTGTTAGAAACATTGCACGCTAAACGAGTAAAAAAGAAAGAAAAGAAGAAAATCAGAGGATTAGAGTAAAAAAAAAGGCGCTCGGGCAAGTCAGGGAAGTGCCGGTCCAAATGCCCGAGTGGTGTTCGGGCAAAACTGAGAAATTGTTAATCTAGAGGGATTTTTATAAATGTCTACTTGTGTGATTTAAAAGTTTTATGCATTATCACATTTATCATACTTTGTAACAAAAAATAAGGTACTTTTCGGTTCAAGAAATATTTACAATAGGAATGTATGTGATGTGCATTCACCTTTTAGAATAAGAAAAAAATTCTAAAGGAAGCTTTAGGTAATTTGTTTGATACGTTTACTGTGTTTACTTTTTTTAAGTTTCGCAGTAATAATAAATTCTCTGAGATGTTTTTAATTTAAATAATTAAATTAATTCAATTATTCATATTCATAAGTACGAACAAAAGAAAAAGATTATTACAAACTACGGATTTGATTCTTTAACGATAATTTCTAGTATGACGAAATGTTATTTAATTAAGTTTAGTTTATGAAAGTCACAATTTGTTTTCAAATTTCATTGAATATTTTGCTTTAAAATTCTTTTCAAAGTGATTTTGAAAGAAAAAAAGACCAAAAATTAAAATAAAGATTCACGAATATACATGACAAATAAATAATTTTATTAATATTATTACCTGGTTTTCTAAAACATTTTTTAAGACGAAACCATAGAATATAACTCAATTTTAATACTACTTTTAAAAATTCCATTACGGTTGTTTCAGGTGAATGTGTAAAAAAGTACACTGGTTGTCAATATTTATCAATATTTCTATCGCAAAGTCATTTAAAAATTATATTATACTATAATCATCAAATAAATTTTATACATAGGGAATTATATGTCAGTTCTGAATACAGAGACATTGCTTTTTTCATAGTTAAAACTTGATTTCCTTTATCAGATATATATTAGTAAACCAGGACTTTGATTCAAGACATAATTAAAAAGAAGATAAGCTTTATCGTAGAGTGTTCATGCTATTCCGTTGTTCATTTTTAAAGTAAAATCTGTGAAAAATAAAAAAAGATAAAGAAAAATCACTAAATAAAGAATAAAAAAATTTGCAGTTGCTTGTAGAACTGAGAGAGATAACATACAATAAATCACATTTTGAATGTTAGAATCCTTTGCATTTGCTTAAATACAAGAATATTTTATTAAATTGTCATCTTCGTAGGTTTATTTAAGATTGAAAGTATTTGAATTTCAAAGGATTATTGAGCAACATTTTTTGATCTTTTCTTGCGATGTCTTTTGCTTTTCTTTTTCAAATCAGTGTTTTAATCAGAATTGCATCCCTTCTGCTCCATTTATCATACAAAAGCGATGACTATGAAAACTTGGAAAAAAAGTGCAGAAAAAATTTATTTCTTCTGCTACTAGGGAAATTGCTACTCTAACTCTTTGCTTGAATCCATTTCCTCAAAACATATTCATATAATGAATACATTTTTTTGTGCTTTTAAATGTTACAAAAAGCAATGAAATAATTTTGTCGCTTCCTGTTCCTACCACTGGAAAACAATCTTCTGCAACCATGTTAAAACCCATCAAAGAAAAAAAGTCCCCAAATATACATTTCGTTATAAGAAATTACGGAAAGAAAATCAAAAAACTGAATGATAAGCATTCGAATATTAACTGTTGAGAGTACATCAAGATATTATATACATCTTCACATCTACTAGCACCTCACTTCTTAATACAAGAATTTCACTTACTTAAAGGTGTAAGGATTACTATACTATAAAGTACTTTTAAAGTTTTGTACTATCTATTAAGAGCCTCCAAAGAGGTATATCTAAAGAACTTTCTTATTGTAATCTCTGAAAAGAAGTATCCAAAGTCAAGAAAGTTACAAGACTGATTCAAAATTGGAATACACGCACAAAATTCCACTGCCAACACGCTTGAATGTTCTCGGCAATGAGATGGTTACAATGTTCTGCTGTTTTAGCATTCTGATGATGGGGCTAAAAAAGTAATTCAAGGACTAATGCTTCAATTGTAATGCTTTCCCACACGTAACAGCATTAACCGTCATATGAAAGCAAGTTAAATAAATTGAAGAAGAGAATTACCAACCACACAGTAACTATTTAGTGAAACAAAGAACCAGAGATTCAATTTGAGTCAATTTTGATGCTGCTGGGCTCCTAGATTGTCGAAAGAGATGTCTAAGTTTTCAAAAAGTAGGGAAGACTCAATTCAAACAAATAGGAATAAAACAAAAACTCGTTTTCTTTTTGTATTCTTAAGTACTTATAATCTGCATTATAACCAGTAAATTCACAAGGTGCGACAGATGGCGCCATCTGTACCACGAAGTAAAATTCTATCTCTATTTTGTTAACGGAAGAACCATTGAAGAAGGAATCCTGGTGAAAGCAAGCCTAGATGTCAATAAATTCACCAATCGACACGTTTCGTCAATTTCCAGGGTTGGTTAATCGCATTTCTGACTTGAAAAGAGCGTAAGTCATTAATAAGATGTCAATGACGTCGAAAGACTTCTTAGGGTTCTGAGCCCCTATGCAAAAGTAGGTCCCATCTGCCACCTTTTTATCGAATTTGGTGTAAGTTCAACAAGCGCAATCCGGAATAAAATGGCTTTATATTCGGAAATTCGTTTTCTACATTATACATTCGTAAAATTTATATTACATTTTCAAACATTTTAAATTCGTAGTCTTGCCATTGTCGTCAGTTTACAAAGAGTACAAAATACCCAGTTTTTCAAAAAAATATGTCCTGTTATGACATTTGACGATAGAAATTATTCGGATAATGATCTTATTGAAGCCATATCGAGAAGGAGACGAGATCACGTCGAGGTCGAGTCTCTACGCCCGTGTCCAAATGTGGCTCACTTATTCAAACGACCCTGCCTCTGTAATGGATTTATTCTCAGCTTACTAAATACAGTTAAAACGTCCACATTGGTTAATCCTTCATCTTTCTTTTTTCCAATTTCTATTGCTCAGGAGAAAATTGACAACTTCACCCCCCAAAACTTTATTCGAATGTGAAGCTTGGTTACTGTTCACAACAGAATACATATCGTATTGAGAAAAGGCAGCGAAAATGTGGAAAAAAAAATTTATTGAAATTTTAGCCTATTTCAGATTTGAACAAGTTTCAATAATTTAATAAATTTTAATTGATTGTGTTTTCGTACAATAGACCAAGGACTATATAACAGTATTTCAAAATTAAGTTATTCTAATATGTTAATAAATAATACAAATTAAGGGGAGGTTAAAGGATACCTAACACTTTTTTTTCTACCTCTAAATAAAATCTGTTTTGTACTTCTAACTTTCAAGATTAAATCCCCCATCCTCTTTTCAACGTCTTGATGGATTGGCTTTAATGAAACTTCGACGATTTCAGCAGTAAACATGTTGCATTCAGTGACAAATATAGACTTCTTTTATGGGAGGGGTTACACTTAAAGAACAAGTAGACGAAAGTGCACAGGTATATTTTTTTAAGCTAAAAATTAAAATTCTGTTGATCTGTGGGATGAGTTTTAACCCCCAAATCCCAGCCTTAAGTACTCCACTGGTTGCATTGCTTCTGTTAAGTAATACTTCTAGCATGTTTTGTAACAAAGAAAAGTATTTTTTAAAAATTTATTTAACTCTATTAAATTCCTCTGCTGCTTAATGAGTAGAGAGATAAAAAAAATAATTTTAATGGTATATGAAAATTTGAATTCGAAACGCTTGATTTGCTTCAAAAATAAACAGAAAAACTATATTAACTTATAACTTTAAATTCAAAAAAAAATTTTAAAACAAAAGTGTAAAAATAACGGGAAAAAGATAAGATATGCTTTAGCTTAACATGATGAAAAATGTATTAATGTAGAACAAAAATTTTATTACTAGAAATAAATAATAAAGCTTTTAGGCACATTTATTAGTACCTTCTGTTCCCTTAAGAATTTTGTTTCAGAAATGTTTGATATTTACAGAATTATGCATCTGTTAAAAAACTCCCAACACGTAAAAATTTCTTTTTTCAAATTTCGCTATAATTTAAACCTATGAAATAAATTGACCTTAAACATAAAATCTTGTAAGTAAGACTATAGTCTAAGCTCGTCACCAATTAGTTAAAACTTATTTGTGCCTCTTTTCTGTGGAATGTATCTATCTTGGAATTTTTTATTTATTCCTAGATACTTCCACGAATTCATTATTTATGGATTATACTGGATTAGGGAAAACATATTGCATATTTTAGAAGGTACAAATTTTTAATCTAGAATAATTTAAGGAGATCAGAAAATGCGCATAAACTATGGTTTTTATAAAAATATTCTTCGGCAAATTTATGTTATGTCATAAATTAGTCGCCTCTTACAAATTTAATGAATACAGAAAGAATATTTGTTTGTATTTTATAATTATTTACTGTTTTTTAACTTGTTTAGTTATATATTTCATTCATTATGTGTGTGTGTGTATTCACAAAAACTAGAGTATTTTTATTATAACTATAACAAAACCTTTAAAATTATTATAAGCTCAACTCAACATCAGCTATCCTTTCACGGCAAAAGCATGGAACTATTTATCAGTAAAAGCTAAATAAATAAGATATTGAATCACATGCAAATTTAATGTATCCGACTATCCTAAAAATGTGATTTTTACCATTAATTCACAATTTTTTTTATTATTTTATAGATCATTTTATTAGCTTTATAAAAATACTAAATTTATTATTTTCCATTCACTAGAACAAAAACTACAAGTGTTTTAGTAAAAGTAGATGTCATTACTTTAAGCAAGATGTCCTACTTTAAAATGCGCTTTACTCGAAATGTGTGTTTTTTTAAATGCTCAAACGGGGACAGTGATGGCTCAAAACGTTTTGAAAATAGTTAACTGAAACTTTTTGGGTATGTTCTGTATAATGGTAGAAGTGTTTTAACCTTCAGATTTATCAATCACTGTTTTATTACAAAATTTACAGTCCCTTACGTGAATGTAACCACTTTTTTTAAGCAATTTCATATAATAACTAAGGTAAAGTGCTCTAATTTTAGTAAAAATTAAAATGTCTCTTATCCTGAAGGTCAATTCAAAAATGAATAACATAGCAACATATTAGAATAGAAAAAATTGAAAATTAGCTCATACACTTTTGGTACAAAAGGGGCCCCATTTATGTTATTTTTTGTAAATGTTTACCAATTTTTTTTTCCATTTTAGTAATAATAATTTCATTTTCTCTTCTTAATTTTAGCATATTTTTCTTAAAATGTGCTAAGCAAATCGAAAAACCACAAAAAGTTCCACATATCTTCATTTAAAAAAAAAGTTGTCACAAATAGTCGGATATCTTAAAATCACTATCATTTTAGATTTCTAGTAATACTTTGAATAAGCATTGATTCTTCTAAAGATTTTTATTAATATTGAATTAAATAAATCCAGAATTTTGGGGCCTTTGCGAATAAGGCGTATCTCAGTGAACGCATTTCAAACTCTCATTTTTGAATTAAGGAATTTAGAAATTCCTATTAAACCAGCGTTTCTCAAACTGTGGGGCGCGCGACTACCCCATAAGAGGGGGGGGGGCGAGCATATCGAAAACAAAAGATTTAAAAAATAATTAATTTACTAGAATGAATTAAAGCAAAATACTTTCAGGCACAATAAAAAATGCACTTTTACTCTGATATAATTTACAATATTTCTCATGTGGCGTCATCAAAAATAAAAACTTCTTCAACACCTAATTAGCTATCTTTGATCCTATAACCACATAAAAAAAATTTCCTTTGATTTGCTGTAATCCTATGATGAGAGATTTTTATTACGTTTTCTTTTTAAACATAAAATACTACTCTTTCAGAGAAAAAACAAAACCCAGACCCAGAATCGAAAAAATTTAGGAAGATAAAAAATTCATTACTGGTATTCTTTTTGAAATACTAGCTGTAGGCAGCAGAATATATTTGCTCAACATCTGTTTAACCTTCTAAGTTATTGGTATGGTTAGTTATGACCCCCCTCTTATGTGTTTGGTTCTTAAAAAGGGAAGTTGTAAATAATGTATTTCTTTGTAAGAGTTTTATGATGTTTGAAGAATTACATGGCCAAGATTTATCTTTATGAGTACTCTCAAACATATAAAGCATAATGAAAAACGTTTTACACAATTTTCTTAGCAGTAACATCCACTAATTATATCGAATACACTTTTAACCCAGAAGTGGTTGCGCGGGGCACACAGATCACGAAATCGTTAATTCTGGCAAAACTGTTTATTTGTGACCTAAGAAAAATTGAAAAGTCCTTGAAAGTAGGTAAGTTTACTTTCTCTTAATTAAATTATTCACTGAAATCACTATTTGTATCGTGTACAATAAAAATGATTATAAAAAAAAGGATTGGGGTGACTCACAACCCCCCACGCGACCATTAACGTTAGTATCGAGTGTGTGCCTGCTCCCGGGATAAAGCATTTTGAAGTCTTCTCGCTTTAAATATTAAAGATAGCACAATTATTCTTCACTGGAATTTTAAATTATTTTTTGTTATTTAACATTAACTCTAAATGCTCATTCTGTGAGGCTTAAAATTACAGTTCACTTAAAACTAATTATAATATGAGTATTCATTTTAAAATATCATTTTACATTTTCGTAAACATTGTCGCGCATTTGGGTTTACTCTCCTGACACCTCAGCTATTATATCAAGAATGTTTTAGTTTTTTTTAAAAATGAACTCGTTCAAAGAGCGGGTACTTCACGCAGTACACTTTTAATGTAAAGGGTGTTTTTTGAGAGGTATGGAACTTTAAATTGCAATAAAACAACGATGTATTATTCGATTGACATGAATTGTTTTTATTCGAAAGATAATCCTGTGGCATTACATTTTAAATATGATTTCCGGCATAGGACTGCCTCGGCTGGCTCGGATGTAGTCCAATCTGGACGTCCAATTTTCGATGACTTGTTCCAACATTTGTGGCCGTATATCGGCAATAACACGGCGAATGTTGTCTTCCAAAGGGTCAAGCGTTTGTGGCTTATCCGCATAGACCAATGACTTTACATAGCCCCACAGAAAATGGTCTAGCGGTGTTAAATCACAAGATCTTGGAGGCCAATTCACAGGTCTAAAACGTGAAATTAGGCGGTCACCCAACGTGTCTTTCAATAAATCGATTGTGGCACGAGCTGTGTGACATGTTGCGCCGTCTTGTTGGAACCACAGCCCCTGGACATCCTGATTGTTCAATTCAGGAATGAAAAAGTTAGTAATCATGGCTCTATACCGATCACCATTGACTGTAACGTTGTGGCCTTCATCGTTTTTGAAGAAGGATTCCACCAGCCCATAAAGCGCACCAAACAGTCAGTTTTTCTGGATGTAACGGTGTTTCGACATACACTTGTGGATTAGCTTCACTCCAAATGCGGCAGTTTTGTTTGTTGACGTAGCCATTCAACCAGAAGTGCGCTCCATCGCTAAACAAAATTCGCTTATGAAAATCGACCATTATTTTCGAAATAAAATTGCACAATTTGAAAGCGTTGTTCAGGCGTGAGTCTATTCATGACGAATTGCCAAACCAAACTGAGAATAAATCACTTGACAGCTGTTAAATCGGTCGCCATCTTGGAAAGTAATGCCAACTTAAACTTCTATACCTGGAAAAAAACACTCTTTATAAGGGGGGGCGATAAAAATTAGGATTGTAAAGTGGGTCGCCAGTATTGAAAGTTTGAGGAGCACTGTATTCAACTCTATAGAGATAAAATTAAAGTTTTATTAATTACGTTCAAATAAAGAGCCATGGTGCTTCAACCTAATAAATATGAATATTTAATCAAAATAATGCATTTTCGTAAAATATTTAATGCTAATTCTTACAATATAAAACAAGTGTGTAACACATAAAAAAAAATTTTAAGTCAATTCTTACTTAGATCAACAAAGAAAAATTTTATGTTAGCTACTCTTTATTAACTAGTTACAATTCATATAAATATGTATATACAAACGACAGAACCACAACATTAAGTGGTAATTAATTTGTATTAATTATCATTAAAGTATCGTATTGTCATCCAAAACAATCGTGTATATAAAATTTCAGTTTGACTGAATGCTTTAAAACGTGAGAAAAAAAATCTTTTAAAGTTTTGACCCAATTCGCTAAAAATGAAACCAATGTGGCTATCTCTGTTTTTCTTTAAAGAATTAATTTCAGTAATTGAATTTAATTAATTAGAATTAAATTATCGTATCCGTACCCTAAACAATAGTGTATAGAAAATTGCAGCTCAAACGAGCGCTTTAAAATGTGAGAAAAAAACCTTTTCATGTTTTGACACAAGTCGTCAAAAATGATGTCAACGAGGCTGTATTTGTAATTATTTGAATTAGTTTTAATCAATTAATTTTTATTAATTATAATTAATTACTGTATTGTCATCCAAAATAATCATGTATATAAAATTTCAGCTCAATTGAGCACTTTAAAATGTATTTTATTAACGATTGAAAATTCCACGAAGATAAATAAATAAATAGGGAGTGTGAGCTAATAGTAGGCATTGAATAAAATTTATCAGATGAGTGAATATCCATCATATTTTCAATAATATCGAATTTATTGCTCAACGAATACATTTTGAAAGTTCTAAAAAAAGGATACATAACTACTCAAATTAAAAAGTTCGAAGTAAACCGTTCTAAAGCAATAAAAAATTAAACTGCGCATCCAAATTGATGCTTGTGGGAGGATTTAAATTTTATTTGTGCGACTCAATATTAATGTACAGTAAGATCCCGCTCAGCGCGGGGTATACGTTCCAACAAAGTAGAGCGTAATAAGAAACAGCGTTAAACGAGGTTATCTCATCATGTAAATAATGGGGTTTGGGAAAGATGGGTGGAAAATTGGTCAGTTATTTTGCAATTAAATTTATTAATTATGTTTTTATAACAATAAAACAAAAATATATTATTTACAAATATAGAGAAATAATAAACGAATATACATATAAAAATAAATAAAATTCTAAGTCAGTATGTTTACATTTCAGATAATTCAGTCTCTTCTGTATTTGCAATTTTCTGTCTTTTTATCAAGAAGGTAGATTGATTTAAATGCATATTGCGTTCAATTTCATCGTCAATCCATGTAGAAAGTCTGTTATCCATTTCATACATTGGGGTAACATTGGGGTACATTCCATACATCCATTTCATACAGTGGGTAAAGTCTTTCTTTACCTGTCCCTGCTCTCTCCTTGCTTCTCCTGCTCTCTCCTTGCTTCTCCTGCTCATCTTCTGGACTTCTGGGGCATTTCCCTGCGATACCTGTATGAAGAGCAAGGCCTGATGTGTGAGACTATTACGCGGAAATGTCAAATGGACTTGGTGTAGGCTTTCCTGCTCCAAGGGGATTGGAAACCACAACAACATACATTGTAATATTTCTAGAGCGGGTAATTCCAGTTGCAGAGCTTGTAGTTGCAGTTGCCGATAGCAGTATTTTTTCTTTATTTTTAAGAATGGTCCTTGTTGTGTGTATGTGTTGAATTTGCCGTATTCAATGCAGTACCAATGTGAGATGGACACTCACCGATATCTAACCTTCTAACCACTTGCATTTTAGTTTCTAGTGAAATGCTTTTTCTTGTAGCATTATTTTCGTGGCTTTTATTATCTCCCCGATAAAAACTAAAAATGCTAACATTTGTCACTATAGAAATAGTTGTATTATCTAAATTTATTCTTACAATAACGTCAATAAATGTTTTAAACGATAAAAGTACGTTCGTATAACACCACAGAAAATATGAAACACAGATAAACTGATTCGGATATCGGCAAGTCGAACGCTACGTGCAATTTCGGGGAATCCCACAATTCAAAAAAAAATAGCGTTAAACCGAAACAGCATTAAGCGGGGTCTTACTGCATTAATTTGCAGTAAAAATTAACAAAAGTAACAAAGTAAAAAGGTTTATCAAAAAAATAATTCGTTCTGCAAATAAAAGTTATGTAACAAAAATCAACGAAGAGTAATCATTCTTTATACCAAAGAAATTTATAAATTACAGATTTCATGAATTCTTTTTAAATTCTTATTTTGTTAAATATTTAAAAAGGTTACCAATTTCAGAGATTACCTTGTCTCGAGGGATGATTTAAAAACTATTGCTATCACGTAATGCTTCTAATTTTAATGCTTTCTATCATACTTAAGATGAAGATATCTTTCCATAAATCAAAACAGAGAAAGAAGACATTTTTTAAGATTGAAAGTAAAATGTGTACAAAGACAAAGCGGCTTGCGTTTCATGAGATTGGTTGTAAATTAAATGTATCTATTCATTCTGTTTTTATCATGCAATAAATTCAAAAGGCGGTATATTTTGTTTGAGGTTTTATTTACTGAACCTTCTTTCTCTAGAACCTTAATCTAGAAATCTGATTCAATCCGGTGAACACCCAATTCAACCGACAGAACTTTCAAAGTTTTGTGTAAAAAAATAAAAAATGGTCCAAATTACATTTTAAAAGTGGAAAAATCAAGGCATAGTTCTTCATAGATTTGACACACAGTATCATGTTAACATTTTTAGAATAATGTTGTTTGTATTCTGATTTCTAAAGGAAACAAATTCAATAATATACACAGTAAAAATTGTGCTAAATATTAATGTTATATCTTTTCACATTCATGATTATAAAATTTGAATATTATCTTTTGAAATGTATTTTTAATAAAATAATACAGAAAGCGACATTATGTGTTACATTTCGCTTTTCCATTCATTTTTAAACCTCAGAATGTATAACTTTAAAATATCATTTATCATTTTAAGCAAATAGAATAAATACCATTAAATTCGTAGAACACATAAAGTATTAATTTCTCTAATGAAAAATTCTAATGCACTATACTATTTTTTAGAAAATACTTAAATCACCGAAATGTCGTTTGAATCATTGTTCCGTAAAATATGCTGTATTATAAAATATTTTGGCTATAAAATAGTTCACTTCGGTTGCCATGGTTACGATGTACTGCTTGGATTCAAGCGCCCAGCCGTGGGCGACTAGCCAAAAATACAGTCGAACCTCCATATTGCGAATTTTTCTATATAGCGACCTTTTTCCTGGAACCAAGAACATTCCACGATTTTCATCGTAAAATAACCTCCCAATAGCGAAGTGAATTTTCTATAAAGCGAACTTTTTTTCTTGTGATTAAATTTTTTTCTCCCTATTTTTAAATTATTTCTCAATATTTCAAGTTATTCTCTCTTTTAATACATTTTATAGTAGTCATAAATCTTGAACTGATTTTATTTAGTGCCTAACTCGCCTAGAGCAATAGAATCCTCGGCATTTCATCCAAGAAGTGCAACATTTGACCCTCAATGTCCAGTTTATTAGAAACATCTTCGATATCACCTTTTGCACTCAGTGGAGTCTCGTACCCTTGAACTAGTCTCCGTTCATTTGTAATGTTAATCAGTCGGACTGGTAACTTCATTTCTTGTAGCTCAAAAATATCAGAACTTAAGTGCTTGAAAATCAAAGAAAAAAACTTGATTCTTCAGAAAGTGGATCAAGGCGTCAAAATCTTGCAGTTCTTTTTTTTTTGTTAGGTAAGATATATAAAATACATAAATATTAATTTACAAAGATGTATGAATAAGTACTTTTTTAATATATAGTGTTTATGAATTTAAAATTTATTTTATGTGGTTTATAAAGAAAATTGAAAGATAACGGATTTTCCATACAATGAACTTTTTTTCGGGATTAAGCGACTTCGTTATACAGAGGTCTGACTGTAACTTCTTTTGTTTTCTTTGTATTAACTTTAATTTTTGTGTCTCGTGCATATTTTTTAATTAATTGTAATTCTCTCTTTCTCTCGTGCTTTTATTATTAATTGTACTTGTATTTATAAAAGTTAACTGCAATTACAGTTAAGGAAAGTTCTGGAACTTTCGATGGCAATATATAAGAAAAAAAATATTCAGTTAGCAGAATGAAGTCTTGAGTTTTGTCTAGCAAGAGTTGTTTTCATTTTAATTAAGTATCGAATTGCCATATTACTACGCAACAATATTTTAGTACAATTTTATGAGGAAAACAATATTACTCAGCAATAAATGTTTTTATTGGCAGATTTGACTTAATTTGACTTCAATAAAAAAAAGGAAAAAACGTTCAATTATAATTCTATTAATTGTTATTTCGTTTTAATTCGTAGTTTTGCACAGATTTAGCTCTAAAACAAAAAATAAGATTAATGTGAAATCTTATACATTCGATAATTACTTAGTCTCGCTGATGTTTTATTTATATGCACCATGTAAGTAAAGTAGGGGGTCCCCTAGAAATATAAAATTTTGATATAAGTTTAAACCTTTATCTCACTTCTGCCTGAGTAATGAATCAAGAAATTGAATTAAATCACAATTAATTAGCATATTGGAATAATTTATTGTGTTTAATTTATTATAATAATCGGCTTCCCTAGTACTCATCAAATTTAAACCTAAATAGCAAATCGTCGGCCTAATTATCAAAATGCGTAACTCCACAAAGGAACTAATTTGATATATTAGTACTACGTGCCAAACGCTGTTTGGCGCTGTTCCTTAATCTCACCAAGCAGTGGTTGTTGTCGAGTTACATGAAATCCAAGATGGCGGCCTAGCAGTAACAAATCTTCAGTAAAATAATTGCAAAGAACTGTTTGGAAATATATTTCAAATGAAGAACATAGGAATAGCTTAAAAATAACCAATACCAATCAATAATGGATATAAATATAATATAATAAAAAAATTATATAAAATAATATGTAATGTATTATCATATAATATAATTTAATAGTAATAATGATATAATAATATTCGTATAATTTTTATTTTTTCATAATTATTAATAATAGAATTAATAGGGTTACCGCGAAAAAAACCCAATAAAAATTAACCCTAGCATGCGTTATCCCCATGGCATAATCACATTACCACACGATAAAAATATCAAGGTAACCGTATTATAATGTAATCGCCCATCTTGGCGAACATAAACAACAACTTGGCGCGCAGCACCCTAGAAGGAGTTACGCATTTAGATAATTAGGCCAAAGAAATGGGATGTGAAACAAAAGTACTGTTGCTATCTGAGAAAACAATGGTATAAAATTAATGAATAATTGTAAAAATTTAATCAGGGAAATTACTTATTTTCCACTGATCGTGGGAAACAAGAAGTCAAATGTATCGATTTTGCTTTTTTACCCTTCGATATCGTACGGCTGCAAATTGATATTCTTTTTCTGTTTGTAACGATTACGATTATGATAACAGACAACAGTGGCGACAATTTTATGGTAGGAACTAATTTTTAACAATCTTTTATACTTTACAAGCGTAAAATATGCAAACGATTTGGAGGTTGACTGTTTTGCAGTGAAAAACAAATATGGATCAGTACTTGTTTATTTTGTCACGAAAGTGCTGTATTTAAAAATGCCAATAAACAGGAATCATTCAATGACACTCTTTTCCTCTAAGATTTCTTTCAAGAGGTGATAAATTTGTTTTATTAAACATTCTTTGAAACAGCAACATAGTTTTTTCTCAGTAGTAATGTCGCAGACGTAACAAAGACATCTTATGAAGTTTGTTATAGTATTGGTAATCATATGAAACCCTTTATTGATGCAAAAATTGTGAAGGAGCGTTTCTTAAAGTCTTTTAATTTAGCGTTAGTGACAAAAAATGAAAAATATAAAAAATAATAATTGAAAAAAGCAAAACAGGAGTTATAATATTTTGATCAATTTTTTTTTCCACATTTTAAATTTCCAATGTTATCTTAATTTTAAAGCATTCCCCCTATTTTAACGTCTTGTTGCGGCCCGCGTGAAATGGCTGACATATATATGCGGCCCAGCAGAAAAAAAGGTTGAGTAACCCTGGTGTAGATCTTCTCTTTAAGTTTGTGTTTAGGCCCTGACGGAAGTGACGGAAGCAATAGAAGGCGTGTCACGTGATTAGTCAGTCAAAATGGGGGTGTCTGATCATGATTCGCAGAAGAACTTATAACTAGAAAATCAATTTAACAATGGTATGAACAATTTTAAACAATGGGCTGCTTGTGCAAAAGTAAAAGTCCTGGATGAAGCTGAAGCAGCGTATCACAGCCGCTATGAGGGATTGTAATTTTGGACCAAAAATTCAATGCCGGTATTCGATATGTTTTAAATCTTGATACCAGTTTTAATACCGGTAGTAGAAATTTTTGAAAAAGAAAGAAAACATAGGTGTTTCATTTTTTATTCGCCAGTTTTATTAGAGAGTGTAAATATCACAAAAAAAAATTTGTAACTTATAAATTATAACAGTACATAAAGGATCCCAAATAAGTATATAAAGGAACATTTTATTTATTTAAATCCCAAAAAAGTGTGAATATCACTATTCAGTCTGTGGTACCATAACAAATTTTTGAAATGTGATTTAAAAAAATAATGCATTAATTGTACTGTATGATATGCAAATACAATGTGAATAACAAACTCACCAGATTAAAAAATATCGAAATGTTGTGCACTTTCTTCACTACTACAACCTTGTTTTTATTTATACGAATACCAGACTAGAAATCCTGCGCGTGTGCAGTATCGCTCTGAGCTGTAATAGGATACTTTGGGCCCGCCTCCTTGGATGATTCACATATTTTATCACTTCTCTTGATTGTACGATACAACTTTATATTCACAGTTTAATTAATTTCGCCCGTTAGGGAGACATAAAACCAAAAAATGTATAATATTTTGCTAAGTTGGCGATCTCTGAACCTTTAGTGGAAGCAATTTTAAAAATTTCTGGTAAATACCGAAAAAACGGTACTTAAACTTGTAAATGCTGGTATTACAAAACTGTGCAAATGGCTCAAAATAGCAGTATTCGGTATCCCAGTATACTAGTATTGCAATCCCAAGCCGCTATCAATGGACTTGATACCTTAACACGCGTTTGGGTGGAAATGGAGTAACGGCTCGATGTATGCCATGTGACTACATGTTTACACATAAAACATCTATGATTGTCTTTAACTAAACTTAAAATAGTTCTTTACAATTCTGTCATAGGTGACATATAATAATTCACAATATTCTTGATTTATAGTGCATTGAAAATGAATACTTCTTTCTGAATCACCCTGTATTATTTTGTTCAATAAAGTAAGCATAGTTAGGTACAGGTAAAGTATTAATTAAGTTATCTATATTTATACTAAAGAATTTTCTATACAATTAATGCTGCCAATTACTCAAAATAATAAAACTGAAATTTTTTAAGGCCTTTGTTCATTTTTGGTGTTGTTAATCCCTTATTTTTTTTTATCGGAAATATTTTTAAAAGTCTTTGTGTGACACAAATGGGAAAGTCAGACCTAGAGACTTACTGATATGTTTATCATTACTTTATTTATCAAAAAATAATGCATATAAAACTAATCATAAAACATACAAATAATTGAAACAATTATTAGAAATATTTTAAATTTTATAAAATTATAGTAGAAATATCAGTTAAAATAGCGATACTGTGCATTTTTAAATTTTACTATTTTTAATGATTTTATATTTTCAAACGTACTATAGGCTGATGGCGATTCTTTCTAAAAAAGATCGATTTTTAAATCGATTCGAATCGTAACCTGATGAATCGATTTACAAAAAAAATCGAGTTCTAAAAGATTGATTTCTATTAAAACGATTTTTTTTTCAAGTCTGCCTGTACAATGTAAATATAAATCCATTTTATGAGAAACAAGAAAGCTACCATAATAAACGATTTCTTATCAGTAAATTTTTTAGTTCAGGGAATTCGACAATTACAATTATTTTTATTATCATATCAAAGTATTAGGTATAAAAGAAGACATTTATTTTTTCTGTAGGTATTTGTGACATTAAGAAGTTTGGAAAATAGATAATATAGCTTATTGTTCCCAATGCTTAATATCTAAGCTTTTTAAAAACAACTGTCGTCTACTGAGTTTAAGCGGTTCCGCTGATCACTTGCGATGATACCGGCAATCGAAAAAAAGCGCTCAGAAGGAACATATAATTTCACGATACTCATATACATCATGGCTATTGAATCAACGTGATGATGAATAGAGTTATTTTGTTCTTGCCAGTAAAGTATAGGATCGTACTTCAGGTGCACAATTGCCTGCCATAAATAGTGTTTAAAGATAGTACATTCAACTACAGTAAATTCCCGCTTTACGCTGCTTCGTTTAGCGCTGTTTCAGTTTAACGCTCTTTTATTTGCAGCGTACACTGCTAGCAATTTCTGGGAATCCCACAATTCAAATAAAAGAGTGTTAAAACCGAAACAGCGCTGAACGAAACAGCTTTAAGCGGGGTCTTACTGTAATTGTTAACAGTTTTATGGTTTTTATCAAACCAGAAAAAATCGAATGTCGATTTTCTAAGATGAAATATCGATTCACTGAATCGATTCAGTGCTACATGTCGATTTCTTTTGGCCCAGAAATCGATTCTTCGATTAATCGATCTCAGATCGCCATCCCTACTATAGGCCACTGTAGCCTAGCGGTCATGATACGGATTCGCAGCTGGTGTCTCGTGAGCTAGAGCCCAAGTGTCACCAAATAAACTCCGAGTAGAGGGTCTGAAACATGTTAAATCTGTCGAAGCTCAAATTCCTCCAATGGTTTGGTGTGGAAGCTCTGAGATGGAGGGAAGGGGGGGGGGGCAGGTCAGATTTCGTCGTCACTCGACCATGGTTCAAAATGACGAGACCCGTCACCAATAGGCCACGTATTGCTTTGCAGAGCGACGTTAATAAACACTCAATATATATATAAGTATAACATTATTTATAAGATTTACTTGATCTGACCCCCCCCCTTTATTCGAATTACTACAACTCACACACCTACCTTACAAGAAATAAATTTATACTTAAATAATTATTTCAAATTAATTTCACTCATTTAAAATAGATTTCTGAATTTCGATTTGAATTGTTACCTCTAATTCCCACTTGAAATTACATTAAAATTTTTCTTTGAAACATTATCAATAGCGACATTTTGTTAACATCAAAACTTCTCAACGATAAATTGCTCATGTAAATTTGGCTTCCAGACAAGATTTGAATAAAGCTCTTCTATAGATCCATTTAAGACACGTATAGTGAAAAGTATTAAGAGGTGTTATAAGGAATTCTGCGAATTATAAACTCGTGCATTATTAAGCTGCACAGTGCAGATGGAAGATTTAGTTATTTAAATTCCATTAGATAGTTTCCAAATCCCTCATGAAAGCTTTTACACAAATTAATTTAATCCTTCATTTCTAACATTAAATTACTTAAGAAGCTTCATCGCATACATTCACACTGGATGATGCTTTTAAGATTATGGAGGATTATATTAATGCAAATTTATGGAATGTGTAGGGTATCGCATTTAATAATGCGATAATTAAATGTCAACATTTTAAATTAGGCTATTGCCTTTTTTAAAATTAAATGTATAAAATCGGGTTTTTCATGCTTGCATGCATAAGCATTGAAAAGTTTATGAAGTGAAAATATAAAAATTCATATCATAATATAGAATTAAAAACTGTTCAACAGATCATGTATGTGACGTCCTACTTTTCATTCGAGTGATTAACCGTTACCATATGACATTCAGGTTGCTATGGAAACGGAGATATCCCTAGCCATTTTATCAAGGTATTTTTTTTCAGAAAATTGCCTGCAGATGATATTGGGACCATCAATTCCTCGGTAAATCTTTTGTTTTCACATTCGTTTTGAGCATTGACGCTAGAAGAGTACTGTAAAAATGGCTAAGCATATGATCATTACTACAAAGAATTTTGAGTACCCAATATTCGGTAATCTAAGATGTCTTAATGCATCCATTCCAAAAACGACATGAGAAATAACTGAGCTCCAGCAATACATATCTGAGTTTATGTAAAGTAGTTGAACGGTGGCTTAAGAGTTTAAATATTTGTGCGACAAAGCTTCTATCCTTGCAGCTTACGAGTACAGGCTTGAAGAGCTATTTAACCCTTTACCTACCAACGGTACTTATAAGTACCACACAATTTAAAATTACATAGAATAACCATTTTTACGAATACTCGGACGATACTTAGTAGGAATATTCTTTTCAATCCACTCTTTAAGATATATGGCTGTGGGGCTCTGTGATGAGTATTTTAGGGGTTTCAGTGGGGAAGGCGAATAGTTTTATAGCTATCGTTGCGTTTTAAGCAGACATTTTGATCGGATTGCGAAGATTGTCATTTTTGTTCCAAAAAAGTAGTTAATGTCAAAAGTTAAGTGTCTTATTTTTTTATATGTTAAGGAAGACCTTAGAAAACGATTTGACTATTTATTTTAAGGTATCCGACTACGTTCGGAACCGTGATTTTAAAAAAGCGCATAAATGGATAATTTTCATGATATTTAGTGTCACTCAGATTACAATACATGCATAAAATTGTTTTAAGGACATTTTGACATAAATTATTTAAATATAATATTTTGGCAAAAAATTAACTTAGAATAATTTTTTTCAAATGTTCTCCTTTTGTGAAAAGGGCTTCTATTATAATAATATTTTGCCTGTATATAACTCAGACCTCTCTACAGAGGCTCAACTAGAATTTTTGAAAAATTCACATTATTTTCAGAGTTACCACCAATTGAAATAATTATTGGCGTTTTTTTCTTAAAATTGTTCCCCTCTGTTGTCGTAAAATATGAACAAGCCCACTTCTAAGTTATATATTTCAAAAATTCTAGTTGAGCCTCTGAACAGAGGTCTGAGCTATATACAGGCAAAATATTATTCTAATAGAAGCATTTTTCACAAAAGGAGAACATTTGGAAAAAAGATTATTCTAAGCTAATGTTTTGCCAAAATATTGTATTTAAATAAATATTTTTTGTCAAAAGGTCTTTAAAACAATTTTATGCATATATTCTAATCTAAGTGACAATAAATATTATGAAAATTATCTATTTATGCGCTTTTGCAAAATCACGGTTCCAAACGTAGTCGGATACCTTAAGTGAACAGTGTATATAATTAATTTTACAGTTGAATAATTTTATGGTACTTATAAGTACAGATAGCACACTGGGTATTGGAGTAAGAACTTAGTTGTTTATTTACGTCTGTGTGGCTTATTGTTATTTTTTGTTGTGTTGTAGAGTCCTCACTACAATGCAATAGACTTATGCTTTTTTGGCATTTCTTTAAGCTTAACTTATTTCTTTTGCTTTTTTTCTTGTTTTATTTTAATGTTTTCAAATAATTTTAAACTGCGCTGTTTTGCCACACAATTAAATGAAATATCTATTCTTATTTAAAAAAAAACTAATAGCATTTTAATTTCTTTGTGTGTAATTGAGATTTAACAATAATATAGGAGACTTTCAAGGTGCTATTATTATTATCATTTTCTTTTCTTAGAATGTCTGGAAAATAACTTTGTTTTCCAGAGGCTATGGATTTATTACAGAACCTACTCTCTAAAATCAATGATGTACTAACGAATGATTTTTCAGATGAAGAAATCTCAGAAAATTTTATCTGCTGGTATTTTCGTTAGATTCATAGGAAGATGATAAAGAGACTGAACTCAAGGTGCAGTAGTTCATGTTAAAAAAATACGGCATTTCTTACTCCAGGATGCAGTGCTTTAAAAAACATTCAATCGAAACCTCACTCGAGAATTCACAACGTGTAATAAATTTCCGTGTATTTATTAATGAAAAGAACTGTTTCTTTGAATATCCTCAAATTAAGTTTATGTGTAAAAAAAAGTAAACAAATTTTAAAAATTTAGTAATCTTGAAAAACGAATATTTTGTGCTGTACAATATTAGTGTGTTCTCTGGTTGTTTAACTTTTTCAATTCCTACTATTAGCTCATACTCTCTATATATTTATTTATTTATCTTCGTGGAATTTTCAATCATTAATAAAATACATTTTAAAGCGCTCAATTGAGCTGAAATTTTATATACATGGTTATTTTGGATGACAATACAGTAATTTAATTATAATTAATAAAAATTAATTACATTTCTATAAATAAAAACACTGGATAATTTTATAAATAGTTTTCTATAATCAATATACCCATTGTATTCAATTCATTAAAAATTAAAAATGTGTTTACCATTCATTAAGTTGTATTTTTTTATACTAAAGATAAAAGGGAAATTTGAATAAAATAACAGAAAAAAAGTATTCTTTGAGTGTTTTGTTTGAACAATACACATTTTGAGTTTACGGTTTATAATTTTTTTTCTCGTTCCTCATTTGTGAAACTTTCCATTTATAACAACAGTTTTACAGCATCTGTAAATTAACTCATTATAATAATTTAACGAAACAGAGGGAAATGTTTCCATTTTACAAAATTTTAAACGTTTTGAGCGAATGAAAGTGATTTTTTTAATTTGAATTTTTTTTAAAAGCTAGACGCGAAAAGCACCTTTGAAATTTAATTGAACAATAAATAATAAAATGAACAATAAAGTAAAACGATTATATAAAGGCAATTAGAGTTCCTGCAATAAACTGCCTTAAGGTATTATCAAAGCATTTAACATTTCCTATCGATCAAATCAATCAAAATATAATTAAAAAATGCAGTAATATATATTTAGACAATCAAAGGTCAACTGTCAAGTCCAAAAACAGAAGGACACAACAAATGCAATGTGCACAATAGCATCAACAACAAAGCATGGCAGTGAAAACTATTCTCTTTTTATTTTGGTGCCTTATCATCAATTAACACCGAAATTGAAAGTGGCATTAAAACAATCCAAACTCATCCGGTGCTTTAATAAAAAATCTATTTAGCCACCAAACGTATGCCAGCTCAATAATTTACACTTTTCACTCGCACCAGGAAATGTAATTCCAATGGCTTTTGTCGGTATTTAATAGCTCCTTCATCACACATAATGGGATTTGATTAATTTTGTTCAATTTCCTTGATTGAATCCGGAATCATTGACATTGACACACGATCGGAAATCCGCCAATGTCTCAAAACAATCGCAACAAGCAGTAAATAAATCGCAGTTTCGATAATCTGCCGGCGCGAGCAAGGTCTGCTGCAGCAATAGCAGCAGCAGCAGTGTACTATGTCAAGGGCGCTGAACGAATCCCGCATCACCCACTGGTTCGTCCAGGGGTCACTAGGTTACATCCTTGGACCTGGGTTTAGGTGGGAAACCTATAAAACTCTCACTTTTTCTCCTCCTCATCGTTGGTGCATTGTGAGGGAATCTCTCTGCGAACAGTCATGAGTTTGCTGCAGGCAGTGTTCGGGTTTGTCCTGTTGAATGGTATGCTGGCGACAGCTGCAGTGACGCAAGGTGAGTTTTGCATTCGCAGGTTGTTAATTAATAGTTCTTACAAGTTGCTATTGACTGAAAATTTTTTTAAAGATATTCTCTTCGTATTTTTATCTTTTCTAATAGTTAGAGCAAAACTTTTTCGAAGCCTTATTTCTTTCACCTAAAAGTTTAAAAAAGTAATATTATAATGTTAATGTTCAGATTAATAAACTTCAAAATCATTTTTGAAAGAGAATTATTTTTAATTGCAGATGATGAAAAAGAACTACTTACGTAAAATCCGGCGTAGAACGCACACTTTTAACACAAAAAATAAGATCGAAATTTAGGGATGCATGTTATACGCCGGATATAAAAATGATAGCTTTAAAAATAAAATGAAAAGATGGGCATAGAAAAAAAATTAGACTTCTACATATATCATAATACTGTTCATTTAAAAGATATGACATTCCTTATGAACTTAAAGGGTTGTAGCTCTAAAATTATTCTATTTTCTTTCTAAAGCTTGGAATAAAGCCTCGAAAGAATTATTTCAAAACATAAAAACATTGCATTCTTGCATTTCATGCTTCTTCGGAAAAAGTGGGTACGCGTTATACGGCGAATATGTCTAGAAATTAAAAATAACTGCTTGAAAGTATAGTTGCGCATGTTATACGGCGGTGTGCGTTATACGCCGGATTTTACGGTACATGTTTCCTCAATGAATTTTTGACTCCTTATGCTTAAAAACAATTTTCTTCTTACTCTTCTATGCTCCTATTGTGCGTATAAAAAGAATATCTCATGTAATTATCATTTTATTTATGTTTACTCACAATTGAGATGGACTGATATTTAAAATTAGATTTTAAGGCCCTTAAAAAAAGGCCCTTTCCCTTAAAAAAAATCATAAAAAAATTATTATGCATTAGTAAGATGTTTTTGTTCAAATCAGACAGTTTGAATTGATACTGACTGTTTGGGCTCTAACATTTGTTTCAAATAGTTTATATTAAAATATTTTTAATTATACGTATAAGGTGGTTTTACACATCCCGAATGTTTTTTGAAATTTTAATATTGCAATAAATCTGAACGAAAAGCCCGGTAGGTGTTTCTAAAATAATATGCAAGGTGGATAAGGCATTTCCTAATTGTTTCTTAAACGAATGATTTCCGTAGAAAATAGAGCGTACATTTGGAGGGAAATAATTCGCGTTTCAAGATTTAAACTAATTCTTATTAGTGTTTGCGAATATTCTATTGTCTTTTTAATTTTCTCCGAAACATTACCCTTTAAAAGCAATTGTGTACTTCATTATTTGCTGCTCAAAATATATAGTTATTCATTCTGCATTGTTTAATTCTTTTATAATACTTTCTGATTCCGGTTAATTTTCATTAAAGGTCATGTATTGATCACATGTGTTTACTGCTTCAATAAAACACGAAACTTTTATTAAGTAGTTCTTTTGAACATTTTGATTGATTACATGTCCAATATTGATTTTAAAGATTTGATTTTTATTTGGAATATGATTTCCACATTGAGATGTTTTCTACTCGAAATCGATATTATTTTAATTTTAATTTTTTTTAATTTTTAGAACAAGGATCTATGTAAAAATTATTCATTATAATTTTTGTTCACAGAAAAAGTTCTGCTTTATTTTTGGTAAAAATTTTAAGCCATTAAATAAACTTAAGTGAATTTAAATCAAAGTTTTGATAAAGGCGTAGTATTTCTACAAAATTTGAAAATACATTCCTTGTAGATGTGATCAATAATTTATCATAACACATATTTTTAAATCTTTGATATAATTGTGTGCCTTCTTAACACTTGAGGGGCTTTTTCTCATCTTTACACTTAAAGTTACTTTTGCCTAAACTTAAAAAATGACTCAAATTTAAAATATATTTTCAAATAGAAATTAATAGAAATTCTCAATATTAATATAAATTACTGTGCTTACAAAATATATAACCATTTAAAAAGTATAATAAAATATAAGGATTTTTATCCATTTCTATAATTAGAGAACAGCATGCTGTTTTTAGAGCAGTTTTAGAAGAGCAATTACGAGAATTTGAAAAGAGGTAGCTTCAGTGATTTTTCAGCGAACGATTTTGTTTAAAGTGAAATGCACCAAAGAAATGCATTTCTGAAAAACTATTTCAAGCAACTCATAATTTATTTAGATGCAGCGTTTGCTTTTTCTTCTCTTACCGATATCTAATCTAGCTTCAGAATTTAATTATTTGGATATTTTTCATCTTTTCTTCTTGAAATGAATATTTAAATATTGCATAAGAAAAAAATCGTGGAAAAATATACCCTGCAGAAACAAAAAATTTGTTTAAAACTGAATAAATCTTTGAGTTCTACTAAAGTGACTAATACAAATCACTTTATTTTTAAATTTCAACCCAGTTTAAGGTGTTTTACTTGAATTTTCAATACAGAATGTTTTAAATTTAAAATTATATTGATAATACTAATTTAAGTGTAAAATCTGAATTATTAGAATTTCAAGTTTAAATTTTTATGAATATTGTGAACTTTCCCAAAATATTAAAAGGTTCCCTTATTTAATACTCTGAAGTAATTATGTTAAACGTAGAAAAAAATGAATTTTTTTCACGATATTTATTATGTTGAGTTCTGTATATTTGATTTTGATTAAAATATATACTATATAAAGCTGATTCAAAACTTTTTAGCACTTATTATTTGTTCAGAAGGAAAAATGATTTTGTAATAGAAAACAAGATTAATAGAGCGAGAAAAATTTCTTTTAAAGTTCCTTTAGTTAAAAATTTATTTGGTAAGAAAAAATATATATGAAATCAACAAACACTAGAGCAATGATATATTTCATTTGAAATTGTTTTCATTCATAGCAAAATATTTATGCCGATTTAAAACAAACGGCACAATATAATTGTGCCGTTTGTTTTGCAGTTGTGCACTTCCATGTTTGTAGTACTCTGAAAGCCTTTATTCCATTTAAAATCATTATAAAAATATTAAAATAATAACAGCGATAAACATGATTCAAATAAAAGCAAAAACTGAAAGTTCAAAAAAGTTCAAACCGTGAGTTAGAACAAGGGACGAAATTAAAAGAATAGTTAAGAAACAAAATGGTTAAAGGAATTGCAAACTTTGCAATAACATGAAGCTAACACGCTTTTTATGAAAACGCCTGTATTTCTGGGACAAGACTTTACAATGTAAATATTTTTAATATTTTTTTATTGACGAATTCCTCTCTCTCAAGGCCTGTTCTTATGAAAATGTTTCGAGATTCTGAAGATTCCCATTGTTCATAATTGAAACTTGCGATTTAATAATAAGTCAATTAACACTGAGTTCTTAGATATAACAAGAAACTACATTCTTCATAGAATAACGTGGTTGAGGTAAAATATATAATGGATTTGTTAAATAATTGTAAGTAAATGGTGTATTTATTTTGCTATGTAGACCATTTTTGCTATGCTTACAATTGTTTTTGCCGAAAAGCAAGTGCAATTTTACATTTATAAAAAATGATTTCATAATTTTAGGTTTAAGCAAAAATATCAAATTATAAAAAGTATCTGAGCTTATTTTTATATTAAACATGATTTTTTTATATTGAAATAATAAAACTCTTTTTCGAAGCATGTTTTTTAAATGTGAAAATGTCCAAGCTTTAAGGTCATATTCATAATTACTTATTATATAGAGAACCGAGCATTTTGTTGTGAAATAAATTTCCATCAGAATCATTTTCTTTTCTTCGTTCTATTTTCCGAAATATGCTCCATGTTTTGTTTCCTGTTCTTTCGTGGAATTTTTACTTCATATGTTAAAAAATAACGAAACAAATTTTTCAAAATTTGCAGATTATGACACATTAAAAATTAAATTAGTTATAACTATACTAACTTAGATCAATATATCGTGAGAGAAATTTTATTCTATTCCAGTTTAAAAAATCGTCTGTTTAAAATTAAGCGAAAATAGCTTTAATTAATTCCCCTTCTCAGTGGTGAGATTTTATGGTTATTTTTATCTGTGGGAAGCATTAGAAATAAGTATTGTGCATGTTTTGCTTCTGAGAATATATTTGTGATTTTTTGCATCACATAGTAATAACTGCCAAACGCATGGTCTTTTATCCACAATCATTAAAATACTTTTAAGAATTTTTATTTTTAATAATTCTCCATTTATTTTTACACCTTTCCTAGATATAATAGCAATAATAATGAAATTACTGCGTTATTTTTTTTAGTACTTTAATAAAAAATACCTTGATTAAATAAGTTATTTTTACAGATATTTGTGATATTTTTATTGATGATTCTGATGGTGACTTCAAACGAAATTTTACTTTTGCTTCTAGAATGTTTTACATTTTTGCAAACTCAGATGTGAAAAATAAGAGTCTTTTGAAAGATTAATTTTAGAATACATATGACTAAGGAAAGAAGAAAAAAATTTAGGGATAAGGATTTTTGTACTAAATTTTAATACAAATTTTTTACAGGAGAAAACTCCAAATTTAACTCCACTTTCTCTCTCTCTCTTTTCATTTTTAGTTTTCTGTCTTGAAAAATTTAAATTACGAGACTTCCTGAACAAAAGACTTAAAATTTTACTAACAGGATTTCAACGTTTTAATTCTGTTTTGATGTCTTAGAATATGTTTATGCCAGGCTTCAGTTTTGAAAACATTTCATGGAGAATAACTATTCAATAAGAAATATGAGTCTCGTTTTTAAAAGGATTATTGTACTACTGTTGCTGAAAAACACTGCAGAACAGTTAAAAGAAAAAAAATCAGTTAATAATTGACATGAAATCCATCTAGAGTATGACATATTTAAAATAAATTTTTTAAAATTTATTTATTTTTATGACAATGTGTTATTTATTTTAGAAAATGCTTAAATATCGAACAAATTAAAATTAATGAAATAAATACACATTTTAAAAATCAACAGAAGTTTCTAGCGTGGGTTAATTTTTTTTAATACAAGAAATAAGTCATACATTTTTGTAGTATTTTTTATAAATTTGCACTTAATAATAAACTATAAATCTCAGATGTTAATTGATTTAAATGTATTGGTTTATTTTAACATATCAGCATCTAAAATTACCAAAAGAATCAACTTTTAAGAGGTAATACTCTGCCCGAAATATCATCATTTCTGTGTCAACACGAGACTGAGAATCCAATACAACTACACCGTAGTTATTGCTTGTTTCACAAACTAAAACTTTCACTGCATTTCGCAGAAAAGTTGTTATCTGTTTGACAAGCAGACTGAATACAAAAGTATCTCCTGAATAATTCATTTCTCTGCGGCGACAGTGAATGAGATTAGAAACGTACATCCATTCATTACAGGGAATTTATGAGTTTCATGGATTTAATAGGACCTGCAGTTAGGTGTTGATATGTTTTGAAGTAAATCAGACTAAATTTATTCACAAAACTTTTGCATTGATGCTGATGAAAGTCATTTAAAATTTTAAAATTGAGGAGGAGAATTTAATAAAATAAAAAAAGTAAAAAAAGCATTATAAAAGTATAAAATATTTTTAAATTATTAACTTACATCAGCATTTCTCAAACTGTGGGGCATGGCCGCTTAGGGGGTCGTGATAACTCTACGAGGGGAGTGCGAGCATGTTGAAAAGTCGAAAACAAAAGATTGTTTTAAGAAATTATTAATTTCCTGAAATTAAACAAAATATATTCTGACATAATAAAATATAAAATGCGCATTTGCACTGATATAATATACTTATAAATAATGAATCAGTACTGCACAATGTATTTTATAATTAGTTTAACAATACAAAGTTAAGAACAAGTTTAATATTACCAGTGAGCCCATGGACTTGTCATACATAAAAGTTTTACAAAAATTAACACTTATCTCTATAATTTATTAATTATTATCTCTATAGTTTATTATTAATCTTTATAGTTTATAGTTAATTATCTCTATAGTTTATTATTAATCTTTATAGTTTATAGTTAATTATCTTTATAGTTTATTATTAATCTTTATAGTTTATTGTTAATTATCTCTATAGTTTATTATTAATCTCTATAGTTTATAGTTAATTATCTCTATAGTTAATTATTAATCTCTATAGTTTAAAGTTAATTATCTCTATAGTTTATTATTAATCTCTATAGTTTATAGTTAATTATCTCTATAGTTAATTATTAATCTCTATAGTTTATAGCTAATTATCTCTATAGTTTATTATTAATCTCTATAGTTTATAGTTAATTATCTCTATAGTTTATAGTTAATTATCTCTATAGTTTATAGTTAATTATCTCTATAGTTTATTATTAATCTCTATAGTTTATAGTTAATTATCTCTATAGTTAATTATTAATCTCTATAGTTTATAGTTAATTATCTCTATAGTTAATTATTAATCTCTATAGTTTATAGTTAATTATCTCTATAGTTTATTATTAATCTCTATAGTTTATAGTTAATTATCTCTATAGTTTATAGTTAATTATCTCTATAGTTTATTATTAATCCCTTAACAACTCGAACATTATTTATTCCCCCTGCTACCGTTTTCCACGTAGGCGCGCGTATGTGATGTATTGGAGGGGGGGAGGTGGTAAAAAGTAATAAATAAGTAAAAAATTTTCTGAAATAAGTAAATCCTTTGCAAACACTATCAATATCCTTTTATTACATTCCAAAGTCTTAGGAATATTTTCATGGGTAGCAGTGCAAAGAAAAAATCGTACTTCGGAAAGACGTGTATATGCGACCGGGGCAATTAACGCTTTGGCTGAGTGAGACGATTATATACACCAATGGCACTTAAGAGATTAAAATCGTAATGTAGCTGTAGTGTAAATTCAAAACATTGTTCATTACTGAATTTAAAATATTGTTATGGAGGGAGAAAGCGATAAAAATTATGGTGTTGAATATTGGGTCGAAAGTATTGAAGTTTTTGGGAAGCACTGGCATACATATATAGTCTCTGCAGTGACTAAGCTCTGAACCGTGAGTTTTCAAAAGCATATCAATGAATAACTTTTTAACTATTTAGTAAGTTGAGTTAGAAAATGCAAATAAAACTGTTTTAAGAATATTATTAATATAAAAAATTATTTAAATGCAATTTTTGGCAAGAAATGAAGAAAGAATAACATATTTTCAAAACATTCTTCTTTTATGAAAAGTACTACTGTAATAATATTTTGCTAGTATATAGCTAAAACCTCTTTAGAGAGCCTGAACTAGCATGTTTGTCATATAATTTAAGAGCAGATTTATTTATATTTTAATGTATCAGAGTAGAAAAATTTTAACAAAAAGTACCTGTTTTTTCAATTGATCGTAACTCTCAAAATGATGGGAATTTTTCAAAACTTTTAGTTCAGGTTTTGTACAAACAATGTAGCTATATGAAGTCATAATATCCTTATTATCGAAGTATTTTTCATAAAAGGTAACATTAAATGACATTAACATTTCATAAACGTAAACATTTTTCATAAACGTTTCGAACGCAGTCAATTACTTTAAATGTTAAAAAGGTGAACAGGGGAAGGGATTTATTAAATAAAGGTACTCAAATCACGTACGAGATATTATCGATATATAGTCATAACTTTGAATAAAAAAGAAATAAAAATTTTATTTAAAATATTGAAAATAAATAAATAAATAAAAAGCAAAGCATGGCAATGAACATGTTTTCAAGCTTTTAAATCCTTCTATTGAAGTTGAGTCTTCAGTTGGCAGATTTAAAACTCAATTATTATTAATTTTTGGAAGTATTGAGCTTATAAATATAGACGAATGAATTGTTTAAATTTTTTTAAAAATTTGTCAAAAATGCTTTCAAGGTTTAAAAAATTGTACAAACCTTAAACTCCAGTACATTTTAGTATATTCTACAAAAAGTTTCTTTTAAGAACAAAACACAAAAGTGAAAAATACTCAAAAGTTTACCGCATAATTCCACAAAATTTATATTGTAAAATTCAACAAAATGTCTTTAATCCATTATAAAATTCTGAAAATTGATTTTAGGAGTGAGGTTTTATTCCAATGGATTATTAGCATTATTACCATCATATAAATTTCATGTTTTAAAGGGTCTAATTATTTTTTATTGCCGTTCAAATATGAACATTTATGTTTATCTTTGCAACAAAACAACTTTGTCTATTGTAATATAACATTAAATGAATGCATCAAATTACGTTTTTCAAATTGTTTACCAACCACAAGAACGCACGCAAACACAGGCATACACACATATATATAATGTATATTATATACATTGCATTATATATATATGTATATATATATATATATATATATATATATATATATATATATATATATATATATATATATATATAATGCAATAAACAATAAAAGTTGACCTAGATTTTCTATAGAAGCAAATATTTCCCTTTCTTTTTTGGTTATATTAGCTTAGGTCTCTTCACTTATTTTAAGTTGAAGAATGAATTGAAAATATTTTATTGTCATTTAACCATTAATCTTAATGTTTTATTTTTATTTTTTTTAAAGGTTCAGAATGTGGAAAACAAGCAGTTCGTAATGGACGTATAGTGGGAGGAGAAGATGCTTATGATGGAGAGTTTCCTTTCCTAGTAAGTCCGTGCATTGTTTATACACTCGTGTATTTTTTTATTTTATTGAACTTTCTAAATTTTTTATTACTTTTTTAATAGTTTAAATCCATTTATTTAGTTTGATTCAGTTACTTACTAAAAAATACTTACTGGCATAAGTATGTATTGTATTTAATACGGAAACAAACAAAAATATAAAAAAATTTTAACTAAAAATAAGACACACAAAATATGTTTGTAGCAAATTTTCCTTTTTATTAAAGATCGATGCTTAAATAAAACTATTACGAAGAATAATCACTGCCTTTTTTTCTGAATGAATTACATTTTTTTTTAATCCTGTCGTTTTAGTCATTTTATTTTTATAATGATTTTAACATTTTTAATCCTCTTTGTCACCATGGTAACAATAATATAGAAGATAAGACAAGTACTGATCACGTAACTGAGATTTTAAAAGTTAAGGTGTTATTTTAGAGCGATAGTTTCTTTAGGTGAACCATTTTTAAACCATATTCTGGGTTTTAAATGTTTTCTTTTGCCTTCTTATATAGCTCTCTCTCTCTCTCTCTCTGTATATATATATATATATATATATATATATATATATACATCTTTCGCTCTCTCTCTCTCTATATATATACACTGGTGTGCAAAAATTAAGGACGAGACGGTTTTTTCAATATAACTTTGTACAAAAGCTTTCCAAATCAACACATTTAATACCGTAAGATCCCCAATACGTAAGGACATGTGTAATGTAAGCAACACTTACTAAAAGAGAAATCAGAGGGATAAAAAGAAGCTTGATTGAAAAAGTAGCATGGAGCGCAATGCGACTGAAGGCCGAAACATCCCTGTGATGGGTGTCCAGCAAGAAACATCCGGTCTTTAGTAGGGGATATGATCTCCCCTGACAGCTAGGCAGGTTTCACAGCGTCTGCCCATGCTGAGAATGAGGGTGTCAATGAGTTGTTGAGGCATTGCTGCCCATTCGTCTTGCAGCGCCAATCGAAGCTCCCGAATCGTTACTGGTGGTAAGGTACGAGCGGCCAAGCGTCTGCCTACAAAATCCCATGCATGCTCGATGGGATTGAGATCCGGTGATCGTGCCGGCCAATCCATACGTTCAATATCCTCACTCTCTAAGAGCTGTTCGGCAGCTACTGTGCGATGACATGGTTCATTGTCGTCTATGAAAAGGAACTGCAGACCCATAGCGCCTCTAAAAAGACGCACATATGGAAGAAGAATCTCGTTACAATAACGGGTCCCGTTGACTGAACCTGCGTCAAAGATGTGAAGGTCTGTACGACTACCAAGCATGATGCCTCCCCAAACGAGAACACCGCGACCTCCATACCTGTCCCTTTCAATGATGTTCGAGGGATGATTGCGGCTTCCCCGCTCTCTCCAGATGAGTATGCGATGAGAATCGCTACTCAAACTGAATCTGCTCTCATCTGTAAAGAGTACTCGTCCCCATTCATTGTCTCTCCAATTCCGGTGTTCCCGGCACCACAGAGAACGCCTTCACCGATGGGCAGGCGTTAAAGGTACACACCGTAAAGGCCGTCGTGCAAACAGACCACCACCACCGTGCAGTCTTCTGGCCACGGTAAAACGCGATATCGGTCGTCCAGTCGCCTGTGTCGTGTGTCGAGCGATTTCTCCCGCTGTCTGCCGCCTGTTTCTTCTGGCCTTTAAGACAATGTACCGGTCATCTGCGGGTGTGGTTCCTCGTGGACGACCACTACTGAACCCCCGGATAGCTGTTCATGTAGTTTTAAATTGTCTCCAAAGTCGTGAAACGATGCTGTGAGCAATTCCGAACTCTGCAGCCACACTTGTCACACTGCGGCCTTCCTTCAACTTCCCAATGATTCGACCTCGGGTAAAAGCATCCAGATGTCGTCTAACAGATTGATTATTCGCCATTTCTCGCTGAGGCAGCAACTCGGTGTGATTTTAACTGCTATACGGCGTGCAATCTCTTTGCCAGAAATACTGTTCTTACACCGACAACATGCTTTATATTACTCAGACACTCCCCCATTACGTCTACCTGCATATCTGCGCATGTGCTACCGTACATCACCTTACTTAATCTCCTGATTAGTCTTTCTGTCCGCTCTGCCTCTTCGTTCAGCTGATATGCTAATTTTTCGACTTCGTCCTTAATTTTTGCACACCAGTGTATATATAGATATACATCTTTCGCTCTCTCTCTCATTTTTCTCTTTCACTCTTTTTCTTTGTCATTTTTCCTTTTTCTTTCTCTCTATATATGTTCAGTAACAAAACTAAAACAATTAAATGTAATTAAAAGAATGCCTATAAAAACCTAATCAAAAGCTAAGACACAATAAAAGTGACTTACATAATGTAAGAAAATACCACCTGATGCAGAAAAAATAAAATGTTTCAAAATGAATAACCTCTAATAACTACATTAAGGTACTTTAAAAATAAATTAATCTTTTCGATCTTCCAATTCGCAAGAAAAAAATTAGTGGCATGGTTCGCACTCTCAGATTTCAGCATTGATTTCACTGAAGATTGTTGTGTAAATGTGTGTGAATAGGATCAGATGAATATTAAAGCCAATTTGACCTCAAATTTATATGCCACACTAAAAAGTGATACCTGCTCCAAGGGAATGTGCTAGGTCTGGCAACGTAATTGCGAATCTTCAGTCCCATTTGAAAGAGAAAAAAACAACAACTATTCATTGTCCATGAATTCAACTTGTTTAAATCATGTTCATTGAGGTTCTAAACGCAAAGTTTGTAGTTCGAAGTTGGTAGTACCTTTTCGAATGATCATCGTGCGAAGTCGGGCGAGCTTATATTAAACTGAAGTGAGCTTCCATGTCCTCGTGTGAAATTATTGGTTTAATACAAATATCAGCATATGGTAGTGATTCAAAATTCTGAGACCCATTTCTCGTTTGGTTTATCTAGCGCAAGGGTGGCCAACCCCTCGGCACGCGAGCCACAGTGTGGCTTGCCTGAGTTGTAAGCTTGGCATGCAAAGACTCATAGAAAAATTCAAAATTTTTAAAAGATAATAATAATAATTATTTTTTTACTGTTTTATTAAATGGTGGTTATCTCAGACAAAACAAAGCATCAAAATTTATTTTAAATACACTTAATTAAATTACAATAGTAAATTATATTATAGACAACACCCCTTCATTGTTGTGTGTGTTGGTTTTCCAAAGGAAGTACATTTGCGAGATTCTGGAAAAAAACAATGAAGTGCGCAGTGAGTTCTTGCTTCTCAAGAACGAAGACAAGCTTTGCGATTTAGCTTTTCTTATCTATACTGTAAGACATATAAATAATTCAAATTTAAGATTGTAAGGAAGATATTGTTCTTTTCCAATCCTGATTGATCATATATCGTCTTTTGTGAACATACTTTTGCTTTTTTGTATCGATTTTGGAGAAAAAAAGAGAAACTACTGCACATCTAAAACAACCCGATTTTGTTAGCATCTTCGAGGACTAACCCTAATGTAAAAAAATCTACTAATTGAATACTCAGTGAAAAATCTACAAATTGAAAAAAATACACATTAAGAAAGTACTAACTGCTTAATATAATTATTCAGAATTAAATTTTTCGCGTTACGTTTTTATTTTATACCTAACCTAAGTGATTGAAACTGAAAAAAAATTATCAATAAAACTTACGCTTGTACTTTTGTCTTATTTATTATATTATTTTTGAATTTCCAGTATATATATATATATATATATATATATATATATATATATATATATATATATATATATATATATATATATATATATATATATATATATATAGATATAGATATAGATATAGATATAGATTTGCGTAAAATATGTGTGCTATTTGAGTAAAAATTCCGTAATAAGAAAAAACCCATGTAGCGCCGGGCTGAGATGAAGGAAAAGAAACTTGTCTGCAAAGAAAAATAAATTGAAGGCATTTTGCAAAAGATTATTTTAATGACATAAGAATAGAAATCACACACATCGCGCATGAACCATCACCCAGAAGAGCTGGTACCGAGAGAGAGAAAGGAAATTTCCATTGGGATAAAGTTATACTCTTGGAAAATGCCCATGCAACGCCGGGCTAAATGGAAGGGATACAGACCCGTCCGACGGGACAAAGACGTGGAAGAAATTTCGAAAAAGAGAATTTTAATGACAAAATACAGAAATCACACACAAACCAGGAAGTTATGACCTCAAGAGTGGAAGACGAAACTTCCACGTACATAAAATTGTACACTAGAAAAAGCACGTGAAACGCCGAGTCATACAGCTAGTAAGCCTATTAGTAAATTTTTTTAATCTTTTCGAATTCTTTTGTTTGTTGGAAAAGTTTGAAGAGGCACGCATAATTTTTTTATAAGATAGTGGCACTCTTCTCAAAAAGCTTCCTCCTCCCCCATGCTCTCTAGCACGACATTAAATACAAACAAAGAAAACAAAACAATTGCATTTGCACTATGCTTAATTATAATGTATTCATTGACCAAAGCAATACATTACTGTATTATGCAATTTCATCCTAGTCTCTCCCTTTAATTAAAACAATATTTTCTTTCTTGTAAGCGATAATGATAATCATCGTTACTCTATTTTCACCTCGTTAATCATCATAGATGACAGATACCACCATGTCGTTTTATCTTTCGCAATACAGTATCAAAGTCGCGAGCGTCTTTCGTAAAAGTGTGTCTGTCAGAAAAAGAACACGAAGTAATGCCCATTACATAACCTAATCGATACAATAAAAAGACACGATGTCACTTACACATATGGGTTCGATTCTATGTATGTATAATTGAAGACGTTAGTAGATACAGAATGAATCTTTTCGAGCAGAAAAACCACAGCTATATCATGTCAGTTATCTATGATTCGTTTAGTGGCTGAATAATAAGTTACTATTCATGGTCTACTAACATTTAAGTTATTTATTCTTGCGTATAAAAATATTACAGAATTTTTTTTTGTATGGATTCTTTCGACGAAGCAATAACACTACTATTCATTTCGTTCTGCTGTTTTGTTATTCAGCCATTGTGCATGTATTATGATGCATTACTACATAATTTTCAGCTGTTTTTAAACATTGAAAGTTATCTCTAAGGTGACTGTGACTACGCTCGGAATCGTGATTTTGTAAAAGCGTGTAAATGAATAATTTTTTTGATATTTAGTATCACCTGAATCAGAACTTACATATAACAATCAATATAAAAAAATTAAGCCAATGCCTACTTAGTTCAAAAAAGAAAATTTTATTTTAATTAATTATACTAAATTAATGAATTAATGTTGGGAAAACTGTATCAACATCAAGTGTCATCCAATTCAAGTTTAAAATATAGATTTAAAGCTAAGATAAAATTCATTAGAAAAACTTTCTGTCGTCATCTGTTGGTGCTAGATCTAACTTCGTAAGAAATAACGCAGAATAAATTTAAAGTTAAAAAGTAAAATTTAATTAATAAATTAATATTTGAAAAAAACTGTATTACCATCAAGTGTCATCCACTACAAGTTTAAAAAAATGTATTTGAACTTGAGTGGATGAATAAAAAGTATTTTATTAACGATTGAAAATTTGGACATGATATAATATATATATATATATATATATATATATATATATATATATATATATATATATATATATATGGGGAGAGAATGAACTAATATAGTAGGAATTGAAAAAATTGTTTTAAAGAGATATAATTACAAGAAAAAATATAATTTAAAGGCAATTTTTTTGGCAAAAAAAAAAAAAAAAAAAAAAAAAAAACGAAGAAGCGTATTTTCAAAACATTCTCCTTTTATGAAAAAAAATGTTTGTATAATAATAGTGTATTATCTCTCTCCATATATATAGTTAAGACTTCTCTATAGAGACTGAACTAAAAGTTTTGGACAATTCACATTATTTTCAGCTTTACGATGAAATAAAGTAATAACCACTGTTTCTCAGGAAAATGTCTCTACTCTGAAGTATTAAAATTTGAATAAATCCTCTCCATAATTATATGTCCAAAATTCTTACTTCAGACTCCGTAAAGAAGTAATACTATTCTTAAAAGAATTTCATGTGTATATTCTAATTCTAGTGGCATTAAATATAAGAAAACTATTCCTTTATAAGGTTTTCCCCAATTATGGTTCCTTAAGTAGCCAGTCACTTTAAGTGTTGAACAGCAAATTATTTGATATGTAGTTCATATTGTAGAAAAATAATTATATTTTGTGTCCAAAACCATTTAACCAAATTTAGCATTTTTCAGTATTTTTTTTACATTCAATTCCTTAGTGGCAATAATAAATCTTGAAATTATATTTTAAATACTTTTCTCCTAACTTCTATATATAATAATAACATCTTTCCCGCGCAGAGGTAAGTTCCAATTAATAACTATAATTTTTCTCCACATATAACCTAGTTTCACCCTAATATGTGTACTTTCGGACCACGATTTGACGAATCTCTATTTATCGAATTTCATGATTTAGCGAATTTTTCTCTTTCCTCGATGAAAATATAGGCAAAATACCCTTATTTAATGAATGATAAGCCCCGAATTAACGAATAATCTCAGAAGATTTGAAGAATTTTTTTATGAGTTTGCATTAGAAAAAGTTGGATTTTTTTTCAAATGACATATTCTTGTTGTTATGAATAGAAAAAGACTTTTCTTGCAAGCAGAAAATTTAAACGGGACCATTTTTAGACTTTACTGGTGTAGATGAGTCACGAGTGTAACCTATCGCTTGAGTCTTGTGTAGAACAGGAAATTTCTTTCTTATCTCATCCCAGTCCACAACGTAGGGAATAGTTTAAAATTGTGACGACGAACTGCCTATCAGTGCAACTGAAGTTGAGGAAATTGTTGATTTGTCGAAACCAATGAATAGCGATTCTGAAGCAGAAACTGATAATAAAATTTCTTTCAAAACTGTTACATTTTCAAATGTTTTACACAGTGAACTGGGAAAACATATCTCTCTCTTATGCAGCAAGATGTAAATGGTACAGTATTTTCTTCTCTCTATAAAGTTGAAAAAGATCTCTTTCGAGTGAGGAATCAAAAAGATTTTCAATAATCTCTCTCTCTCTCTCTCTCTCTATATATATATATATAAATATAATAGCCAGTTTTTTAAAATTTCCGATTAACTGATGTGTAATAGTTCACTAACAGTACTAATAGCTGTAGAATAAAAAGTGCGTAGTTTATAGCAATGGATATTTTTCGTGTAACTGCCTGTAGAATATCCAAAAGATAAGAGCAAAAAAATTGCATTTTGCTTGGTCCCCGATGTAACGAATAACATCGAATTAACGAACAAAATCTTCGATCCCAAAGAATTCGTTAAATTGGAGTCCGATTGTGTATGTATCCAATACGTTTGAGAATCTATTGAAATAAAGAGATTCTCGTTAACCTGTTATTTAACTAAAATATTCTTAAATATGTATTAAGGTATCCGACTACTTGCAACAACTTTTTTTTAAAAAAATGGAGATATAGAGATTTTTTAATAGTTTGTAGATTTATTTAGTACATTTCAAGAAACAAAGGTTAAAATTAAATAGAGAAAAATAAATTATTACTACTGAAAAGGGAAAAAATGGGTAAAAATGGACAAAAAATTACAGAAACGGGGGACACTCTGTACAAATAGTAAGTGAAAAAATTCACAATTTTTTAAATTTTGATGTATTACTTTGCTATTTCTTTTTGAAATGATCTTCAGGATAAGAGATATTTTGATTTTTATAAAAATTAGAGCACTTTATCTTAGTTATTATATAAAATTGCTTAAAAAAACAGTGATTATATTCACATAAAGAACTGTATATTTTGTTATAAAACAGTGATTGATAAATTTGAAGGCTAAAATACTTCTACTGTATTACAGAACATACACAAAAAATTTCAGCAAATTATTTTAAAAACTCTTTAAGCATTCGCGGTCCCCGTAAAAAACACATTTCGAGTAAAACGTATTTTTAAAATTTGACAACCTATGTAAAGTTATGGTATCTACTTTTTCTAAAACACTTGCAGTTTTTGTTTTAGTGAATGAAAAATAAAAAGTTCTGTTTTTTTATAAAGCTAATGAAATGGCCAGTAAACTAAAATCATAAAAAAGAAATTGTCAATTTTTTTTTAAAAATCATGATTTTAGGGTAGTTAGATACCTTAAGTACTATGAACTTTATTATTGTTTATTTATGTTTTCAACGTATTTAATTATTAAAAAACACCAATTCTATATCAGATACTAGCAAAGCATCTTTAATAACGTTTAATATCGACAAGCGCAACAAAAAAAAATCATTTATTTGTTATTTCAACATTCATTCTTAAAAATAATAGAATTTATTAAAATTTATTTAATATGTGTATATTATAATCCTTTTAAAATTTATTTTATGAAATTCGCGTTAAGAAACTTTTTATTACACATCGCTGTTTTTTATAGATGATTTTCTTATAATAATTTCTACATAACAGCGAAAATATTACAATGGGTTCCCGCATCATAGAAATGATTTTTTTATTGATTCATTTTACTGTCTTAGTGAATTAATTACTTTTGATTCTCTGAGAATTAATTTAAGGACACTGTAACGAACACATAAAATGATACATTTATGTTAATATTTTGATATAAAAGAAAATGCGAGAAAATGTGCTTCAATAAAATATAAAAGCGAATCACTATCTACCTTTTAAAATACTCAAACCTTTTTCTGTATATAAATGCTATTTTTTTATTTTTAAGACGCGTTGATTATTTATAAATGTAAGTATGAGAAATTTAATATGGGAATTCAGGAAATCTCTGAGAAGATTAAACGCCTCAAACTGGATGTGAAAAGAACTGAACAGTAAAAGAAAAAAGTTGAACAATTTAATTTAAATACTGTTAAGTTCACAGTTATAAAAAAAAGTGTAATATTCGAAAATAAAAAAAAATCAATTACCATTTTAAAAAATGATTCAAAGAAATTTTTTTTTAAAAAAAAAAATCTTATTTTCAATTGTTTCTTTAAAATGGTGTAGAATATTCCTTCAATTTAATTCCGATTCTTTATTTCTATTAAGGCAGCGCTAAAAATGTGATTTCTCAAATAAATGGAACAGTTAATAATAAGAAGATCGCGTAAAGAAAATCAAGATGAGTAAAATAGAAATTTAAATTAAAGTGGATTTCGTTTTGTTCTCAGAATAAATTATATTAGATTGCAGTTAAAAACTTCTGAATCCATTCTTCGTCAATGATAATAAAATTTGTAGTATGAATATACCAGGAGACCCAAAAGTCCATTAATATTAGAAAAATCAATAATTCACTGCAGTGGCGCACACAACGGGGGTCCGGGAATCCAGACCCCCAAAGCCCTTGATTTTTTTTCCGATTGATTATAATTCTAAGTATATAGTGCGTAAAATTTAATTAAGTATTTGTTATTAATGATTCATTTTATTAATTAATGCTAATTATTTATTCAATAATTAGTTTTTTACTGTGTTTTGTTCCCGAAAATCGACAAAATCAAAAGGAGCATGATACAAGAATGATTAACTTTCGACCCCGGACTCCCCCCTTGAAAAATTCTTGTGTGCGCTACTGCCTGCAATGAATAACGTAGGAGAGAGGTAAAAATTGACACACGGGCGTGAAATGACATGGGGTTTTATTAAAACTTAAAAAGTACAAAATATGACCAACAGATGGCGCTTTATATAACAAATGCAATAATTAGAGTAACACTTGACTTTTAACAATAAACGATGTTCTTTTTACAAATATTCAACATGTATGCCGTCATTCTTCGACAATAGCTGCAGTCGAGGGGGACATTGTTGAGAACAGCAAGGGGGTATTAAACTAAAAGCTAACTTATACCAAACAAACACGGTTTAAACTTAGGTAGGCTACAAAAAATAAAAGAAAAAAGAACATTCAATATTTATAGAAATGTAGGTTCATTTCGAATAATACATTATAATAAAAGTATATAAAAGAGCAAGAAAAATTTAATGTTTACGTTCTGACACTCTTGAGATGTCTTCTCTGCTACTATCTTTCCATTTCGGGAGAAATTTGTTCACAGTGATTACCTTCAAAACTGACCGAAGATGAGGGTCATTAATGTTATTCCTTACAGAAGATTTATTTCCTTTCATATATAACTCAAAATAACTTCTCCCACCCATACCTCCAGACATGGAAATAACTTCATGTACGAATTTTAGAGTATTTTCAAACGGGACTGGTAATGTATTGGTAAAATTCAGTCACACCCACTTCAATGGATTTTGCCTTTAAATTTGAGTTTTACTGAATTTTGATCCCCTCCATTAGCATATGTGGCTGGGTATTAAATCTATATTTATTGAGAAATCAAAAAAAAAAAATTGTCTTCCAGAGAATTAAAATCGTTAAATCTTGTTTAAAATTCCTTTCTAAGACTTGAATTTTTGCCTGTGTATTTTTCATACGAAGCAGTGTTATCTAAAGATTTATTCATATTACATGTCGGAAAGTGCATTTAATCTTCACTTTTTAGTTGCTTTTCTCAAAGTTTATACATTATTGGGTACCGATATATTGACCGAGCCCCAAAAGTGTTTGTTGTGAACCACATGTGAGTTTGACCCCCCTTACCATTCTGGTAAAGCAGTGTTTCTCAAACTGTAGGGCACGCCCCTCTAGAGGGGGGTGGTGCGAGCATATTGAAAAGTTGAAAACCGAAGATTATTTTTTAAAAAAAACTATTAATTCACTGAAATAAACAAACAAAATACATTCTGACATAATAAAAAAAAATAAAATAGACCTTTACACTGATATAATACACTTATAAGTGTATCAGTACTGCATAATTTATTTTATAATTAATTTAACATTACTAAGTTAAGAACAAAATAACTATCGATGAGCCTTGTCACTAAAAGTAACCCTTATCTTGATTATTTGTAATACTTATCTTGATAATTAATTCCTTAACTGCCGATTAAACGTTACGCGATTCACTCCCCAGTGCCACCAGAAACGAATAAATAAGCAAACCCTCTGAAACAAGCAAATACTTCGCAAGCACTATAAAGTCCCCTTTTTTACATTCCAAAAGCCTTCGGAATAATTTTATGGATAGCAGTGCACAGACAAGATCGCACTTCGGAAAGACGTATATATACGTCCTGGGCAATTAACATTTTGGCTGAATCAGACGTTTATATACGCCGATGGTACTTAAAAGGTGGAATTCGTATTGTAGCTTTAGCGTCAAAGTAGAATTGTATTGAATTAAATACTATGTTATTATATGGAGGGGGTGCGATGAAAATTATGATTGAATATATTGGGTCGCAAACATTCAAACTTTGAGAAGCACTGTGGTAAAGTCAACATATTGCAGTATACATTTGCTGTGGTGTATCTGTTTCCTCTCTGATTACAGCTCATTTTATGCAAGATTTGCATGCGGCGTCACTGGCGTTTTATTGTCCAGCTGTGTTGGCCATCCGTGCTCTTTTTTCGGTTTTAATAAACCCCCATGTCATTTCAAGTATAAGTGTCAATTTTTACTTCTCTACCTGCAATACTCCGTGAATTATTGAATTTTCAAATGTTAATGGACTTTTGAGTCGCTTGGTAATTTGAGCTTTAACAGTGAAAAATGAATTTTGTATAAGAAAAACTTTATGCGTATTTTTCAATTCTTAAAGATACTCTATCATTTTGAATTTCAGATACCAAAGAAAGTATTAAATAATTCTCCGGGGGATTTTTATTTATTTATTCACTTAAACTTATTTCAAAAGTTTTGAAATTTGATAACTTAATCCTTATTTTTGCATTTTTTTAAAATTTCTATGAAAAACTTATATCAGCTAGTTCTACAGTAATAATAAAAGGGAAACGTATGAAAAAAATTAAGCAGTTTTAAATTGAATTTTAGTCATTTTTTGTTAGGTGCAGAAGTGCAACATTGCGCAGTAGTGCTGTAAGTTACAAAACTTTTTTTTATATGAGGATTTTATTATTCATCATAAAATGTTTAAATTTCTTACCTGGTAATTTATTTCGTCAATAAACAAGAGGAAGCATAAAGTATAATGGATTCTTTTTATAGCCAAAACACACAGTTCGTGAGGCATCAGAGATTTTTATAATTGTTGTAATTTCTGGAAAAAATGTACTTTCATCTAGTGACAAAATTAGCATGTATTTCGTGGCAGTAATCTTTTTTTTTCTCAGACAAGTGATTTATAGGTAATTAAAAATATATTGAGTCTGTTAAATTAAAATAAATCATATGTTGCAGAAATGTAGCAGTAGGAAGTTAAGGGTCAAATCACATTTTCAAATCCTTTGTTATAATAATTGCTCAGGAGCTAATGTAAGCACAAGAAGAAAGTTAACTGAAGCATTTCATTTTTCTAAAAGTTTCTTATTGCATTATTTCTTAACTAGGTAATTCTTATTCAGATTGAATTTCTTCAGTTAGATAATTACTTATTTGTACCACGCATTTCGAAACATAATTAAATTTCCAGTTAAAATATATAGTTATACTATATAGCACAGGTTTAATAAGTTAAGAAATGAAAAAACAGAAAAATCTTTTTCCCTTTCTCTTGAAGTAAGTTAATTTACTCAAATAAAGAGAACTATTTATTTATTTCACGATCAGTAATGCATGAAATGTTAAAGATTAAACAAATTAGGACTCGGGAATCTTCGTTAATGAGCATGGAAAGAAACTAGAGAATCAAAGAGCTCTCTAATTAGACATTACGCAACAGGTAAAGCTGATTAATTTTCTTACCGGCATTTTGTTTTCGTTCGTTAACATTTTAATATCGTTTTGTATTTATAAGATACGTCTTAATTGTTTTATCGATAGCAAAAACATTAATCACAGGGAATTTTTATATAAATTAAATCAGCAGAACAGTATAAAATTTTCAAAGGGAGTAATTAATTAATTACAAAAGTATCTTTTAATACTAATAATTAAATAGGCATTACAATAAAGATCACATGAAACCTAATTGACAATACATATAAAAGAGTTGATATGCAGCTCTTAATAGGGCTTAATACCTAAATATCGTTTTAAAATATTATTTTATAATCATATAAATGAGGAATATTTTGGCAAGTAAAATTAATTTAAATTCAGATATTTGAGATGAATCATGTGGGAAAAAAAGAATGTCGTGAAATTTTCGGCAAGAGTATTTCTGTATGGATCAAGTTGTTATTAATGTCGGGCTCATAACAACATGAGGTCTACCGGAAACGGTCCTCTTAATTTTGAACTGTAGTCAAATGAAAAGAGAAAAACATTTGAAGTGGCACTTCATTATTTAAACTTTTACACTACACTAGTGGTCTTCAAATTGTGTTCCACGACTCACAATAAAAAATCGAGAAAAATGTGTATGGATTCACGTTGGTATGGATTCATAAAATGGATTCACGTTCTCTATGAAGTTTGTTTTGTTATAAGTATCTAATGCTCATCCCCCTAACCTATTCATTAAAAAGAAGAATTTCATTTATATGTAATAATTTTACTTTGCAACACTTTTTTAACTTTTATTATAATATAATAAAGAAATATTAAAAGTGTATCTCTTTTTATCTTTTTATGTATGCTTCCAACTAGATTGTGAATATTCTATTGCTTACTATCTCGGAATCCTTAATGTTAAAATCTAAATTTAAGTAAGAACAGCTTCTAAATTTTAGGTTGCAAATTCATGCAAAATACACGGGATTTCTCACACAGCTATAAAAATGTTAATGTCATTCTGAACATTGTGTTTAAGTGAAATATATTTCTCAACTTAAGTGGCTATAAAAACAAAGTATGAAACAAATTAAACTCAGAATACGTAATGCAATTGCATTTAATCTCAATAGACAGACTTCGATTGTTTGAGTAAAAAATACTGGCATATATATCCCAGTTACTAAATATAATGCATGGGCCGGTGACACTTGAACCATACATTAATATTATTAATGAGAAAGTTATAATTAAAAGAATTAGATTATAATTTTTAATAATAAATGCAATACTTATTTTTAATTGTTGTTACATAAAGTTCCTATAACATGTTGATCTTCTTTAAATATTTTTTGAGATATATTCTTCGAAGTATGTGTATGGAATGGGGTTCCACGAAAACACTTTCTAGTTCTAGGGGTTCAACGAAAGCACCTTCAAGTTCTAGGGGTTACATGAGTCGAAAAAGTTTGAAGGCCACTGCACTACACAAACATTCTATTTCTGGAGTGAGTGAGTGAATATTAACGTCGCACTGTTCAACTACTCGCTGTACTTCTGGAGTGAGTGAATATTAACGTCGCATTGTTCAACTACACGATGGCTTTTGGCGACGGACCACGTAATTTTGAACCATGGTCAAGCGACGTGGACGACATCTGACCTGCCCCCTCCCTCTCCTAACTACCACACCACACCACACCAACTGTACTTCTGGAAGATCACTTCTTAAGCACTGACTCCATTATCAGCTTCATATGAAACAAAGGGATTTGTTGTAATGGAAAAATTCACACACAACCAGGCTATTAAGGTCAGAGCTGGTGCTTGGTATCGTAATTTTAAAGTAACCTAAATTAAATAAAGGCGCTGATTCAAATATTCAAAACAATTCTTTCAATCTCTCATCAAGAAGCTTATTGCTAATTTTGGTTAGAACGAATTTCCTCATGATTAGGTTTATAAGTCTTTTCTAACTTTTGAAAGAATATTTTAAATGTAGTTTAAAGCATATTTAAGTTATGTTATTGTTAACTACAGGTAAAGGATAAAATAATAGGAACACTTATATTGGAGAATGACAATTTTTTTATTATTAAGGGGTTGGGCCACTTTGGCTTGAATGAATGTTTGCATTCGAAGTGGGATTGAGACAAATAAAGGTCTTCAACAATCTCGGACGTTATCTACGACAGCATAGTCTTGCGTGTTCGGGAGACTATCCTCTTCAACATCCGTCTATCATGGTCCTTCAACTTCGACTTTCACCCACTATTGGGATTTGCAGAAAACACCTTACCCAGGTTTGTGTAGGCTTGACACAGTAGTCCTTAAAACAGCCATAAGATTGGCTGTTCTGGACACGGACACTTCAGTGAGGGTAGCTTCTATTATGAAGCCTCTTTTCACTTCGTAGAGGTCAGACACAATCACGCTTTGCTAAGAACAGAATTTTCTCATGAACTCCAACACTGCTAAATGCTTGACTCGTACCTTTTCATTTCTTCGCCACTAGGTGGCTGGTCGTTGGGATAAGTTTCGGAGCACATAGTCCTGTCGGACTCTAATCTCCTATCCTGGAATGATGATGACTGTAACGAGTTATACCATTGCCCATTTTAAAAGGGAATTAAATTAAAAAGGAATTTAAATTTAGAAAAACATTAAGGAAAAAAATTGATGAATATAATACTTAAAATTATAAAAAGCAAAAGCTCTTTTAAGAGCTCAAAAACCAGAATTGGAGAAGTCTGAAAGTGGGTGGAGCTAAACTGGCTAATCAGGGTTCAGCAAGGAACCGTCGATCAGAAAGTGCGGGAAAATTAACATAAAATAGAAGTCAGATCAGGAAAGTGAGAGGAAGTGTTCCTATTGGCCGAACCAAGAGTTCGGCTAATAGGGTGCAAGTAGTTTTACGAAAGTTAGGTGGCTAACTGTTGCAACTCTTGGCGACCGTGAATTGGACGGTCGAAGGACGACCTCATTTTTAAATGGGTATTCCTATTATTTTGTCCAATACCTGTATCAGTAGTTTATAATGTAATTATTTTAAAATTATTTTAATACAGATTTTTTTTTTGATATTATTAAATGAAGATCGTTTTCAGGTGTCCATTCGCTTGGGCGGAAGCATGTTTGGCCAGCATCATTGTGGTGGAGTCATCTTAAAAAAGTTGTGGGTACTTACAGCTGCTCATTGTGTCACTAGGTAAGCTGACTTTACATCTCATGAAGATAAATTTAGTTTTTAAAATTTTATCTTATGGTAAATATACCAACCCACTCCTAGATTTGAAAAAATTGAAAGAGAAAAATAGATGTGTATTTCTCTGAACGATTGTCTCATGTTATCATTTAAAAAATGCTTTCTTTGACATAGTTTTAATTAATTTTCTTCAATTAAATTCTTTTTTAATCCAACTTTCTTATAAAGTTGCTGTAGCTCAGATTTATGACATTTCCCTTTTCTTTTAAGATTACAACAGCTGTAGAAATCGTTTTCCTTTTATGGTTGAGTCTATCGTGTTTCCGCTAAAGGGACTAATGATTTTATCATTACTGTTATTTGTAGCTTTAAAAAAAATGGTTTGATATTGATGTCAGATGTTAGCTAATTCTTCATTTTATTGCCGAAGAGATTTTTTATAATTTTTTAAATCCATTTATTCAGTTTACATATTACTTATTACTCGTTCTATGGCAAAAAATGTTCTGGATATAAGAGAAAGTTCTGTCGTTTTTGAATACGTGTACTTTTATGAGTTTTCGATCCTTAACAAGAATTTAGAACCGATTGAAACAGATTTAAACAGTTTGATTGGGAGGAACAATTGATTATTATTGAGAATTTATACACTTTTTCGCATTTTAGTAAGTTTTTCAATTCCTATTATTAGCTCGCACTCTCCAAATATTTATTTATTTATCTTGGTGGAATTTTCAATCGTTAATTAAATACATTTTAAAGGGCTCGATTGAGCTGAAATTTTATATGCATGATTATTTGGGATGACAATAAAGTAATTTTTAATTATAATTAATAAAAATTAATTGATTAAAAGTAATTATTCAAAGAATTATAAATACAACCACGTTGGCATAATTTTTGGCGACTTGTGTCAAAACTTGAAGAGGTTTTTTTTCTCACATTTTAAAGCGCTCGTTTGAGCTGCAATTTTCTACACACTATTGTTTTGAGTAAAAATACGATAATTTAGTTATAATTGATTAAAATTAATTGACTGAAACTAATTATTTACGGAAATATAGATACAGCCACGTTGGTTTCATTTTTCGCCACTTGGGTCAAAACTTTAAAAGATTTCTTTTCTCACGTTCTAAAGCATTCAGTTGAACTGAAATTTTATATACACGATGGTTTTGGAAGACAATACGATACTTTCATGATAATTAATAAAAATTAATTACCACTTAATTTTGTGATTCTGTCATTTCGTCAGCCTAATTATCAGACTGCGTAACTCCACCGGTGTAACTGATTTAATATAGGAGTGCAACGTGCCAATTGCTTTTTGGCGCAATTCCTTAATCGCACTAAGCAGTGGTTGTTGTCGGGTTAAATGAAATGCAAGATGACGGCCTAGCATTTCCCTTTTGTTTTGTTTATGCCATTTAATTTATTCCTTCGATCAGTGTAATCACTATTTTTTTATTTCATAATAAAACCAGATTTCGAAGGGAGAGGTTTTGGCAAGATTTTAACATAAAATAAATACAACAGAAAGTAATATTAATGTATTATACTTCCAGATATAAATTATTTACACTATTTTAAGCGTTCATTACACAAAATTTGTAACAATACCGCACGATAAAAATATCAAAGTAAACCATATTGTAATATTATCGCCTATCTTGGTGAACATAAACAACAACTTGACGCCTAGCCCTACTGTATCAAATTAGCATCCCAGATGGAGTTACGCAGTCTGATAATTAGACCGACGATATGTATATACATATTTATATTAATTGCAACTATTTAATAAAAAGTGGCTAAAATAAAAATTTTCTTTGTTGATCTAAGTAGGAATTTACTTAAAAATGTATTTTTATATTACTTGTTTTAAACTTATAAAACTGTCAACATCAGTGAAGACAAAGTGCACACTTAAGACATTGTATGTTGTTTGAGTTTAAAAAAAAGAATAACGCAATGGAGGCAAAAAGAAACTTATGCTACGTGTTTTTAGAGGAAGCAATAACTGAACATGCCAAAGATGGCTTCTGAAATTTCAGTTGGTTGATTTTTCTGTGAAAGAAGAACCCAGATCCGGAAGGCCATCAGATGTCAGTGATGAAGTGCTGCGTAAGCGGGACAAATCCCACGTTAACTTCCACAGAAGTGGGCTTCAGGATTGAAATACATCAGACTACTACTTTGAGCTACATTAAAAGCCTTGGTTTTGTGTCTAAACTCTCTGTGTGCCACACGAATTAAGTGAAAAAAATATAATGGGTAGAAAGTCGATATGTTGTTGAAATCGTACTCGTCACAAAAGAGAGCCGTTTGGTGACTGAAGATGAAAAATAGATAGAGTACAAACACGTGACTGGAAAAAAATATATGTTTACAAAGGGGAGATACCACCAGGTAGATCTAAAGCTGTAACAACGGGACTGTAAAAATTTAAAATCCTCAGACTGACATGGCGTAGAGGCGGAGAGTAAGGTTCCAGTACAGATGACGGCTTTGTTGTCTAACCTCAAAAGCATGAGACATATGGCTGTGTTAAAATAAACTTGAAGTAGGAAAGAAATTTAAAACATTTAAACAATAAAAAATGACGATAGTTAATAAAGATAACATGAGTACACTTGAATAAATTTGAAACATTGCTGCTTATTTGAAGTAGTTTGTAAAGAGTTTGATGCGTTTGGAAAGAGTCACGAACGTGCATTATGAATGTGCTCGTATCCATAGGGCAAAGTCGAATTTGAAGTATGTCAAGAGGCTCTAAAGAGAATCGAAGCATTCTTAAAAAATATACTTCAGTACGCAATATTTTAATTTTAATATTTCCTGACAGATCTTTTACTATTTGATATTAACTATCTGATGTGACTCGTAATTGAAATTTAATTCATTATATTTTCTCTTAAATGGTTAATGGTTAAATTATCGTTTTCTGATTTTATGTTTTACAATTAATACTAACGCTGCTTATATAATTTTAGTTAGAATTCAGCATAATGGTTATTAGAAACTTGAAATAACTATTTTATTTAATTAGTAATTGTTCTCTTATGTATATATTATAAAGAATCGAAGACTTATTTTAAGAGAAAAACAGCTACTTGAGACATTTGAAATTTGCAGAGGGGGGGGATTAACTATAAAAGTTATAATTCTCGATCTTCGCAGAAAAATTAATTCTTTATTCTCTGATCCTTGGGGCAATAGTTTCATGATTAGGAGCATTCCCTTCGAATACACATCATCCCCCCCCCATTAGAGAATAGAGATTAATTCAAATAGAGGAGTGAAAAGTTTAAGAGAAAAAAATGTAATTTACACCGCATAATCCCTCTATAAATAAAAAAAAAGTTCTTCGCAATGCTGTAATAAATTTATTACGTACTATCGTAACAATGCTAACGTTCAAGATAACTCGCTAAGTTGGCAACCCCGATTTCGCTTGCTTCGTACGCGCTGAATGGGCTCAATTAATGTGACGTCATAGTCACATAATAATGAAAGCCACGTGATTTTAGCCAATCAATTAAAAAACTCATGCGACGTCATAGGCACACGATAAAAACTGTCTAGTGTTTCCAGCTAATTAGTTCACGCGCTCCGGTGTTGCCAAGTTTTGCTCTTTGCAGAAACTTTCTTTTAAAATGTACATTTGTATACAAAATGTTATTTTATTTAAAAGTATAAACATAAAACATGATTTTTTTTTAATTTAAAAAAATCTTTTTGTGTGTGAAGAAATTTTTCCCCCTAACATTTAAACATCTTTACCCAATTACAAAATTTGAAATTTTATCTGAGTTTTACAAATAGAACAACAAGTGCAATTAGTTTTATGTTTATTCTGAATTCAATGAAAAACACGTGTTTTTTATCATGTGACTTTATGAATTCAGTCCATTGGCAGTCATGTGCTTCGTTTCATAAAATATCGCCAATACGGTTGTCATACAACATTATTGTAAGCTGTTGCAGAAAATATCGAAACGATTGTCTGAACTAGACCTTTTTTTGAGAAAAAAAGTCTTTGTCTCATTCGAAGACTTATTAACAGTTAAAGGTACTAAATACTCAAATTTCCAGGAAGATGCATTAGCTGCAGGTCTATCAAAGTCTGAGGACTTTGTCAATGAGGTCTTGGTCGATACAGGTTCGAATTTAACTGAAAAGAGTGCCAAGAACGAATTTTGCGAAAAAAAGGATAAATAAATAAAATTACATTATACATATAAAATACAGTTTACAATTTGAGTAATGTGTATGAACAGCTGTATAATTTGCAAAATGGGGGCTGGTCCACCTTCCAGCTGACAGGAGATATTCCCCCTTAGTATATGTAAATAAATATATATGCATAAAAAAGCATTTAATAATACGAGAACAAATTTTTATTTACGTATCTACCTCTAATCTCGAATTTAAGAAAGAAGACGCATAAGAATTTTTTTGCAGTTGTGAAAATCGTGCATCCAATTCACTTAAGAGAATAACAAAAAGTAACTTTATAAACTAAAACTCATCTCAGAATCATACTAAGAGGATATTACTTAATATAACAAGTCGCATCTTTTAAATGTGTGTGTGTATAATCTTCACAAAATTAAATCTGATTATCTAATCATTAGATTTTATAATGAAATTTCGTATGCATTATCATACTTTTCTTTCCAATTTAAAATGATTAAGAATAATTTTTACACCATTACTTTTGCACGCAGTATTTTTCAATAATTGTGCGTGCAATATTTGGGAAAGTACATATTTGCCAAACAAAGCTTAAAATTATGCTATGGTGAATAACCATATCACAAGAACATATAAAAGTATTTAGTAGTTATATTTAGAGATTGTTTCTAAAAAATTCTTTTTGAAAGGTGTAATTTAAACGATATTGTAATATAAAAAAATTCTACCAAAGCTTTTTTATTCCATTAAAAACAAGGTATAACATTCAGTTCATTATCCAACAAATTTAGATTCACAAACTATACGTCAAATTAAATTATAACTATTTATTTGTCAAATGGAGAGTTGACTCTTGTAATTAATTCACTCACTGTACAACCATGAAAATTGCATATGACGATGATGATAGTATCTTAAGCGCTAAATAACCGTGAATGCGTGCTGCCAGATGTCAAATATAATTAGGGTAATAGCTTTTAGATAAGGGTGAAATTAATATACTTGACTAAAAGAGTAAGTAAGCACTAATTATAAAATATTGGAAAAACAGTTAAAAGAATGTATAGTATCTTGTAAGAGGTTCACGTATATTTTCTATTTCCAAACAAATAAATAAAAATTGGAACATATAACTTCTTATAAAAGAGCCTGAAATTTTTTTTGAACATCTATCTAAAAATTATTTATTCTTTTTTGATTCTAAACTAGAAGGATAATATAGTTTCCTGAGAAATGTAATTAAAAAATTTTATTCTTACTCTTCTTTCAATAAGCATAAAAAGCAAATTACTTTTTTTTGTATAGAACCAGAAAATATCGATAATGAAGAATTTATATCTCATCTTTCAATTTTATGCTCAAAACATTTGATTTTACCGTTAAAATTCTTCATTTTGCTCGATGGTATTTAAAATAATGTTAGTTTTTTCTCCATATGTTGCCATTCAAATTTTTTCAAAATATAATTGTATTCACCATCCAAAATAATAAGAAAAAAAATTAATTATCCTGTACAAGACCAAAAAGCAGAATCTAATTTCATTAACTAATTAATTTCTCGATGTTTACTCAACTATAGAAATTCCTTCATTTTGGAAAGCAAAAGGTTTCATATTACTCGTTGTCATTTAGAAAATTAGTTCTTTTCTTTCCACATTAGCTTTAAAAAGAAAAGGATAAGAATAATACTTAAATTTTTTAAAGGTAGCCGCTTTAAAGATAACTACTGTTATGTAAATGAATAATGCTGCAAGTTAACGCACAACAAAAGTGTATAAAATTTATAAAGGATGTTTTTTTAGAGGTATAGAACTTTAAATTGCAATAAAACAACGATGTATTATTCGATTGACATGATTTTTTTATTCGAAAGACAATCTTGTGGGATTACATTTTAAATATGATTTCTGGCTATGACTGCCACGGCTGGCTCGGAATTAGTCCAATCTGGACATCCAATTTTCGATGACTTTTTCCAACATTTGTGGCCGTATATCGGCAATCAATAACACGGCGAATGTTGTCTTCCAAATGGTCAAGCTTTTGTGGCTTATCGGCATAGACCAATGACTTTACATAGCCCCACAGAAAATAGTCTAGCGGTGTTAAATCACAAGATCTTGGTGGCCAATTCACAGGTCCAAAACGTGAAATTAGGCGGTCACCAAACGTGTCTTTCAATAAATCGATTGTAGCACGAGCTGTGTGACATGTTGCACCGTCTTGTTGCAACCACAGCTCCTGGACATCATGATTGTTCAATTCAGGAATGAAAAAGTTAGTAATCATGGCTCTATAGCGATCACCATTGACTGTAACGTTGTGGCCTTCATCGTTTTTGAAGAAGGATTCCACCAGCCCATAAAGCGCACCAAACAGTCAGTTTTCCTGGATGTAACGGTGTTTCGACATACACTTGTGGATTAGTTTCACTCCAAATGCGGCAGTTTTGTTTGTTGACGTAGCCATTCAACCAGAAGTGCGCTTCATCGCTAAACAAAATTCGCTTATGAAAATCGGGAACAACGGCAATCTCGTTTTGCGCCCATTCAACGAATCTACGCCTTGCTTGATGATCGTTTTGATGAATTGCCAAACCAAACTGAGAATAAATCACTTGACAGCTGTTAAATCGATCGCCATCTTGGAAAGTAATGCCAACTTAAACTTCTATACCTGGAAAAAAATACTCTTTACTTAAAAGCTGCATCTGTCAGTCATATCTATCGCTTAGAAATGCTCAGTAGTTGATTATAAAATAAATGAATTTTGTCATAAATATCGTTACATAGATCGGTTTTCAAGGATTTTATGCAAATCAGTCACAAAGAACAAGATTGTTCTATAGGAGCGATGGAAATTTATTGTCAAGAAAACAATCCTTGAAATGCAGGATTTAGCAGCAAAATTCACAGAATAAATATCAAAAGGACTTCACATCTTCTACGGCGCTCAGACACAACTATCAGTGTCTAAAATACACGTATGGAAAAGATTATTCACAAGCACCGCTCGTCCTATTCAACAGCCGAGCTAATCGTCTCTTCACGATCAAGGCAAGATTGCTAATCCCTAGTTAAAACACTACTGACTCAGTTCTGGTGACCGTCTCCATATTTATACACCTCGCGGATCCTGTGAGGAAGATCCACTTGTGTCATAGATCGTGAAATTAGTGTATTTCTCCACTAATTTATAGAAAAATCTTTAGGGTCCCGAATTTGCCAAAAATGATCACCAACATGGTCGCCAAATGGCAAAAATCGTCACCAAAGTCACTAACTTGGTCATTAAAGTTTATGCCAACTTGGCACTATAGCCAAGATTTCGCCAATTTCCTATTGAATTGCCATTATAACGTAAGGACGGCTTGGCTTGCGAATATTACAATTTTAACATAAAATAATATATATAACGCAGAGTAATATAAATGCATCACACATCCAAATACTAATTATGTACGATATTTTACACAAATTTCGTAACAATATGAACGAATGAATGTTTATTAACGTGAACAACATGAAGTTTATTGACGACGATCCTCGTAGTTGTAAACCACTAGGACTTTCATTCTTGACAGATTCAAAGTGCACCAGGCTCTCTAAACAGCAGGTCTTTAGTGATACTAGGGCTCAAACTCATGCCCCGCCAATCAAGAACTCGTGACCATAACTACTAGACTACCAAAGCTACATCATAAATATGATGTATTACAATGAGCCGGCAGGGTGGCGTGGTTGGTTTGTCGCTGGCCTTCTGCACCAAAGGTTGCGGGTTAGACCCCGTCCCAAGTCAGTGAATTTTCATGATGCAGAAAATCGACAGCGGCCATGTCGTAGGATTATACGGCATGTAAAAGATCCTAGAGTGTCTGTTTGGCTTAGGTGTTCTCGGCAAAATTAAATCCTAGTTCGTATTTTCATCGTCAGAGCTCCCTCTAGGGAGGAAACAGGGAGTAAAAATTACCTGTGGTGATTGGTATTCGGCTAAATGGTGCCAGACTAAAAATAGATATCAGATTCCAGGAAATGTACTAGGACTGCAATGGTAAAACACCAATCCGTAGCCCATTAGTAATTTAAAAAAGTGCATTAAAATGAATCTATTATTTTTTTTATTACTGAATTAATTTGCACCTGTTTTGATAAGTGTATTAAATCTAAAAGGGACACTGAAAATTGATAAGTTTGAATCAGAAGAATTTATTCTTTTAATAAATGCACTTATTTTATAAAAATTAGTGAAATAAATTTGGTTTTCTAATAATTTTAAATTTGAATTATATGAAATTATTTAAACACATAAATATACGAAAAATGGAAATTCTGAATACCTGAGGTGCTCAAATATTAATATATAGTTCTTTTATTTTAATTTACTACAATCCCGGGTAAAATGAGAAATAATATATTAATAGTTCATCTCATATATTAAAAGGTACTGAAAATAATTTTTCTTGATTAGTCTTAAAGGTAGTTTTTTACTTAAGTTTTCAAAATATTTTGGAACAGAAAGAATTTTTCTAAGACTCGAGAAAGTATTTTTAAATTTTCAACAGGTATTTTCTTTTCTGTGAAATTTACTTTCATGGATTACACATAAAAGGAATCTCTCATACTGTTTATAAATCTTCACTGCCTCAAGAATTTTTTTCCCAAACTTGATGCCTTTGTGTGAAATTATCCTTTTTCTAAAAAAAAATATCTCCAATTACCTGACAAACTACCTTGTTTTTTATTTTATTTATAGCTTCTCGCTTTTGCCTTTGAGTTACTACGACGTTCAAGTGCTTCTGGCATAAAAGTGTTCCCGGTTGGACAAAGTTGGTTAATTAGGGTTTTCAACAACTTTCGCATCCTTCGATAACGAAGTATATTCTTGCACAACTTTCGCTTCCCCAAAATGAAAGTCTCTTTTTTTCCCCAGCTTTATTTCCTAATTTCACCGAATTTTCCTTTTGAGTATAACTTATTAGTACCTCACTATTCAAATATTGGCTGCGTATTTCATTAAAAACATCTTATTGCAAATCTCTTGACTATTATTCCTGCAAAAAGAAAATTCGAAGTTCACTCTTGAAGAATTCTTCTTAACAGTAATATTTTAGAGTTAGAATATCATTATATTTTGTTTTGGTAGAAGACATCCAATTATATATTTCTTGCATATCAAATTATCAGCAATAATTCCAAAATTCCTTTTATATTTAACATTTTATGTTTTGGTTTTTTTTAAAAAAAGTTTAACAGCGATTTTTTAGATTTGATGGAAATTATATTGATATAAAAATTAAATGGAAAAAGAATACGGAAGGGAAATTTAATCCACACACACACATATCTTAGTGGAAATTCATTCAAATCCAGATGGATCAAAATTAAGTGTTTGGTGTTTTCATACTTAATTTAGTTGATATCATTTATTGGTATATATATATATATATATAAATAAATATACTAGAAATATTCTTTTATTCTTTATAATATGTAACAGATTTTTCGATTACACGTTGGCTTATTATGTTTGTGAATATTAATCGTTTGCTATTCTCAAGTGGATAAAAATAAACTTCTAATATCGTTTGAGGATTATTCATTAAGTGCACCACAATTATTTTTCCAACGTGTATTCTTATCAAATCGAGAGATAATCATGTAGAAAATTGTTTCATGGTGTATTTATCCACAAATAAGCACATACATTTTGTAACTCTTCATTAAATTTTCAATTTATTTTTGAAAAAGATAAAGATATATTTTCGTTTAGAAATGTAATGGCAATATATATATATATATATATATATATATATATATATATATATATATATATATATATATATATATATATATATATATATATATATATATATATATATAAATATATATATATATATATATAAAATATATATATATATATATATATATATATATATATATATATATATATATATATATATATATATATATATATATATATATATATATATATATATATATATATATATATATAATATTTTATAATATTTCTGAAGATAGGTAAAAATAATTGTAAGACGTGGCGAGTGGATGTTATTACTGTAGCGAACCAAAGGATAGGGCGTGGCCGGTGGTGAGTGATTCCTGTATGTTGATGCATTTTCTATGGAAAGATCGACGAGGCAGTCTGGTAAATTAGTAAATCCAATTTATTGAATATCTTGAAACACCTAGGCATATTAACTACGATGAACATGGACGACACAACACAAAGAAACTACAACACACAACACAAAGCAGCCGGCTACATGACTATAGAGAAACGAGCGAAGACAGAGAGAGAGAGAGATTTCCATAGACATCGGTTTTAATACCTGACGTTGAAGACCACGTGACATTTTTGTGATAAAAGCTCTGATTGGTTACAATGGGCTGGAAAGGGATTTATGATGTAATAATTTTAGTCGATTACGATTAAGATCAGGGTGTTAGTTTCGAACCAAATAATTAAAAGATTATTTCAATATTATTAAAAAGAGTTAATTAAAAGGATGCTAGAGGGAATTATATATATATCTTCCTTTTCCTTCTTTTTTTAAATTTCAATAAAATTAAGGTTTTTTCCATTTAATGGAATATAATTCTTGAATTCATTATTAAAAACTTAGGCATCATGGAATTAAATGTCACGAGCAGAACTGATTTAATTTTGAGCGATATTTACCATAACGATTTATTCATATATTTATTCTTATACATCGATATATTTTTTTCTCCGAGTTTTTTTTCCCAAAACTTATGCTTTTTGTAGATACTACAGATTTTTAAATTAACCTAAAAATATATTTTTAGTTTACTGTGTTATGAAACACTTTTTTTTAAAAAAAATGTTACTGATAAAAGACAAGTTTCAACAACGAAACAATCAATTAGAAAAAATTGATTCTTTCTTGTATAAAAATTATATTGCTCGAAATTTATTTTTTATTGACTTTCCACTGTTAAGCATACAATCGAATAACTTTTCCGAGATTTTTTTTAAAAAAACGAAATATGGCTGTATTTCTTCACATATAACTAAGAAAATAGTAGTATAGATATGTTTAAATTGCATACCCTTAATTAAATCAAACTTTTGTTTTGCTTATAAACCACTCAACTCTTTCAATGACACATTGTAGAGAATCGTACGTCGAAATTTTTAATCATGGCAATGAGCAAGTTCATCGGAATAACATAATATTTCAGTTCATTTATTTTAAAAGGAGAGAAATATAATAAAACAACCATTTAGGTATTGAAACCCGTTAAAGTTATCAGGTTTCGATCAAAACACACACACATTTCTTGATTTTTTTTAAAATTTTACGAAACATCTTTTATAATCTGTTTGTACGTTTTCTAGAGGCCATGTTACAAATTATGTAAAATTAGAAGTAGGTTTTTAATCTACCAAAAGCAGCATTTAAATGGTTCTGAATCTATCACGGTGTGTTTAATTATAAACATACTTTTGTGAAACTTTTTGAACGTGATATTTATATTATTTTTCTGAGAATGTACTAAAATATGACTTATAGTATAAATATTAGTATAAATATCTTTTGAGTTATGACAATTTATATAAATAATAGCCTCATAAATATGTCCCATTTGTCATAAAATTTATTATATCAGCTCTAAATGCATATATATTTTAATAAAAGCTTAAAACTGTGGTACATTCTCTAAATAAATGTATGTAGTTTATTTTAGTACTACTTTTACATTAGTATAAGATTATCATATTTTTTCTAATTTAAAAAAATGATTCAATTTCACTTATGATTTTTGTATAATTCAGATGATTTATTATTGGCATTAATTCTGAAGAAAATTTTTTTAATGTTTTAGTATGCAGCTTTTTAAAAAATATCCAGAACGGGGTCGGATACATTAAAAAATGTTGCAATAATTATTTGATTCAGAGTTCTAAAGGACTTTTAATCTTTCGTTTCCAGTTATTCGCCCAAGCATTTTACTGTCAGAGTAGGTGAATACGATCTCACTAAACCTGAAACTGATCACAAGGAAGTCGACTATCCAGTGGAGAAGATCACTCTTCATCCAGACCTCTACCGCCCCAAGCGTTATAACAATGACATCGCATTACTGAAATTGGTCAGACCCATCGATTACGACAACTACGTCTGGCCATCTTGTTTGCCGGACAGCGAAGATGATTTCTCTGGACAAGAGGGTACAGTGATGGGTTGGGGATTCTTGAAAGAAAATGGTAGGTTTACACCGACATCACATTCAATTGTTTTATTAAATATTTGTATTAAAAATTATCCTATTAAAATTTTTAAAAAAGAGAAAGATGAAAAGCAGCATTTTGCAGTGAAATATAATTTTAAATTTAAAAGATTGGCTAGTCTCTATAAATTTTTAAAAAAATACCAAAACGAGAGAATGGGTTGTAAAAAGACAATACTCCAATTTCAACATTAGTTTTTAATAACCAAAAAACAAGCTTAAAGGAATTATGTGAGGGATTTATTTTTTCCTTTAACGAGATTCTTTTTTTTCATGTCTCTTACTAAATGGTTATGAGTAACTTTTTATAGTTTTTTGAAATATTTTTAATAATTTAAAATTTTTAAAAAAAATATTATTTGAATGATATTTTAGAAATAACCATGAATATTAAAATTAAAATAATCTTAGACTTACTTTATACATTCACTGTTGTATTAATATAACATAAATTCGTATAAAAACGATTACTATTTAAAAACAAGATCGTGATTAAATTTTCCGAAAACGTCAATAAATATAAGATTTAAGTTTTTTTAAAAAAATTGATGAATTACAAGCATAATTTACAACACCTTCCATGTGGAACAAAAATCAGTTTATTACTGTCCTGTATAAAGCCAAAAAAAAAAACATAATCATTATTTTTTAAACATGCATAACAATATTAGTTATTAAAATAATTAGTTAATTAAAATTTTATGATTACTTATTAACTTTCGTATTTCTTAATTTTAAAATATTCATAATTAAAAGAGAAATTCGTTTCTCAAAAACACTCTGCATTTTTTCCACACTTTATCACATTGAGTTAGATGGAATTGTTTTGACAATCCGTTATAGTTGTATATGGATATTGTCGTGATTATTATTATTTTAATATTATGATAATATTTTAGACAAATAAAGATTATGTTTTGAAACTCAAAACAGGAACTTTCACATTTTATGAAATAAAGCAGTAATAAACTAAAGTTAACTTTTCATTTTTACAGTTTTTAGTTTTATCTACACCATTTATTAGTTTTTAAGACTTTTTCTAAGAAATAAGAAACACACAATTACACATATATATGACAGTATTAAGGTAATAATTTATGAAGTAAAAAATAAAGGAGCTATTAAAAAAACAAATTATTTCCCAATCCTATTTTTTAAGAACCAATTTGCATTAAATGAAAGAACATTAAACAAAATTCACCTTGTAAATTTTTTTTTAATATTTAAATCTAAGTTCTGAAGAATGCTAAGAGTGAGCGAGGAGAGTACATAGAGTTAAAAATTAATTTGCATTCTTTCGAAACTATTTTGTTCAAAATAATTGCCTTCAAGTATTAAACTTTTGGACTACCTTAAGGTTTCCGCATCTAAAACTTGAATCTTAGTATATCATATCAATTTAATATCGTGCGTTTAATTTTAACAAATGCAATACATGAAAGAGGTAATATAATATTTAATAATAATTATTATGATTATTATATATACGTATATATATGAATATTCATTCACTTTAAATATGTTACGTTATATGTTATATTAAAACTCTTAACAATCCTTTATTCAATATAAATATTTATGATGCCCTAAACAATTTGAAACAATTGCTTCTTCACTTCTTTCAAGCAATAAATTATAGTTCGTTAATTGCGATTTGCACACTGGTGTCCAAAATTAAGCTTGTGGACATAAAAAATGAGGTATTCCAGAAATAATTCGGTTCAATGCTTGGAAATTTGGTATACTAATACCCTATAACGTAAAACAGAGAATGGTTAAATAAGATTGCACAGGAATTTAATCTAGACTGACATGTGTGCAAATGAAAGCTACATTGATCAAAATAAGTTACGTCATAACACTGTATTGCTCGATAAATAAAGAGTATTTTGTACAGTTATACAAGCGTCACAACGAGCTACCATATTGTTAATGAGACTATTGATAAACGATTGTGGTAGTAATTTCTATTCTTGCGAAAGAGTTAATTTTATCCCCTGCAGGGTCCTTGGAAGGGATTGTTGACATGCAATGGCTCTTCTTAGAGCATTCTATAAGTGTTCTATCGGACTGAGGTCCGGAAATCTCACTGGCCGCACTATACAACGAGTACCCTTTTCTTCCAGATTATCATCGAAAAGTGCAACCCTGTGTGGTTGAGCGTTATCGTCCGTAAACACGAAATAACCTCTCATAGAAAAAAATCTTCAGTAAGATTCCAGAATTTCAGTTTTATAGATGTACTATGATGAGTTTTTCTGCCAGTGTTCAAACAGTGAAGATATGAAGTGGTGTACACACGTCCAATATGATCCCTCCCATACAAGAATGCCAGTGCTAAAAAAGTGGTTGGTTTTTCAGGTGTTTGAAGATTGATAGCATTTCCCAAGTTCCCTCCCAATGAAGACTCATCGAGAATATTTTTGTGTGCTGAATCTGCCATTCAACATTGAGGGGAACATTGCACCGGTCTTGCTCTATCAAGAGTGGTGTGCACATCAAGAGTACCAAGAGTGGTGTTCATGGCTCCAAGATAGATGCGAACTCTTGTGCAATTACATTAGGGAAAACTGCATGTCTCAACAAGCCATCTATTAGTCTTCATGCCACTGTTCCAAACTCAGGAAGAAGACCTTAATGCAGCTGCCTCATAATCATACCTATACGGCACTGAGTATTTAAAGCTACATAGCAATCCTCTGCAGGTGTTGGGATACTTATACGACCTTGTCCAGTCCGATGCCTGAAACTGTTGTCATAATCTGGAGACCACCACATGGAATACAAAGTCACAAGCAGAAGTCACTCGTAGCCAACGAACGACTTCCGCCTGTGACTGCCCAGCTTGTTACCTACAAATGGCTCTCTATCATAATTCGTCGTTTAAATGATTCCATACAATCACTTTAACTGCACTCTGTACGGTTGTTGTTGTTTTTCTTTAAAAAAAAGAATACCACACAAAATTGGCAGTTTCAGAAAACTTCCACTTTTCAACTTCAAATTCCACATTTGTTTTTTCATAAAAATAATCTTCACTATTAAACAGACACTAGATCAATGATTCTCAATCATGGTGCCGTGGCACTTTTATTTGCCACCAAATTTTTTCTTAAAAAATTCTTAACCATACTTTGACTTAACATTACTTATCAAATTTAAATATTAAAGTACTTGATTGGGCTCGTAATCCATTTGTGATAACAGATACATCTGTACATAAATTAACCTTGATTGAAGAAGAACTAATTTTGCTTTGTAACAAAAGAGATTTAATTTCAAAACACTCGGAAGAGTCAATTTATTCATTTTGAACTAAAATTAGCGATTATCCCATAACCATCAAAAAACAAAATTAAATATTGTTACAATTTTCATCATCTTATTTGGGTGAATTTGAATTTCCAGCATTAACAATTGTAAACATGAAAATAAGATTGAGATTTTTAAATGTAGATGACGAAATGAGAGTGGCATTATCATTTTTACTACCTAATATAAATGAAATAATCAAAAATCACCAAGCTCAAATTTCGCATTCAATGTACTCTTATAATTAATGAGTAATTAATTACTCAATAAACATTTTCTTGTCTTTTTCGTACAAATTATTTTGTTTAACATTGAAAACTATCATCATAAACTATTTTACATAGCGTGTTACAAATAATTAAAATTATTTTAACCTTATTTTATTGTTAGTGTACCACACCCAAATTTTGAAATATTTAGAAGTTGAAGAAAAAAGGTTGAGAATCACGGCACTAGACTCATAAATTGAAATCATTTTCCTAATTTACATTATATAACAATACTTTTTTAAAAAAAATAGTTATAGATTTCCTAAATATTGTAAAAACTGTGTCTGTAACTCTAATTTTGGACAACAATGTATTATGAAAATCCGTTTCATTGTTTAATTTTTTACTCTCTCTCTCTCTCCTTTTGATATATATTCTCTATAAAAAATTAATTTTGTTTAAAATTGATATTGAAATTGTATTTACCACAGGAAGGAGACGCTCTAACATTCTTCAAAAAGCACAAGTACCGGTAATGAATCGAACTCAATGTCAAGAACTATATAACGAAGCCAAAAAGAAAATTAGATTCGAAAACGGACAAATATGTGCTGGCTACAGACAAGGAAAAACGGATTCTTGCCAGGTAAGATACTTACTTAATATAATAATTTCAAAGATATCTTTTACAGAAAACAATTTCTAGTTATAAATCATAGATTTTTCTTAACTTGTCATTTTATTTTTAAAGATATATTCTATTTTAAGCTATACACAAAAGTTCTGATGCTTCGTCTTTTAGGAAACATTTTCAAAAATTCATTAAGCTACCTAGTCATTATACGCTAGATAGCAGCAAGTATTCTCGAACTAGATAGCAGCAAATAAATTTTGTAGCAAAGCAAGTAAGAGTGTCATGGAAACGATTGAACTGATTAATATGACTTGTTGTATCTGTACCTTTAATAGTCTTTATACGTATAGATTGCTTTTCCAGTTGTGAAGGCGTAACAAATCAGCTCAAGATATTTGCTAGTTCTCAAAAGTTATAACAGATAATAATGTCCGCCATTTCTTTGACATAAAAGTCACCATGAGATGGGATCCACTGATATGTTTCACCTTGTGTAAGATAAAGAAACTAATTTCGTCCTAAACAAAAATTTTCAAGATATTGTAGTAAACTAAGACTATCAGGAAGAATCCAAAGATCACCATGATTCCCTATTATTGTATTGATAATTAGTGTACTGTTTAATTGATTGCTAACCAATTGAAAGTCGATTGGGAAACATTAAGAAAATACTGCAACAGAGTATAAGAGAACACTTGAGTGGGAAAAAATTTACAGTATTTACTCCCTTACCTAAGCTACTGAATGTATTTTTCATTTAATAGGAAACGGCCGTGGGTAGCCTAGTGGTTAGAGCATCGGACTTCAGACCGGAAGGCCTGGGTCCGATGCCAATGCCTCAAAATACCCTCCGAGTACACACAGAGTACGTGCTCGTTAAATCAGTGGATCTGAAAGTCTTGTGGGCTGAAATCACGAGTGCAGGGGACTGGAGAATATTTCCCTCCACTTTAGTTCCATGTCTAAATAAGGGAGGTGGAGATCGAAGGTGTCGTCATTTATCGTTCCTTCGGAAATTTCACCCAGCTAAATCGTACTGTCCCAGTATGGTAGCTGAGGCCAACGACAGGCATGCATCTAGTCCCTTGCCACGATGAATTTCGTGGGCCTCGATCTGACTACGTCAGACAGGTGGCATTAGAAACAACAACAACACTAATACTTCCCAGCAAGGTCGCTATGTTTTATTTTTAAGGATTTTTTCACTCAGATAAACTTAAACTGCTCCTGAAGGAATTGAATTTTCCAACCCTTAAAGATTTTTTTTTTGCTGGATGTTTAGTTAAAAAATTTTATAAAACAAACTAAATTTTTCAAACTTGAGAGTCAGGATTTGAATACATCTGGAATGCTTCGCAGTAAGAACAAAAGAAAAATAAGTTCACCGGCAGAACGTATAACGAAGTAAAGAAGTAAATGCAAACTCATCAAATTATTCTTGAAAATACAATCTTGAATTTTTATTTTTGATGATCAACTTTACTTAAATTTTGAAAAAGCTGAAAGAATCGCTGTTTTTCATTACTGATTTGAACTGTCTGCTGTCAAGACTACAGACAAACGAATTAAGCAACTAAGTTGAAAGGGAGCTCCCCATTACGACAATTGTTATGCACTTTCATTCTTATCACTGCTACCTTTAACTTGCGAATGAGTGAGTATTTGTAAAAATCAAATTTTAAAGCAACAAGAAAGCTATTGAAGATGGGTCTCGTAATTTTGAACCGCAATCTCGACAACGTGATCACAGGTGACGATGGAACCTGAGCCGACAGTTCTCTCTCCGAACTTTCACAACACTCCAACGAGAGGACTGTGAGTCGTGATAAATTCAATGTGCCTCAGACACTGTACACGGAGGGTCTTAAGTGGCATCAAGATTCGAACATGCTCCTCAACAACGCTGCCCCCGAATTTGTGGCCATGGCCACTAGGCTACCGCGGTCCTTGACTTGTGTGAAAAAGGTCACTATGCATATTTTATTCTAGGAAAAAAGTCAGTTTTGCTTTTGAGGGACTTACTTTACAATTATTACTGAAATTGATTCGCATTTTCTGGTATATGTAGGTTGCTTAGAACGTTTTTACTTGATGTTATTGGCAATTTCTAAGTGGGATTATGTTTATCGATGCATGTGCCATGGTCATTTTTATGCAATTGAACATGATTTACGAGTGCAGGGTCCTAATTAGAATCGGAAGCATTTTTTGAGTCGGAAGTATATTCAATAGAAATTCACAAGGCTCAGATTATCTACCTTTTAATTTTCAATTTCAGGGTCACCACATCGTCTAAGTATTAAGATTAGTTGAGCTTAGACAGATTTGAACCATCTATCTGTTGGTCCACAGACAAACACTGGTTCCACGTAAAGGAGTTTCCCAACAGACAATTACTACGCAATTTTGTTCTTGTCATCGTTAACTTAGTTTGCAGATAAAAGGTTTCGGAACGTTCGAAAAAATAATCGCATGAAACTTAAAAAGTACCGACACTTTTTGCAATACTAAGGAAATGTTGTTATGTGTTTGAAAATGAGTTAACTTAAAAATGCAACAACAAATGGAAAAATGATGAGCTAAGTAAAGTTAATCCACTAAGAGTGAATGAAAGTCCCACCACAAAAAATATTATCTGATACAAGCTCTTGATATTAGTTATTATCTAAATATTATAAAATTAGTTATAATATTCAGTTTTAAACAAAATTCATGGGTAAGATTCATAATTGTATTTATAATGTTAGAAGTTGAGCAAAATCATCAATAATTCCGAAGTACTTTGGCAAAGGGAAGTTGTTAAAAGCATGGATAAATGAAGGTATTTTTTATATTTATATTATTACTAGCTGGTATACCCGTTCTTCGCACGGGTGAATCGAAAAATAAAACAATACAAATTGAAGGATAAAGAAGTTTTTAATGAGTTAATTTTACGTGAAGTGAGAATTAAAGAAAAAAAGCCGTTTGCATATCTAATCCGAAAAAAAATCATATTTGTTAAATTTTAAGTCTGTAGATTTAGTAGCTGATATAAATGATTTTTTTATTTATAATGCCCCCGTAACTCCTTTGTGGGTCGATTTTTGAAAACACCTTTCAAAGATGATCTCTGCTCAACAAAAGTAACATATTGTAACAAGTTTTGTAAAATGAATACTTAAAACAGTGTAAATAATTTATATCTGGATGTGTAACAAGTTAATACTACTTTCTGTTGTATTTATTTTATGTTAAAATTGTAATATTCACACACACACACACACACAAGCAACGTCGTTCCTTACATTATAATAGCGATTTAATGGAAACATAAGCGAAATGTTGGTGACAGAGCCAAATTGGCATCATTTTTGGCTACCATGTTGGCAACTTGGCGATTGATTGAGTGGTGCAGAATTTAATATGCTATAGCGCGAACAGGGGATAGCATAAACACCTTCTCCACAAAAAAAGGCATAAACATGCCACTTTTCATAGTGATCGTTCAAATGGAGCTGGAGTGAAGCAAGATCATTAAACAAATATTCATTTTTATATAAAGAGATGATTTAGTTACGCAATTATTTAATAATAGTTAAAATTATTTTAATAATGCCTATCATAATAGAGTTGAGTGTTACAGATAATAAGAGTCTAGATAGACAAAAAATTTAGTTCTACTTAAAGTATTTCTTAAACAATTTAAATTAAAAAATGAAAAGATAGAAGTTGATTAATAAACGTAAATATCCTGACGTTCATAAATAAAAAAAAACTTTAAGACAATTTTAAATAGTTTTGATGATTTAAAAATTATTTTCAGGAAGTAGACTCTGTGTAATGATAAATTCGAGAAAATTTTAATTAATTATCAACAAGTTGCATGTTGTGAAACAGGGAAAAAAGGATAAGATATTATTCCCAGTATATATGTATTAAACAAAATAATTGGATGAAAGAGAGGGGGATCAGAAATTACGAAACTTTCTGGAAAAAGCGAAATTCAAAGGAAGTTTTTAATTTCTAAAATATATATCACTCAATAAAAAAGAGAAAGTGGGGAGTTAATACGCAAGCATTCCAAAAAGTTGCTTAAATTAATTCCACATAGGAGCAAGAATAAAATATTTTTCTGCGACTTGATAATTAATTTCTAATATTGTCATTCGGGGCTAAATTTTGTTTATGCTCTCAGTAAATTTTGTAAAAATAATTGAAACCGTAGAATATATATATATTAAATTTTTCGCTTGATTAAGTTAACACTTTTCACACACACACACACACACACAAAAAAGAAAATTCTTCGATTTCAAAATGTCAGAGGTAATTTTTAATTATTTAGGATTTTTTGAAAGTGATTTAAATAAATAAGTAAAAATGCGTTATATATATATATATTAAAAAAAGTAATCGGGGTAGATAAACGTATTTAAATAGAAAAACTTCTTAGAGAATAAACGTTAATTAAATGTTATTCTCTCAATAAAGCTTTATATTACAATATGAAATACGGGATTTTTTTCAGTTTTGAGAAATTAATGTATCCCTTAGAAGCTACACATTGCGCGCATACCATTTCTAATTAATAAAATATAAAAATATTTCTTTCATAAAAGAATATTTATATTTTATTTAAACAAAATAGAAGTATTTTAATTGCAATAATAGTCTTCCTTCTAATTAATTTATTTGATCGTTATTTATTGTTATTTATATAAATGAAATACAATTTGTATTTTTTTTTTGTTTATGTTATTAATATATTTATATTATAAGTTATTTTTGACAGTTTTAATAATTATTAATGTGTGCTTTTAGCAACAAGTAATTTTAGAATTCTTGTAAATTCTTTATTAATAAATTCCCAAAATTTATTGAAGCCCCTAACGCGCGTGCGAAGCCTTTTGAAACATTTTTGATAGGTAAAAAAATGATTCGAATTACTTTAGATTTTAAAAATACTAGAAAAACCTTTGAGGGAATTTCCTTATAATGATTAAACTTTTACGGTAAAACTTGATGCATTCATACTTTTATTGCATTAAAGATTTTTACTAAGAAACAATATAATTCTAATCAATCATTTACTTTAAGATAAATGTCAAAAAGGCCCAATCAATTGAGTCATTAAAATATTCTTTTAAATTACATTCTCAAAAATGATATAGACATTGAATGGCGTTTTAAAAATCCACAAAATTTAATTTTAACTTCATATTAAGAAAAATTTAATGTTACAGATCCTTTTTCAAGCGTTCAATTTGTAAATAATAAAATAATTAATCAGTATAGAGATAGTTAAAATAATTAAAGCTAAATTACCGCAATAATACTTGGTAAAAATATTGCAATATATTTCCTTATTTCGAGAGAGGTCCGTGTTGCTCAATTCCGAGCAAAATTCTATTCCTTCATTTTATTAATAAACCGAACCAGGTAACACATAGGTCAACAGCTAGAGCAACAAATATAAATTCTGACAATAACTTTACACCCAACAATCAATTGAATAAAAATAAATCTGCTCAAAAATTATCGGTGTCACTGTGCCAAACGACTTTTTTTACTTAAATTACTTTTTTTTAGCTTTTTGAATTTCCCCATTGGATTGGGAAAATGCATTTAAAATTCCCTTTCGCAGGGCTTCGTTCCAAGAATCTGTAGAATGAGTTGCCACAAATATATTTGAAATATTTTTGGATTGTTTTAAGTTTCTAGAAAACTTTCATAAAAAAATAAATAAGAAATCTCGTTTATGTGTCTTAAAGAATATCATAAGTAAATATCGAATGTAAAATAAACTCTGAAAAGCAGCGTTGGTGCTTGTTATTTTACAGTTAAATTGTGCTTTTGTGTAACTTTAATTTGTTCTGTTCTTCCGTTTTAGGGTGATTCTGGAGGTCCTCTGGTAGTGAAAGAAAATGGTCGTTTTACAGTAATTGGCGTCGTGTCAGCTGGTATAGGTTGTGCCCGCCCTCTATTGCCAGGCGTCTACACTCATGTTCCATCTCATATTTCATGGATTACAGAAACTATGGAATCTTAATCATGTTTGTGAAAGAATCATTTCTAAAACAACTCAGCAATGCTCTCTTAAGCATGTCATTTTCATTTGGATTAACATCTAGTCGAACTCTGTGATATATGTGAGTCCAAAGAGATCTAATCCAAAGAATTAATGATTCCGAAACGATGATTCTACGCAAAAATGATGTGATTCGTGAAGAATCTACGGATACCTTTTAAGTTAGGGAGCACAAGATTAGAAAATTTCCTGAATTGGTTCTTATTGATTAAATCTTCCTTGGAATATTTAATTTACTTAAAGCTATAATCTAAGAAACCAAAAAGAAGCTACTTATTAAACGTACTTACTCGTTTCATGTATCGTTTAATTGGGTAGCAAATGAAAGAATTATCATATCCAACTAATGTTGTTTAAAGCATTGAATAACATCATTTTACATACCGTAATTCCGGCGTATAACGTGCACTTTTAACGCAAAAAAAATAAGATCGAAATTTACCGTTGAACATTATACACCGAGGATGAAAATGAGACATTTAAAAATAAAAGAAAGAAATAAATATAAAAAATATTTACTCTTAAATATATCGAAATATGATTATTTAAAAGAAATGACATTCTTCGCGAACTTAAAGAGGTTTGTAGTTCTAGAAGTACACTATTTTTTCTAATGCTTTTAGGATAATACCTTGAACAAAAGTCTTCAAAACGTAAGAAAATTGCACATGTTCATTTCTGGATTCTTTGTAAAAAAAAGGGTGCGCGATATACGACGAATATACCTAAAAATCAAAAAGTGTAGCTTAAAAGTATAGGTACGCGCTATACACCGGATTTACGGTAGTTCTGACACATTAAGTACAAAAAAATTAATAAGTACCCTCTCCAACCACACAAATGAAAACATGTTTGCTTTCTTGGATATTTACTTTATAATTTGACTTCACAATGTGTTAACGAAATCGTAGAGTTCATTACAGAACTATAAGTTATGAATAATTAAGTTGTAGAAACCTTTTACCCAATATTTCAAAGCTAAATAACATTATTGATGTTAAACTGACAATCATATCATTCAAAGAATAATCATACTATCATTAGAATAACACTGTTTACGTTCATATCGCAAAATAATCTGCATTGAGATATTCATAAAATGTTCTCTTTTTGCACTAACTCATCTAAAAGAAACTATTCACCAAAACTATGAAACGTATTGATACGAAAAAAACCAATGATGACACCAAGTTACTATATTTTAATCAAAAAGTTTTATTATAGAAATTTGGACGAATATTGCAATCTTTATTTTGAAAAATGTTTCTGTTATGTGCGCGAAAAATATTTATTTTTTTAATTTTCAAATTTTGGTCAGTTAAATGATATTTAGTCAACCATTTTAAAAGTAAACAGTACTTTCAGTTAATTCATATTTCGGAAAAAAATGTATTCTTTTTATATTTCGTAATAAAAAATTAAATATTTATGAGAAAAAAAGCAAATTTTCCATTCCTTTTTTTAAAAAATATTTAATCTTAAGAATGAAGAAACATTAACATTATATTGCTGAATAGATACAGTAATAAAAGTGTGTAAGTAAATAATGAAATTTTCGCGCTTCATTTTAATTTAGCCAGTTGTATTCAAAAATTTACGAATAATCATAGTTGATTTGTAGGTGCATTTTAATAAATCTGTGTATCTTCTGACCTGTTAGTATTTGTTCACTTATATTATTTTTTGTAAAAAAAAGAAGAAAAATGTGTAATATACATTATTCGAAAAAAAATGCTTTATAGAGTATGCACTAGTCATTTGTGTGAAATAGTAGTATGATTTATGTGATTTATGCTTGTTATATATTCAAATGTGAACATCTTATTAAAATAAAAAAAATACACGAATGGAGTTGCGTGTGATTTCTTTATTTATAAAGATTACAGTTTTGATACAAGAGCTTTTGAGAAAGGACTCTTTGTAACATAACGCATTTTTACATCGGGGGGGGATCAATTGTTTTGTCTGGATTGCCACAATGGGGAAGCGTAGGACATTGGAGGGCCGTACCTTCTTAAAATGATTGCATTCATTATTTAACTTTGAACCTCAAAAAAGGTTAAAAAAATGTACGATACGGCAATCAATAAATATAAGTTAAATAAAATAGTGGCAGTTTTAATCAATTTATTAAATGTGGACCTAATATCTCTCAATTACTTTCTTAATATGCTTCTCCAAGTCATGTTTAGTGCTAACAGCCAACAGAATTATCTCGCTTATCAATAAAATCTAACCAAACACAGTCCGTCGAGTTAAAAAAAAGACTCAGAAGAAACTATTTTTTTCTTGGTACAGCAGACCACGCCCTGTGCGTCGGTCTAAAACCAAAGGAACTCGCTTTCCTTAACACTAAATTCAGTCCATCGCTTCACGCTTCTAAAACTAAGTGACTCTCCTTATCCCTCTCCATCTTACTCGAAGGTCAACCACCTTCACCCTAAAAAACAGTAACCCAACCCCCTAGACACGGGGAATTGCGCCAAACATTCCACAATCTTCCACCAACAGTAGCCAGACACTACAGTTGATTTCATATAATTTACAACTGCAATAACATTTAATTGTAGAATCAGTTTAATAGGAAAAATGTACCTTATCACCAAGGGCGTAGCTAACGCCGTATGATTGATACGGGGGCCCCAAGCTTAAGGTGCTCAACATGTGTAAGCTACAGTACGAATAACAAAGCTTTCTTTTCTATAAAAGGGTCCCGAAGGAGTTTTGATACGGGGCCCACTCAGAACTAGCTACGCCAGTGCTTATCACCTTTTCTAGTTGTCTAAGCGGAGTGCAAAAAAAAAGGACCCTTCTTTGCAGCTTGCTATTTGCCCACCTCTTATCTACGTACATGTAACATTATGACCAATAAAAGCAGCAAATGAAGAACCATTTAAAGGAAAAGGGAATAAATCCTTCTAAATGTATCCCTAAACCAGTTATTGCAATAAATTTGTAGTTCGAAGAATATTTTTCATATTATGTACTGAGCTAAATCATAGTTTTATCTTTTTTTTTAATTTTTATTTTTATTAATATACTGGTAAGAAATAAAAATTCATATTTTAAAATAAATGTATCATGAAACAATTTTGCAGAAATAGAAATGTATTTTAAACATACGATAATATATTTTTTAAACATATGATATATATTTCTCAATCTTTGAAATATCACTCTAATTTTCACATTTATTACCGTAAATACATTTTTTCCTTCATTACTTCGAGCAAGTTTCTTAAAGTAGGCAAGCACTTTAGCGAAAGAATTAAAATTCTCATACAAATTATTTTTTACAGCTTGAAGTGTAACAGTAATAAAATGATGTCATAGATTTCGTATAACAAATTTAAAATTTAAACTTGCCTGCAAGTTTGGTGATACCAAAACTTCACCTGCGCGATGTCCAAATTTTTCACAAAGGTTTAATTTCTAAAAATCTCGATTAATGCATTTTAACTCACCTGGATCATCTATGGTTTAAATAGATCTTATGAAAATTGAATCAATCAATAAATCTGATTTTCCTGAAAAAAGTTATAATACATAGAAAAAGCTAAGGAAATGGAAGACGGATTATTAAATATTTTTTAAATAATACAAAAGTAATTTATTTAATTGTTCTCTTAACGCTCGCAAACTGCTAGATGGTATACCCGTTCTTTGACCGGTGAATTGAAAACTTGAACAATACAGATTGAAGGATAAAGAAGTGTTTAATGAGTTAATTTTATTTGAATTGCAAATTAAACAAAACAAAAAAGCTTTTTGCATATCTCAGCAGATCAAAAAATATTATTTGCTAAATTTTTAGTCTGTAGATCTAATAGCTGACAAAAATGATTTTTTTTACTTATAACACCCCCCGTAACTCCCTTGTAGGTCGATTTTTGAAAACAATTTCCTAAGCTGATCTCTGTTCAGCAGAAGTAACATATTGTTACATATTTCGTGTAATAAATGCTTAAAATAGTTCAAATAATTTATATCTGGTTGTGTAATACGTTAATATTACTTTCTGTTGCATTTATTTTATGTTAAAACTGTAATATTCCCAAGCAACGCCATTCCTAACATTATAATGGTGATTCAGTGGAAACAGAGCGAAATGTTGGCAATAGAGCCAAGTTGGTATCATTTTTGACGACCCTGTTGGCAACTTGGCGATTTATTGAACGGTGCAGAAGTTGATATGCTGTAATGCCACCTGGAGGAAAGCTGCAACAAAGAGGATAGCCCCAAACCCTACTCCACAAAAAAAATTCATATACATGCCAATTTTTTATAGTAATCGGTTGAAGAGTGTTTAAGTGAAGAGAGGGCATATATACAAGCATTTATTTATACATATATTCATAAAGAGTAAGTCCTAAAAATATTAGCTGATTATTCGATTAAAAAATAAAATTATTTTTCTTTCATGTTATCTTCCATAGTTCATGGTTTTGACTCCTTTTAAACTTTACTTTTTCAAGTTAATCAATTTTTGCTGTTGATAGTTTGAAACTTTTTCACGCTGTAATCGCAAACGCTGTATTTAATTTCAAACCTTTCCTGTAAGAAATTGATTTTCTACAATTACCAGAGCATCTGAACATAACTTGAGCAGCTATTTAAATCTATAATCAAGCTTCTGTAAACTTTTCCTTAAGCACAAATATTCGTTGTTTTCTTACAAAAGCTAATAATTCTGAAAGAATTCAACTTCCTTAAATACAAAGATAATCATTAAGGGAAAATTTAACCATCTCGAGTATGATAAGCCAACCTACATTTTTAACACGCTTTTATAAGCTTCACCTGTATGTAACGGAATCTTTAAATTCGATTTTTACGCCTTTTAAAATATCTTAATTCGAAATTTTAAACACTTGTCGAGTACCGATGACAATACAATAACTTACTAATTTTGTTCCATTGTCCTAAAAAGGATCATCAGGATTAACGATTTCTCATTTCCAGATTTGGTGACTAATTCTAGATAAAATTTCCTGATTTAGCAATTAATTCCAGGTTAAATTTCTAGATTTTTTGACTAATGCCACATCCCATTTTCAGATTTGGCGACTACCAAAACAGCTGAGAATTGATTCAGAGGTCACCGGATTCAATAATTTCTCACCATCGGTTCAAAAAGTGCACTTTTATGTCTAATATTGATGCATGTTTTAGAAATAATATTGAGCTATTTTTAGTGAAAAATATCATTGGCTTAATACCTTCTTCCACCTTAAATATTTCACACTTAACTATTCTAGATTTCCTTCAGTTGGCTGGTCTTAAATTTTGCAAACTGGGACGCATCGAAGTACTGATAGGATGCCAATGGATATTCCAGATTCTAAAAAATGACACGCATTAAATATTAATTCATCAATGAATAAATTATATTTAAAAAAACATTCTTTCATTGTAGATCGAACTAAAAAATCAAAGATAAATTATAGTTTGAAAGAAACTAAAAAACATACTTTTTTAGTGAATCAAACTAAAAAGTAAAAAAAAATAATTTTCAAAATAAGAATAAAATAACTAGCGAGAAAATTGATGTCATTATGGTAAAAGCGTAGGGGGCTTTGTACTACATTTTAACACTAACTCTGCATTTTGGAATAGAACTTTCAAGAAATTATAACTATTGATATTGAGAACCCCACCCTTTTTACGCCAATGACATTAATTTTCTCGTTAATCATTATATTCTTATATTAAGAATTATTTTTTGCTCTTTCGCTCAATTAACTATAAATGAGTGTTTTTAGTTTTTTTAAATTATAACTTTTTTTTTCAAAACACTTCGTTGTAGGGGAATTAAGAAGTGACTTCGTCTTTATATAATGGAAACTTTTGTAAAAGCCCATAACATAAGGAAATTTTTCATAAATATTGATTTCATTTCTAAGAAAAGAAGTTCTTTTCTTCGTCATGATAATACAAGCTAACCCTTACGTGACTAGAAACCATATTCTAACTTCGAATGTTAGGGGGAAGCACTCGGAAACTCTATTGACTTATCGATCCTATTTCAAGGACATCATCCGCCCAAAGAAAAGAATAGAAGGAACAGCAAAAAGTCTTCAAAAGTAAGTTAAATAAACAATTTAGAACGAATTATTTATATTATTATTATTATTTTGTGCCGAGACTTCTTCTTTCATAAGGTGAGGTCATGAAACGCCTTATTAGACTTACTTTTCTTCTAATTCCTCCCCTAATTTATATAAGCATTATGAATGAAATAAGTAAAAGAAACCCTGAGATATCATAAAACAATAAACTGATACGAGGATAACTCTGAAATTTTTGAGATACGTGCAGATGAGAAGTTAGAAAAAAATAAAATATTGCTTAAATTTGAAAATACAAAATACTTTAACACAGCAGATGATTTTTTTATTGACTCACTTCAAGTTGCTTAGCGTAGAATAAATTTTAGATAGAAGAGAAAATAGAGTTACGCGAAAACATTATCGTGCTATATGATTCTTTATGTTTTTGAAATGGGATTAAATCAAGACGAAGGCGTTCAACGGTTGCAATTAGTATTTGGTGAGGAATCTCTATGTATTTAGATGGTTTAAAGAATTTTTCAGAGATCACACAATTCTCTTCAGGACGAAGAACACAGGAAGGTCGCGGTCGGCAGTAATCCCGAATAATGTATTTAACATATGAAAAATGTTAATGGATGATAATTGCTGTACCTACCAAATGATACAAAAGGAGCTTAACATGGGATTAGTAGTCATACACAAAATTATTCATGAAGAATTACATATAAAAAAGTAGTTTTTGTCGTTGGGTTTCCTATAATCTAATAGAATGCCAAAAAGTAAAGCGTGCAAGAATCAGTAAAGAAACCTTAAATTGCTAAATGATAAGACCACCACATCATTTCTAAAGCTGTAACGGGTGATGAAACATACATACCGTTTCCTGACGTTTCAACACGTCAAGAATGCAAAGTATGGGTATTTGAAGATCATTCCCCTCCGATAATGGTGAAAAGACAACGAGCAATGAAAAAAGCAATGTATGCCGTTTTCTTCAGAAGTATGGGATTGGTTAAAGCCATCAAGTTGGATGAACAGAAGACAATAACAGCAAACTGGTATACAGTATAACGTCGTTTATCCGAACCAACTGGGACCGGACACGGTTCGGACACGCGATTATTTGGATAACCGAAAACCGAATGCGATTCCGGCATTATATGAAACCGGACACTTTACGAATATTGAAAATTATACAAACATGCGGGAAACGCGCTTGAAGAAAAAGCAAAATAGGTGCAAAATGTCACAATTTTATCTTTATTGTGGAAAATAATGACTTATTTTTCGCTGTACCATTGTGCATCTTCGTTTTTTTCGCTGCAATGTCTCTGATTCTCTTGAGCAACGGTAGCTGAGTTGGACAGAACTCTGACTGTTGTTCGTACCATTCCATATCTGTCTCCAACGCAGAAAACGCGTCAGCATTTGATGGACCCTTGCTGCTTTCGTTGTTGTTGTTGTCCTCGTCTTCATCCGTTTCATCGTCTACAGGATCGGATTCTTCTTGCTCGGAAATCACAATCTCGTCATCATTTAGCATTTGAAATCCAGTCTTTTGCGCAGCATGGCATCCAGGTTTCTACATCTTCTTCATCGCATTCTTGAAATCCTGGGGTCGGTTGGACAAAGTCGGTAAACTTCTCCATGTGGTCGTCATTGAAGTCTTTTTCGCCTCCTAAATCTGCATTGCAGTTTTCGAAAATATATTTATATACAGTACATGTAGTTGGCAAAAAAAACTGGTTCGGATACTTGACACTCCGGATATTAAACGTTCTACTATACCATTAAATCTCTTCCAGAAATTTTCTAAGAAGTGAATGTTAGGGGACTAATGCTTCACCATGACGACTCATCTTCTCATACAGCCAAATTAACAGTTGAGTTCCTTAAACAAAAGCAAATTAAACTGATAGAACATCCACTTTATTCTCCGAATCTGGCTATAGTGTCTTTTGGTTATTTTTTAATCTGAAAAAGAACTTATATGTGGACGTCATTTTCATTCAGAAAAAATTGATGTGGCTATAAATACAATTTTTTTATCAATTCCAAGAAATCAATAGTTTGAGGCATTTAATCTGTGAAAAATTCGTCTACAAAAGTGCATTGATACTGGAGAAGTCTACTTTGAATACTCTTAAAACTTTGTAAGTAAAATTTTAGAGAGCCTAGGTGTATTTCAAAAAATTCAGAATGTGACTTTCATATAAATACAGTCGGATCCCGATTTAACGAATTCATCGGGACCGATCCTTTTGCTCGTTAAATCAGTGTTATTTGTTATATAGGGGATTCAAACAAAATATAAACTTTTGCACTTACTTTTTGTAGATTCCATAAATGATTACACAAAAATTATCCGTAGAGTTCGAAGTTACACATTTTTCACTAAACATCTAAAAATACTATTAATCACCAATTAAATGGAAATTTTAAAATAATGACTACTGGCTGTTTGAAAATCTTTTTAATTCCTGACTCAAAAAAGAGTTCTTTTTCGATTTAATACGGGGAAGAAAATTCCGTCTCGTTTACATCCTGCTGCATAAAATAGATGTATGCTTAATGTTTTCAAGCAATGTAAAACATTAAAAAATGTAACAGTTTTGATTGCAGCTTAATTATCACTTTCTACGTTAGAATAGCTATTCATTGGCTCCTACAATTTAACAATTTTCTCAACTTCAGGCATAGACAGGCAGTTTGTCATTAAATACGTCATAATCGTTAATTCTGAAAAGTTGTCTAAGTTTTGAATTAACTGAATGGCATTAATTCATATCAAAATTTTATTTATGTTAATTTGAATACGTGAACAAAGCTTCATCTTTAAATTTTTTTTAAATATTTCTTCTAACAACAACCTATCCAAATTTCAAACAAATCTTATCTAACCTACTTTTTAACTTAATGACTTCTAATCTAACTCTTATTACTTAGCTTACTATTTCTCTTATGTATCTTAATATTTAACTTATTTTCCTTCTTACCCTATACCAGGGGGGGTACCTTTACGTATTAACGTGCCAGTTTTGCTAAAGAAATGTTTATTGAGGTATAGACGTGCCGTAAAATAATTTTGACTTGTTATTGGGGGAAAAAATTAAAATTGAATACTAACAACATAAAACTCTTTATTTACTGCGAAAAACTACATTTTGTATTGTATGATAATAAATGTTTTAGTTATACGTTCAATTCAAATTAAAGTAACATTTGTGGGACATTTGTTGTTGCAGATTATATAGATGACAAATAACTTATATTAGGAATGTAACATATTACTTTTAGCAGAATGTATGCTGGATTGGAGTCATCTGCCAAAAGGTTTCTAAGTGAATCTTTAATGTTATTAATCTTTGAAAATAATGACTCGTAGGCGTAGATAGGTTGAAAATATGGTTAAAATAGCATGAGTCAGCTTCTTCAAATATTTAGGTGTATCTGGAATCGTATTCCATGTTTCCAAAATTTCATTATTGTCATTTTTACATCTAGTGCTTGTTAATCTTTCCCTCTCTCCTCTCTCTCTCTCTCTCCTCTCTGTTTCATTTACTTTCAATGTTTTCCTCATTTAAATAAATTTTTGAATCTATATTGAACTAGACTGGAAATCAATCATTTGCATTTCAAAAGTTCTTCAATTTCCAACCAATCAAATTGTAACAAGTTTAGTTTATCAAATGAAGTTACATCAGAGTACATAATAAACTTGAGCATTTCCGATAACTTTTTGAACTGAGAAAATCTCGCTGAAAATTCCTTGATTGAAGAATTAATTACAGAAATAAATTTTTCAATAACTCTTTTTCTACGTCTGGTTTTTCATATACATCTAAATCTTTAATATTTTTTTCAATTTCTTGTAATAATAATAACAAACACAATAACAATAACAAACGAGTGTGCTCGTCGCCCCTCCGCGATCGATCACTAGCGTTTGTTCGTAATACTTCATAATGAACTTTGTTATTTTGAACTTAAATGCAAACCTTTTGATCAGTAGCGTGCCCAAAATATTGTGTCGCGTGCCATTGGCTCTCCATTCCTGCCCTATACATTACACATGAATCATTATCATAAAATATATAGCACAATCGTTGTTACTTATATCTGAAAGTAAACTATATTCCACGTTTTAAAAAAACATACTAAACACAACTAGTAATTCTTCCTTCAACAATAAATTGCAATACAAAAAAATATAAAATGTATTTTAAGAAGTAAATTCATTTTTTATTTCTTTCATGGCATTTAATCATTAAGCGAGTTCTAAATATTCATCATGCACAGTTGCCATTAAAAACCGTACATAGCATCAAAGCTACCATGAAAGCAATTTAAAATCGAACATTAAGTTACGGAATTCTTTACCGAGTGAACTTTAAAAACATCATAAAAACATTATTATTACAAGCTTCCAGATTCCCCAGCTTTCCTCAAATAAGATAGACTACTTCAGTGAACAATTTAACTCCGTATCCCAAAGGAAACCATGATGACGGAAAGACCGCTTGGAATGTACTTAACCGGTTTCCTTGGTAACGGCTTTAATTTTCCGGCTCGGTAAGGAATTTTGTGCCCTCAAAAGCCAACACCATCTCCGGAATTTGGTATTTCGGAATTTTATCCCTATCCTCTATTCCATTTAATTCCATTTAGAAAACCAAATGTATATTAAACCTATAAGAACTAACTCCCTATCTTTTAAAAAAAATGGTTAAATTATTCTAGGAATATTCAACGAAAATATTGCAAAAAGAATTTTTTCGAATCTTCTTTTAATAAAACATTATTAAAAGCACTCGAGATGGCTTTTGATGTTTCGTTTACTAAATAATTTAATGAAAGAATTCTTTTATGGGGGCTACAGAAAATACGAACAAGATTCTCAGAGATATTAAAATAAGCATCAGCCAAATGAGAATCATTGAAATTGTTTTCTTTATCAAGAACGAAATTAATATCTTTCGCAAGCTTGCACAGTTGACTTAATAAATTGAGTAAATAAAAATCGTTTGGGGATATTTTCTATTCAAAGGTCATATGTTAGAATTGCAATATTTAGACGAGTGCACGTGTACCTAATTTATATTTGAAATAGTCTTTTCATATACAAATGAGAAAATAATTTATGTTTATTTATTTTTATATAGTTCAGTTGCCTAGCAACATATAGTCTCCCTTTTTAGCTTAGAGGGTTTTTTTATTCAATTTTTATTTTATGAAATAAATAAGCAAAGATTGTAGAGGACTTTTCGATTGAATAAATTTATTTTTATGCAAAACAGCGTACTGTAATTGTAAAATGCAAAGAATAAGTTTTTTGTTTGATTTTAATAAGTGGTGAAGAGAAGAAGCAATAAATGTATCAGTTTTATTAAATGTATTATTTATCTTACAATAAAATTCAGCATTTGAATGTAACAAGTCTACATCATTTCAAAAGTATTATTTAAGCTATGACTACCTTCGGAACCTTAATTTTGAAAAAGGAATAATGGGATAATGTTTTTGATATTTAGTATTGTAACAAATTCTGTGTAAATAATGAAAATAATTTGTATTCGGATGTATAATGCACTCCATGTTATATTTGTTTTATCCCAAGCAACGCCGTTCCTATAATTATAATGGTGATTCAATAGGAACTTGGTGATAAAACCAAGTTGGTATCATTTTTGGCGACCGTTTTGGTGACTTGGTGACCATGTTGGCGATCATTTTCGTTGAGTTCGGGACCCTATGGATTGTTCTGGAAATTAGTAGAGAAATAAACTAATTTCACGATCCATGACACAAGCGGGTCTTTCTCGAAGGATCCGCGATGGCTATAAAGAGGGAGATGCTCGCCGAAACTAGTTAGTATTGTTTTGACTAGCGATTAGTAGTCGTGCCTTGACCGTTGAAGCGATTAGCGATTAGTAGTCTTGCCTTGACCGTTGAAAGGATTAGCTATTAGCTCGGCTGTTGCGTAGGATGAGTGGTGCTTGAGAATAATCTTTTCCATGCGTACATTTTAAACACTGATAGTTGTATCTGAGCGCGGTAGAAGGTGTAAAGACCTTCTGATATTTATTCTGCGAATTTTGCAGCTGAATCCTGTATTTCAAGGATTGTTTTCTCGACAAACTTCCATCGCTCCTAAGGAACTATCTTATTCTTTGCAACTGATTTGCATACAATTCTCCAACCCCGGATCTACCAAACAGTATCGTACATGAATTGGAATATTCATATAAAATTATTTTAATATCATTATAATAATAATAAATGTGATTAAAATGCAATTTTTTGACAAAAAACAAAAAAAATGGTATTTTCAAAACTTACTCCTTTTATTAAAAAAAATCCTTCTACAATAATAATATTTTCCCTCTATATAGCTTCAAAAGAGCCTGAATTAAGATTTTTGAAATGGATTTATTTATATTTTGATGTATCAGAGTAAAAAAAATTTAATAAAAATCTCTGATTATTATTTTAATTGATAGTAACTATGAAAATAATGTGAATTATTCAAAAATTCTAGTTTCGGCTCTGTATAGTAGTTGTAGCTATATATAGGTTTTTGTAATATTATTATTGAAGTCTTTTCCATGTAAGAGCAATACATTGAAAACATGTCATTTTTTTTATTTTTTGCCAAAAAATTGCATTTAAGTAATGTTTATTGTAATAATATTCTTAAAACATTTTTTTGTTTATATTCTAATTCAAGAGACACTATAGATCAGTGATCTTCAAACTGAGTCCTGGAGTTTCCCAAGGATTAACCAGGGTTTCCATGAGTCACAATAAAAAAAATCGAGAAGAAATAAATGTTTACAAAATGAATTCATGTTTTCTGTGAAGTTTGTATAGTTACAAGTACCTAAAGCTCATCCTATTCATTAAAACTGAAAATTTTATTTTTGTATAACAACTTAATTTTTTTTGCAACACTTTTTAAACTCTTATCATAATATAATAAAGAACATTACGTGCGCGTGTATCTTTATATATATACTTTCCTACTAGATTGTGAATATTCTATTGTTTACAATCTCGGATACCACGAGATAATTTTATACCCGTTAGTTAGCAAAATGTCAAGCAAAACTAAACAGTATTCTGAGGGAAAATGCACCTCTTTTCATTTGTGGAAAAAACTATAATGAAAGAGATGAAACAACTAATCAACAGATTCAATGCTAAAATCCAAATTTAAACAAAAACAGCTTCCAAACTTTAGGTTGAGAATTCATGCAAAATACACTGGATTTCTCATACAGCTATAAACATTTAATGCCATTCAGAACATTGGGATTAAGTGAAGTATACTTCTCAATGTATCTGTAGGCAAAAAGAACAATATATATTTTTTAAAAAATGAAACACTGAATAGGAAATTTGATTGCAGATGAGTTCAATACAAGTAGACTTCGACAGTTTATCTGCAAAAATAAAACAAGCACATATACCAGTTACTAAATATAATGCTTGGATAGATGACACTTGGATCACAAATTTATATTATTAATATGCAAATCAAATAAAAAAATTAGATTTAAATTTTTTAATAATAAATGTAACATTTTTTAAATTATCTTTACATAAAGTGCTTTAACATGTTGATCTGATTTAAATATTATTTAGAGATATATTCTTCGAAGTGTGTGTGTGTGTGTGGAATTGGGTTCCACGAAAACACTTTCTGGTTCTAAGGGTTCCACAAAAGAACCTTCAAGTTCTAAGGGTTCCACGAGTTGAAAAAGTTTGAAGGCCACTGCTATAGTTCTACAAAATTATTCGTTTATACGCTTTTGAAAAATCACGGTTTCTAAAATAGTCGGATACCTTACATTTTCATCTGCACTTTTTAGAACGTTAACATATAAAAAATGTTTTAAAATTCCAAAAAAGTGCATTATAAACATTACCAGAATATTGAATTCAGTATTTAGTAGGGTATTATTTTAAACTGTGACATAGTTTTTCTATGAGGTCTAAATCAATGTAGTTTAATGGTTTTTCCAACACAATGAAATGATTTAATTTTAAACCATTGTTTATATATCTTTACTGCTGAAAAATATATTGAGCATTAATGTGAAATAGATCACTAATAAAAAAAATAATACTCTCAACTCCAAGTTGCAAGTATTTGTATTACATGAATGAATAAAATGGAAAATTGATTGAAATTAGTCTTTTTTAACGAGTTATTATTATATTTTGAATTATTAGAATCCCTCCAAGTATCTCGTAGTTGATAGAAAAATATATACTACAGAAATATTGTTAGTTGTCTATTTTCAGTTGTTTATTATTTTTAGTTTTGAGTTCCATCTAAAACTGAAAGTTTACATGTATGTGTATTGCAAATTTACAGAAATACTATGCATTTTATCTTCTATTCAAAAGAAAACACATTCAACATCTTTTATTCAACAGAACATTTCGTTTTTAGACTATTTCAGTTGTATTCCTAGCATCTAACTGGGAATTAAATTTCTGTTTTTTTTTCTTTTAAATTGAAAGAAAAAGAACTGTTAGTGAAATGTGTTTTCGGAAAAAATTATTATGATACATATAGGTTTGTGTGTGACTAAAATGCAACAACAAAGGAGCTCAGAAAATGCCTGAAATAATTCTTAATTTTCCGTTTCCACACCATACAGAATTCTCAAAAAAGTACGCGATTAACTTGTTTGACATGCATGAATGTTTCCAACAATGAGTACCTAATTTATAAACAAGAACTCTCTTACTATGCATTATTATTCAGCTATTTGAATTATACAAATATTAGCTATGCTGTTTGAATTTTTTTTAAATGATACTATTTATATACTAAGAAATGGCGATGTTCGACAAATATTTTTACGCCAGAAAACATCAATAAATTTATAAAATAGCATTTCTGTTCTGAGATAATATAGACACCCATATAAGTAATTATTCATATTTTTTAGCATTATACAAATAGAAGCTCTAATTCTTTCATTTATTGCCTTTTTCAGTTTATATTAGACAATCAGTTACAGCATTTTTTGAAATATAACTTTGAAATCATATTTCAAAGATATAACGATGTTTCTGTCTTTTACAATATACTCAGAAGAGTAATAAAAAAAATCTCAATTATGTCATTTACTAATGCCATTATTAAAGTTTCAAAGTTACAGAACAAATCACGTGATATATCCTTCAAGATTGAATTCTTACATTTTTCTTAGTAATGGCTCTTTTCAAACATATTTCTTTTGATCTCTTTGTAATAGTCAAAATACAAGGACTTTAAACTATACGAGGGCTGTTAATTAAGTAATAAGACTAAAATTATAAAAAGAACAGAATACCTTTAATCATCATCATTTACATGGTCTTTTTCAAAATAACTTTCACTGCACGTAATGTATTTATCCCAACGTTCTGTGCACTTCTTAAAAACATGTAAACGTCCGTTTTGTGAGAGCTTTTTCAAAACTGCCTCCGCAGCTTTTACACATACTTTGTCCCTTGCAAAACGTTTGCCTCGTAATGGTTTCTTAAGTTGAGGAAACAGCTAGAAATCACATGGAGTGAAATCAGGACTGTATGGACAGTGTGGCAAAATCTTTACGTTGTTCTGCTGCGAAACATCCAGTACGCAACGAGCAATATGTGGTCGGGCATTGTCATGGTGCAATAGGAAACCATTTAGGAGCAATGGACTTTTCCTTCTAACGTGCTGTACCATTGTTCGCAGAACATTTGCGTAGTACGAGCCGTTTACGGTAGTACCAGGTTTGACAGCGTGTTGATACACAATTCCTTCATAATAATAAAAAATTATCGTCATAACTTTACCCGGCGATTTCACAGTTTTTTTTCTTTTTTGGTAGTAGGTGAAGATGGATGTTTCCATTCACTGCTTTGTTGTTTTATGGTTGGATCACAGTGATACCACCAAGCTTCGTCTGCTGTGATGAAGCGTTTTAAGATATTGTCGTCTTCTTGTTCCAGCCTTTAAACATATCGTATCATATCAAAAGTATCTGATGCTGATTTTTGTTTCTATTTCGACAACTGGCCGCGTCTCGTAGGCTCCTGCAAACACGCTTCAGTTCGATCACATGATACTCAAGAACATGAGTTTGCACACGTCATCTATTCGTTGCTTTTGTTAATACAGACAACAAATTTTTCTTATGCCATAGAAATTAACATTCCGATGAATGATTTCGCGACAATAAAATTAGTCTTATTACTTATTGAACAGCCTGCGTATATATAAGTAATGGCAACGTCGGTATATATTAATTTTAATGAACTTAAAAGTACAATTGCATTACATTCCTTCTATGTAATCACCAGAAAAGCTTATAACATTTTGCCAAAGGTCGGGAAGTCTTTGGAGACCATTGACAAGGTGTTGATCAAAGGTTCCAAAACTTTTTTGTCTCCAAGAACCCTTTCCATGTTTTTCGTTTTAGGGTAGACCCCTGCTTAACTAATATTGAATTTTGTAAATTTATGTTAAAGAATAAGACCTGAATTTGGAACATTTTTTCAGATATAAAAGAGATGAAAAGTTAATATAATATTCTGGCTTCAATATCTTTAGAAAGCAGCATTTTTTATCATAATCCCTCTTTTTTTAACAGAGTTGATTTATTTTTTCTGGTGTAAAATGTGTTTCTCGTTTTTTCTCCTATACCGTAATGTTAAATGGGCTATGCCTTTCTGCATTAAAATGAAAAAGAAAGTATTCATGGAATATTTTGAAATTTTTAAAAACACTATATTGTTAACAGAGATATGAGCTATATTTCTACAAATTTCCATGGAAATTGAGGCATTTTTCTGTCTGAAAATGTGCTTCGCGTTTAGTTCAAGCTCTCGTACTTTTACCGAAAACAGCCTTAAATGTCTTTTTGGCAGCTGGTATAGAGCTATTTTCTATAAAAGATTTAAATTTCTAACTGTAGTGAAGTATAGTGTTTAAAACTTCAGAAATACTTGTTAATTAAATTAAAAATTAATTATTACATAAAATAATTGTTACATAAATTAATTGATCAACAAACGAATATTTATTATATGGGAGGGATAAATCTGGTGCTTTAATAACAAATTTTCAATATTTAGCACATCAATCTTGTCAGGTTTAACTCCAAACCCTATGGACTATAAGTGAACAATCTTTTTCTTCCTTCCTTCTTCCTTTTTCTAAAAGAAAAATTTGAGTTTGGAAACCACAGTGAAACTTCTTCTAATTTGGAAAAGCAATTAAAAACTTTCTCAAAGAACAGGATAATACGGGATAAATAACAGGTAAGATTTTTAAAGCCAAAATTGCTGACATCCGCTTCTGAACTTTACTTTAAGATCTCCGTTTCTGCCTATTCCGATTAGTTCCTCTTGTAATGTGACATTTTTTTCCCAATGTGACCATACGAATTCATTGCCAACTGTTATACTTACCATAGTTAAAGAATTCTCTATTCTAATTTAAAAATCTGAATATTAAACGTCATTTGAATATTGTATTGTCTATGGCCCATTGAGAAACTGGGAAAATTCGCGACGTCCAATATTAAACTTCTTTTGCTTAATTCTGGAAAAAACACCAAAATGATGGTCCTTACATTAATAAAACTTAAATTGTCTCCTTTTAATTGCAAATTAATATCATTACATTTACTAAAGAAATCAGTGAAAATAGGTAAAATCTAATTTCCATTTGACTATAAACTTTCTTTTAAAATTAAAATCACCATCTGATTTAATGCGAGTCACAATCATAGACCCCTATTTACAACTCGTGGACCCCCAAATTATTTTTTCACTGACGTGGATTCTTTGCAGGTCGTCATAGACCAGGGATGGCAAACCAATGGCACGCGTGCCGTCAGTGGCACGCGACACAATATTTTGGGCACGCCACCATGATCAAAATAATTTGTATTTTAATTCAAAATAACAAAGTTCATTATGAAGAAATCCTCATAAGGGATCTCATTCGTGCTTTTGACGCTAAACTGTATGTTTTCATAAACGATATTATTACAAGAAGTTACAAGTACTTCCCAGACATGAAAAAAAATATCAAAGATTTAGATATACATGAGAAACCAGACAAATAAAAAGTTCATTATGTACCCTGATGTGACTTTATTTGATAAACTAATCTTGTCCCAGTTCTACTGGTTGGAAATTGAAGAATTTGATACGCAACTGATTGATTTTCAGTATAGTTAAATATGGATTCAAAAACTTATTGAAACGAGGAAAATGTTGGGATTGTGTTGCAGTAAAAAGGTCAGTAATGAAAGTTTGGAAACATGGAATTCGATTCCAGACACATTTAACTGTTTGAAGAAGCTGACTTATGCTATTATAGCCACGTTTTCATCTACCTATGCCTGCAAGTCATTATTTCCAGAGAAGAATAACATTAAACCCTCGCTTAGAAACCGTTTTAAGAATGACTTCAATTCAGCACGCATTCTACTAAAAGTTACATCTTACATTCCTATTACAAGTTATTTGCCATTTAATCTGCAACATCAAAAGTCACACTAATGTTATCTTATAATTTGAATTATACGTAAAACTAAAACATTTAGTATTATACAGTGCTAAATGTATTTTTCGTAGTGAATAAAAAGTTTTTTGTATTTAGCTTTATTATTTTCCCAATAACTATAAGTCAAAATTATTTGACGGCACGCCTATACCTCATCAAACATTCCTTTAGAAAAAATGGCACCTTGATCCACAAAGGTTCACCACCCCTGTCATAGACCCTTGAGGGGTCGATATAAACTACTTTGGGAATCACTGATGTTGATTGTTGATTTCAGTGGAGTGCCCTAATGCGCGGCGTCCAGATGAAACGTCATGAAATCGGTGGTCTCGGAGAGGTTCCTTCAATTTCGGAAACAAATCGAAGTCACAAGGACTCATGTCAGGTGACTAGGGAGAGTTTCCAAGATTTCCCACTGCCGCCATCTTAATAAGAGAGTGGCATTGTTTGCAACATGACAACGAGCGTTGTTATGCAATACAATAGGGAGATTGTTTTGCAGTGAACTTGGACGTTTGTGATGTATAGTCGGCCTCAGATGGTGCTGCAGAAAGTGGAAATATTAGTCTGGGGAGAGAGTTTGTCCAGTAGGCACAATGTGCGTGGGAATCGCACCCTCTCAGTCGTATGCCACAATCAGCCTGACTGGGTTCCTGTCGAACAATACGCTTCAGAAATGCGTCTCCTTCAGGTGTCGTCTTGGTCACTTGACTGTGGTTTAAAATTACGAGGTTCGTGGCCAAAAGCCCTTGAGTGACTAAATAGAGCGACGTTAATAATCACTCACTCCTTCCCTTGAGTTAACATAAATTAAATCAAGTAAGATTGAGCAATAGCGGCAACAATAAAGAACTTTATTAAAGTTTAGGATCATTGCAGTTTATTACTAAGAAAAAGCATTATGCTGTTAATTCTATTCTCTGGTAAGTAATCCCACTACAATGCGCCAAACATAACAGTTAAGATATTATAATATTTTTTTCTTAAATGCAAAAAAGGATGAATTTTTTTTTCTATTGATACATATTGTTACATAGATCGGAGTACGAGGATTTTATGCTATCGGTCTCAAAGAGCGAAACTGTTCTTCAAGAGCGATGAAAATTTATTGAGGAAAAACAATCCTTAGAAATGCAGGATACAACAGTAAAGTTTTCAAAATAAATCTCAGAAGGTCTTCACACCATCTAAAGCCCCAAACACAACTATCAGTGTCTAAAATACAAGTATATTAAGGATAATCCACAAGCATTCGCTCGTCCTATTGAACAGCAGAAGTAATCGCTGGTCGAATCTTCAACAGCTCAAGAGAATATTAACCCAGTTTCAGCGAGTGACTCCTTTTTTTCAGCCTCACAGATCTTACAAGAAAGTTCCGCAAACGTCGTAGATCGTGACATTGGTAGATTTCTCCGGTAATTTCCAGAAACATCCATAAGGTCACCAACTCACCAAAATGGTCGACAAAAAATAATGCCAACTTGGCTCTATCGCCAACATTTTGCCAAGTTTCCATTGAATTGGCATTATAATGTAAGGAATGGTGTTACTTGCGAATATTATGATTTAAACATAAAATAAAAACAACAGAAAATAATATTAGCGTATAACACGTCCAGATATAAATTATTTACATTATTTTAAGCATTAATTACACAAAATTCATAATATTATTAAAAGGAATAACTTAGATAAAAAAAAATTCCTTCAAATTTAAGATCCACTAATTAATCTGAACAAAGTTTTTAAAAAATTAAAATACATTTTAAGTTTGTGGTATAACTAAAAAAAATATAGGATAAAAACGAAATCTTCGATGAAATGAAAATTTTCTCTTTTTCGTTTAAAAATCTTCTTTCTTCAAAAAAAACACCATAATTATTATCTTAAACAACGGCAACGAATTAAAATTACAGAATTTAAGCAAATATATTTAAAATACAATTATTAAAACAATATGTTGCATTCTGCTTTGTGACTTTACACTCAAAAATATGTAATATAGCTATAATATACAGATACATTAAAAACATCTTTGAATTATCAGGGTCAAGGCATTCATAGACATTTTTCCTCATATTGTTTTTTGCCAAATAAATTTTTATAATATCCTAATTTTTATAGCAATGAAAAAGCAGGTCTTAAATAACCAATGAACTGCATATCTCAATTTCAATTAATTAATTGAATGCATTTCATTTTATATTTAGTCAATTTCTTCAATTGAAAATATTTCATATTATTTTTTCCTTTCCTATCGCTTAGAAAAACGAACTTATAAATTAAAAATTCAATAACGTAGTACAATGCATTTAATACAAGATTAATAAATTATATCTGGTGATAATTATGTCAAATGATATTGAAGTAATAGGTAATGATTTCATTAATAAAGCAAAATACTATAAAATTCTGATGAATTCCATTTAACATTCGCAGTTAATAAGTTGATCATGAAAAGAATTAATTTGCTAATTGGAATTAAAATTAATAAAGAATAACCTCGTTATTATTTTTTAAAGTGAATATTTGGAAAAAAATGCATTTTGAACCTTAAAGTTAAATTATTTATTTTTCATGTTTATTAGAATATAAATGTGCTTTTTAATTTTTTCGAGAACTTTGAAAGAACAATTTTAATTAGATTTTTGTGAATTTCAAGCAAATATTTCTATATTGTTTTATGCTAGTTTGGAATATAAAGACTTAATTGATTGAAGTATTAGAATACTTGATTCTCAAAAATCATCTTGAAACGGAAAATTTCTAATTAACTTCTAAATAAATGAGTCTCTAAGAGACTAATAATATGATGAAATATGACAAATATATAAATTTAAATTAATCTTCTAAAATAATTTATTTTTATGCAGGCACAATTTTATTTTATAAATTTAATGAGATATTTTTTGAGTTCTTGGAATATATTTTACGCTTTTATTAAAAATATTTTTTTTATGTTTATAACTCTTTCGAAATAATTAATTGATAGCGCATTATTTTTCTTCATGTATATTTTATAATAAATTCTGTCTAATATTTATTTTATTCAAAAGAACTAAATAACATTACTTTTTTTGTGGTGGAAATTAAAATAATTAATAGACAAATAAATATACCAAACAATATTTTATTTTGAGATTAGATGCCGCTGTGGTTAAATTCCTGCTATGATTGATAATATTTAATTTTAACATTTAAAAGTGCATTTAACAAAGTTATTTCCAAAAATTTAAACATTTAAATTTAAGAGAAAAAAACGATCCTTACAGTAGTCGCACATGATCTGTATTATCCGACATGTTATCGTGGTAAATACGCAATAGTAACTTATATCCTGAAAAAAATAAATCGGGGGTATGATTAGAAATTATTTTCTATCGAATAACTATTAATGAAAATTCTTTAATGAAAATTTTATTTAATTAACACATAAAGTAAAAAAAATGCAATTTTTTTTATCAAAAATAATTATTTTTGTGCAATTTGGGGGAAAGTGGAGATAATAGACTTATAACTAAAATATATATGACACATATACTTCTGATTTCAAAGCATTTAAAAACTGTTGAAAAACAGCATCAATAACAGTACCACTGTCAGTTGTCTAAACATTCTGATTTGTGTTCATTTCGAGTTTGAGTTCCTCATTCAAAAAAGCTATGAGTGGCTCAGCCTTTGGCGAACTGATGTCAAAGTTAAAATCACCACTCAAAATCATGGGAAGCGAGTGATAGTTTTTTTAAAAGAGCAGAACCACCATCGGTATATGGTAAAAGTACAAAATAATGGAAATCTTTAATTTTTTGAAACGTTTGATTCGAAGAAATGTATACGACCACCGAAATCACTGGTAGTCCATTTTCAAATAACCCTTCTGCCGCACATATGTCCCTTAATATCGGACTAACAATACCCAGTCCACTTGCTTGACATTAAGTAATGTCCATTCGAGGAGTCACAACATGTGAGTTGTTCTGTTTGCGATATATCGCAACACCAGCTGCTCTGTGACCCGGTCATTTAAATTGTATGCAGCAATCGAGACACATTCGTCATTATCTAACCACGTCTCTGATACACAGTAACGTACAGTTTTGTGAAATAACGTCGTCGAAATATTTTGGTGAGCCCTGAGACTTTGACAATTGAGCGTAAGTATCGCAAGTTTTTATCCTGGGTGAAGTCTAATAAGACTTTCTGGTATGTGCGAAGTGGACTTAAAGTATCGTTGGGTGAATGACCAGAGTACCTAGCTCTCTTTCGAGCTATAACCTCTTATCGTTAGGATTTTGAGTGACTGTGACGAATTGATTCTTGCCTTTTCTTAATTAAAAAATACTTAAAAGGTAAAATATACTTATAGGAGAGTATAAAAATAAAAATTTAAAGCTATTAAAATGCTTTAAGTGCTAGAAAAATAGCTTCAAAAATGGTGCAAACACCGAGAATAAAAGCAAATTTCGATCAGTGGGTGGGTGGGGGTGAGGCCTGACCAATGGGAATGCAGCCTAGAACAGGATCGCTGTAGAAATGAGACAAACGTTGAATGATTTGAAATCAGAAAAACGGCCTTTTTAAAAGCTAATAAAAAATAAAATATAGAAAAACAAGAAAGAACGTGGAAATTTAAATTTGATTAAGAGAAATAATTTTCGAAGGAAAATTAAAGTGATTTAAAGTAAATTTGAAAACAGCGAGGTGCCTAGAATCGAACCCGGGGCAATTCATTTGAAGTCAGCTTCTCTAACCACTAGGACACGAGGGCTCTAGTAAGCTAAAGTAAGCTTCTAACATGGGTAAAAAGAATGAAATGAATGTAATTAAGAATTTTAATTGAAGAGTAGATCCGAAAGAATGTTGCTGGATCTGTTAAAATTAGGATCAGGGATATATTTTTCAATGTCCAAGATCATCGGATTATTAGAGTTATCAATTTTAAGAAAGGTTAGTTTTAAATTTTTTGATAAATTGTCTGATAGACACCATTTTGGTCGCGGATCTGAGGTCTTAATTCCTCATGAATCATCGAGCTTTTAATATTTGTCAGAGAATGATGCTTTCAGAAGCTTCAAATTGATTAATATGAGTTTTAGATGCATATGCCCAGATTGGCGCAGCATACGTTAAAACTGGTCTGATGATTAGTGTGTAGATAAGCAATTTATTTTCTCTGCTCAATGCAAAGGTTCTTGCAATTAAGGTAGATTTTACAGACCGATTGTGGATTTAGAGTCAAGCGCTCGAGTGCTTGATGGCTACTATAGATGAACCCCCATGTGAAGGTAGCGAAGAGACACCACCACGCGCTCTCATGGGTCAAATCAAATAGCGCGTGCTTACATCACTTCCTGTTACCCATTTCCGTCCCTTTTCACGAAATCACTCCAACAAATGTCCAGCAACCGAGAGGAAATATTTTACACATAAAAAAAACAACGAAAATATTCATGCATATTATAGGTAAATGTTTTTTCGATACCAAATGCACATTTCATATTAATAAGCAATTTTGCAATTCAAAATGTTTTGAAGTAAACTTTGTAACTTATCAAATTCAAAAATTATAGCTTTGTGTAATGTTTCGACCTTTTTCTAAGTAAATACGGTTACAACGAGAAAGCTCGAGTTATAATTACATTTTAAAGTTCAAAATATATACTCTATTCCGTTTTAAATTTTAACCAATCAAGATTCTTATTTAAATAGTTTTTATTTAATGTGCACTTACAGAACCCCTAAAATTTATTCGAAGATAAAATACTAAAAAGGGTTTTGAAATATGTGGTCTCTAGTACATTGTTTAAAATCAATTCATATATTATTCATCCTTTTAGTATTTTGATTATAAAAATGGGTTTTTTATTAAATTCATTTTAAAGCCAAATTAAGCTTTGGGGATATATTGTATTATTTAAAACACTTAAATAAATAAAGTTTTGAAAAATTCATACGAAAAATTAATATTTAAACTGTGAAAAGGGGGAATTCCTCATAGAAACGTACATACAGGAGTCTCAACAATATAAAGTAAGTTAATTTACATAAATATATATATACAGAAAAAGAGAGATTACGATTGTTTTATATATATTTTTCATTACATAACTATTGTAGTTTCCTATTGATGTGTTTAAATGATTTGAGTGCTCTATATAATTATTTAGTTATTGTACTATTATAATAATTCTAAACTAAAGAGAGATTCATAACTATTATAATTTTATGATATGATATTGGAAATCTCTGGTTAGAAAACACTTAGTAGATTATTATTTTTAAAGCATTTTATAAAAAAACACAAATAAATATATCGAGTTATTCAAAACAATAAATTATTTCAAATTTTGTACTAGCAAATTTTAAGTTATTATTTACAAAATGAGATGGCATTGCACGAGTAGTAAGTGTAAAAACTGCTAATTAAAAGAGGCCTATTGTAAAACTGTCTCCTTTACCGTTTTATCAAGAATAAATTCTAGATAAGGTGAGCGTACGTTTGAATGCAATTGCATTTTCTATTAATCAAATTGTATTTTCATTATTATTTAACTCATATTATTATTGTTATGTAAACTGTATTTTTATTATTAATGTGCTTTTTAGGTTCATTTATATATATGCTATAATTAATTTCTATTCAATTATTATTATTATTTGCAATTTCTATTTTATATGTATTTTGTGTAAAATAACTACTTTTCTGTCATGCCTTTTACCAACGTCATCGACTTTATTTATCTTTTGCGGGATGGCAACATGTTCTTTGTTTTGAGCTGTTTGTGTATTACAATCTGTGTGGAATGTTCAGTTGCTGTACTGTCTCTCGCTAGGAGAAGTTCTCGTCGCACACACACACACACACACAAAGCTGCTGCCTTATGTTTAAACCTTTTACACGCAAAATTAAAGTTGTTTAGTTTTAAGGTATCCGACTACGTTCGGAACCGTGTTTTTCAAAAGCGTATAAATTGATAGTATTTATCCAGTTTAGTGTCAATTAGATTAGAAAATGTATATAAAATTGTTTTAAGAATAGTATTACAATAAAAAATTATTTAAGTACAATATTTTGACAAAAAAAAATTACATAGAATGACCCAATTCAAAATATTCTCCTTTTGTGGAAAATGCTTCTATTATAATAATATTTCGCCTGTATATAGCTCAGACCTCTGTATAGAGGCTCAACTAGAATTAATTTTTGAAATATATAACTTTAGATTAGAATTATTATAATAGTACAATAATTAAATAACTATATAGAGCACTCAAATCATTTAAACACATCAATAGGAAACTACAATAGTTGTGTAATGAAAAATATATATAAAACAATCGTAATCTCTCTTTTTCTGTATATATATATTTAAGTATTATAAGTGGGTTTACCCATGTTTTACGGCAACAGAGGGGAGAAATTTTAAGAAAAAAACGCCGATAATTATTTCAATGGGTTGTAACTCTGAAAATAATGTGAATTTTTCAAAAGTCATAGTTGAACCTCTGTAGAGACGTCTGAGCTACATATAAGCAAAATATTATTATAATAGAAGCATTTTTCACAAAAGGAGAACATTTTGAAAAAGGTTAATCTAAGTTAATTTTTTGCCGAAATATTGTATTTAAATATTTTTTTTGTCAAAATAATCTTAAAACAATTTCATATATTTATTTTAATCTAAGAGACACTAAATATCATGAAAATTGTCCATTTATGCGCTTTTTTAAAATCACGGTTCCGAACGTAGTCGGATACCTCAAAAGTAAGGTTATTATTTAGTCTCATGTGGAGGACACAAGATGTATGATTCCAAGTCAAAATTACGGTGATCATGACCGTCTGATAGACGGTCATGCTACATAAGCTAGTGGCTGCCTCCAGACAGAGGTGATCAATTTTAACTAGTGGTCATGTTACTGGTCTTTGGATCCATAGGTCGCGGGTTCTGTCCTCCGGATATGCGCCTCTGACCCTGGCTGAATTAAGAAACGCGTAACCTTCTGAACTGTCGTGGCACCATCTACCCGCAAAAAGAGCAACCTAAAAACTCGTCTGGCTCACTTGACTCTGCAAAGTCGTCAGATTCATGAAACGCAGCTTCTCCAATTAACAGCAATAACACACACGTTCGCCATAACAACTATAACGTTCGTTTACCTACTCACCGACTCACTGGCGGAAGAGTGTGTAGCGGTATTATTTACATAAGCCAGTAACAGCCTCTGGACAGTGGGGATGACTTTTGTCCAGTGGCCATGTTATTGGGTTTCGAATCCATAGGTCACGAGTTCTGTCCTCCAGATATGCGCCACTAAAGTGATTTCATGGTGAACTATATATTCTAGACGAATATTGATTTCGCTGCAGATTCAAAGGAAGGTTCTTTCTGTAACCTTTTAACAGGGTTTTTACATTCGTACGTGGTGTTGTGTGGAAGTTAGGAGAATGACTCTTTTTCACTCCATCACTGCTTTAGGTTAAGCGGTTACAATAAATTCTTCTACGATGTAGCTGTGCAGTTGAGTTCTACAGTTAATTACTTCGACTAAACTTTTTAGCTCGGAGGGGTGTGCCTATATCGATAAATGCCAGGAATATTTTATTCGAGCCCCTTTAACAGGAAGGCACACATATGTGTTTTGTTTTATATGTAAGATAAAATTAAAAAAGGAAAAGGTGATGCTACCTCCTATAATCAATGATAAATTAGTAAATAAAAAAAATACTATTCCACACATTATATAGCATTTTGAAGAAATACCAAAAAAGTTGTTTGTTTCTTTAAATACAGGGCATGCAGGCAAAAAGTATTCAAAACTAATGGATTATTATTACAGAACTACTCATCAGAATGTAATAAATGGTTCATTCATGGATTGGAAAACTTACCAAGATTTTTTGGGTGTAGTCCGTTCGGCTGCACGTGCGCGCGTTATTTGGCAATAGCAGATGATACACTTTTTTACACTGACTTCATTAGCAAAGATGTGAACGCCGCAGCAAAAGGTGCAGTGGGTATTTTGGTTAACGGAATTTAAATCAATCACGCGTGTACGGCGACATGTTCGAACAGAATGGAATGTCGATCCTTTGACATCAAGATCTATTTACCAATGGAAAGAACTTTAAAAGTAGACGGGAACTTCGGTATCTCAAACTGGCAAGTATCCTTAAGTTTTCGTAATAGAAGACACTGTTTCTCGTGTGCGTGATTCATTTTGTAGGTATCCTGATAAGTCTGTTAGGCAAGCCAGTAGCAACATTCTATTCTGTTAGAACACGTCACTGTACACGCGTGACTGATTTAAATTCCGTTAACCAAAGTACGCACTGCACCTTTTACTGTGCCGTCCACATATTTATTAAGACAGTCGGTGTAAAAAGTTTATCATCTGCGATTGCCGAATAATGCGCACACGTGTAATAATCGGACCAGACCCAAAAAATCTCGGAGGAGTTTCCAATCCATGAATGAACAATTTATTACAATCTGATCGATAGTTCTGTAATAATAAGCCATTACTTTCGGATACTTTAAGCTCGGACACCATGTATTATAGAAATGCGAAACAGTTTTTAATGAAGTACACATATTAGGGTTCGGTATTGAATGATTCTTGATTTTAGACATTTCGTAGAGTTTCTAGAGAAACCCGTGAAATAATGGTTTATAACTTTAATGAGGAATACAGAATATACTTGATACTTTTCAGTGACGTTCAAATGATTCGAATGTTCAGAGGACCTCCAATCAGTAAAGTTTTCCATTCGACCCGATAGTCTTTAACTACAACTATATTCTAAGAAATTATAATTAATTCTCTGGGTCAGATTTTAAAGTCAGTTAAACATGGTCTAAAGTTCAAAAGTAAACACGTCATAAATATAGATCTCGTTTAGTTCTCTAGACAGACACTAAGTCAAATCAGTTTTCATTTCCAGAAAGATTTCAAAAATCAGAGTTTTCAAGTTTTTGTAATACCTATTCATCGACACTTTAAATCCTTGAAGCTCAATGCCTGTTTTAATATACAGTAAAATACGTTTAATATGAAAACGCTTAAGATGAAATATCGGTGATCTCGATATAATACAATAGTCCCGACAAACTACTATGTAATTTCACGGATTTTCTTCCCTTAAAACGAAACGAAAATCGCTTAACACGAATAGATTTCCCTTCTGGGAATGAACAAAATACGGAAAACTCAAGCCAATTTATCATCGGAAAAATTCGTTGCAGTGCATGATAATAATGTGTGCACAGACTCAATTATGACAGACAAAGACATTTTGGAGTTTGTTCAAAGTTCAAGCAGGTAATATAAAAAAATTAAGCCGATTTCTACTTAATTCAAAGAAGAAAAACTTTATTTTAGTTACTTTTTGTTAAATAGTTACAATTAATATAAATATGTATATACATATGACATAATCACAATATTAAGTGACAAAATAGAAGGCGATTTTCCTTGCAATTTTCCATTCTCCTTTCTATGTATGGTGCTGGATTATTTTTTTATTTGTTATTATTTATTCATTAATTATACTTAATTATTCCAATAAAATATTATAGTAAAAAAGAAATCACATTCTCAGAAATTAGGCCATCCCAGGTAGGATTCGAACGCATGACCTAACGTGCTATCCATTGCGCTACAGGGACACAACGAAAGATTTTTCCTTCTATATATGCTGTCAGACTATTATTTTGTTACTATTTATTCATTTTTTCGAATTTAATGAATTAACTAATATTTGAAAAAACTCTATTAACATCAAGTGTCATCCACTACAAGTCTAAAAAAATGTATTTGAATGGATGAATAGAAAGCATTTTATTAACGATTGAAAATTTGAACAAGATATACTAATTAATATATATATATATATATATATATATATATATATATATATATATATATATATATATATATATATATATATATACATATATATGCATATGCATATACATATATATATATATATGTGTGTGTGTGTGTGTGTGTGTAGTAGTAGTAGTAGTAGTAGCGTTGGACGGTGTTGGTGTATTTGTTTGTTTACACAGGGTTTTACAGAAAACATTTTCAGAATGGACGTTCATCTTTTTATTCTCACATGAAACATCAAAGGCGTTACGACAACACAATAAGCTTGCGAACACATAAAACACAATGGATAAAAGAGCTGCAGTTATTTATACATATTCAGGATGACGAGCTGGAGATAAAAAGCAAACGGCGACATTTACATGCTGAAGGCAAGCAGACAGAGAGGTTGATCACAAAAATTTTCGCTTTTTATACCCGGCAGTGAAGACCTCGTGACTATTTTTAACAAAAGTGCTGATTGGTTAAAATGGACTGGAAAGGTATTTCTGATGTAATAATATTAGTCGATTAAGATTAGGACGTTAGTTATGAACCAAAGAATTAAAGTTTGTTTTATTGGGTTGTTCGGAAAGTAATTTCGTTTTTCCTGACAGAGGATTTAATTGTATTTTTTGCATCCAACTTCACATTTAAGCCGTATAATTTTTATATGTTTTGCGAGCTCATATAGCAAGGCTTGTGTGTGAAAAATTTCAATTAATTCTACGCAGTAGTTTTTGGTTGGTGCCCTTTTAAATATGGAGAGCGATAAGCAGCATTTTCGACAATCTTACTTTTTTACTACAGAAATTGATCGATGTTTATGGAGAAGGTGTGTTGACAGTACGCCAGTGCCAGAACTGGTTCGCTAAATTTCGATCCGGCAATTTTGATGTCGAAGATGCACCACGATCGGGAAGGCCGGTTGAAGCTGATAAAGACGCGATAAAGGCATTAGTTGATGCGAACCGGCGAATAACAACACGTGAGATAGGATTGAGGTTATAAATTTATCAAATTCAACAGTTCATGACCACTTGAAAGGCCTGGGATTATCCTCGAAGCTCGATGTATGAGTTCCCCATGATCTCACTGAGAGAAATCTGTGTCGCCGCATTGACGTCTGCGATTCGTTTCTCTAACGTCACGAAAAGGATCCGTTTTTGAAGCGCATCATCACTGGGGACGAAAAAGGTCATGGAGCAAAAAAAGATGAACCGGCTCAAACCATTTCCAAAGCCGATATTCACCAAAAAAAAGTGATGCTGTCTGTTTGGTGGGATTTTAAAGGAATCGTTTTTATTTTTTTAGCTTTTACCGGATAACGCAACGATTTATTCGGAAGTCTACTGTCATCAGCTGGACAACACGAATGATGCACTTCAACAGAAAAGGTCAGAACTAATCAACAGGAAAGGTGTAGTGTTTCACCAAGACAACGCGAGACCTCATACAAGTTTGGTCACTTGCCAAAAGTTTTTACAGCTAGAAAGGGATACAATGCCACACCCACCATATTCTCCGGACCTGGCACCATCGGATTATTATTTGTTCCGGTCACTCCAAAAATTTTTAGACGGTAAAACCTTCACCTCAAATGAGGAGGTCAAAAACCACCTCGATCAGTTTTTTGCCAGCAAAGACCAAAAATTTTATGAGCGTGGAATTATGCTACTACCAGAAAGATGGCAAAAGATGTTGAACCAGAGAATGGCCAATATATAATTTAATAAAGTATTTTTTTTATTATTCGAAAACTGTCTTTCATTTCCACAAAAACAAAAACGAAACTACTTTCCAAACAACCCAATAAATATTGTTAAAAATATTTAATTAAAAGGACTCTAGAGGGAATTATTACACCACACACACACATATATATATATATATATATATATAGTGTATATATATATGTATATAGTGTATATATATATAGTATATATATGTATATAGTGTATATATATATATATATATATATATATATATATATATATATATATATATATATATATATATATATATATATATATATATATATATATATATATATATATATATTGAAGTGTATAACAAAATGGAAGATATCGAAACATTTCTTGACAATTTGAAGCTAAGCAGAGGCAATGCAAAGAAAAATATCCGATTGTTTTCCAAAAACTCAATAAATGTTTTGTTTTTCAGAAACTTGAAAATTTTATATTAAATTTCATTGTGAATGTTTTTGTTTCATTGAATTATATTAAATACATGCATATATGCATATCTATTTTTAAAAATTGTACTCTAATGAACTTAATTTCGTTCAATATATGATTTTTTTGCAGTATTCCTTAATATGAAATTCTTTCTTCACGAAAGAATATTTCAGTCCACTTAGTTTCATGTTAACTAATTTTCATTGTACGTCCTGGGTTAATTTTTTTATATATTCCCCTAATAAATTTCAACTATGCTGTCCAATAATTCGAGGAAACGTCATTGTTATCTACATCCTTATTTAATCCTCAATCATCCATAATTAATCCTAGTAGATAGATATTTGTGCAGAGGGAGAACTAATTATAAGTCCCTTTACTAAATCTTCTAATTTATCAATCTCAGCTCTGAGATAATAACTTCCACTCACCACACTTTTGAAACTTCCTGACAGTACAAATGTTGAAAATTACATGTAATTTGCTAAGCATAATTTAAACAAATGTTGCTCGGGAACACGTAGATGATTTAAACTAATGAATAGTACCACTGTTTATTATAAATTAGCTGAATACTATGATTTCCCAAATTACCTTGTATTAAACAAGATGCAGAGTTACATTTTTGTGTTAAATTAACTATTATTTTTTGAAAATTAGTTCCTTTAAAGTATCTTACTATATTAGAAATTTGAATTTTGCCCAAACTGAGAAATATTAGGTTTCTTAATAAAATGCCTTCACTTCTATGCTATGATTAATATACAGAGTGTCCAAGGATCATTGGGACAAACTTCAATGGGAGTTAGATGACATAGTAAGGATTAAGATTTGCATCTCAACCCATGGTTGGAAACGTCCTCATTCTGCGCTAGGTAGCATTGTTAAATATATAATTAGCAAAAGTTTGCAAAAAAAAAAAAAGAAAAAAAAAAAAAGAAATAAATAAAAAATAAAAAGTCTTTATAAAATTTTTTGTGAGATTTTTTTAAAGTTATGCCTGTTTTTCGCTGTATTAATGTAAAAATTTTTTGAGAATACTCTCTCTCTAATATAAACAAAAAAACTCTATTTTTAAAATGCCGTTTAAATAAAATAAACATAAAGAACACTCTTAGAGTACTCTTGGAAAGACATTCGCTTCATAAAATAGCCTCATATATCAAGTTTCTCAACGAAATTACGAGCATCATTTTGCAAACATTCAACTCTCTATCCAAGAAATATAAAATAAACCATTTTTTCCAACGATGACGCTTTTAGGGAAGCTAGACGCAGATGAAACACATATTAAGGCAAGAGGAAGATGGTAAAAGTAGATTAAGATGCGAGGTTTGCAACATAAAACAAAATCTAAAAATATTCTCGCCATCTCCTCTTGAAGAATAAGAATTAATTCATCTTAGACAGCACATATCCAAAGTAATAAAAGTTTTATGAGCCAGAATAAGGAAACTATTCAATCTTGGATTTCGCTGAAGTTTTTTGGGATGTTTCATAATATTAAGCGGAATAGTATATTGAAATCTTAAGGGATCTTCGTTTCTCCCAATAATCAAAAATTGCAGGGATATACTAACGCACAGATGGATTACTTTTTCTTAATACTACTTTTAGTAGTCTGGTTCTCTTTCTTTTTGGCTAGAAATTTTAGTATCTATAAATAACAGAAATGAAATGTGTCTCTTTGTCTTACATAAGACTCTTATGATAAAAAAATCTTCTTAGAAGTCAAATGCATTTATTTATAGTACACTGGTGAGCAAAACTTAAGCAACAATGTAAAAATTAAGCAGATAACCATCAAATTGCAGAAAAGGAGGTCTGGAGATCAGTACAGTGAACACGTAAGTCAGTAGAAACGTCATGCGTATGCAAATATCAGGAACGAAACGTCAGAAGCGACGTGAGCGTACGAAAAACGCGTGATGTCGGCGCGTGCTGTTCAACAGTAAAATAAAATGATGGACGCAGACGCAATTCAACATATTCTTTGCAAGTGCCAGTGAGCCAGTTCGTGAAATATGGCTAGAAGAAATCACCTGCACGACTTCACACGTGGAAGAATGATCGGAAAGCTGGAGGAGGGGCGTACCGTCACCAGTGTAGCTGCAGAGTTCGGAATCAACAAAAGTGTCGTTTCGCGCGCTTGGAAAGCGTTCCAAACCACAGGTACAGATGTTAGAAAGGTTGGTGGTGGCCACCCGAGGACGGAAACTGCAGGGGATGACCGATATATCATCCTGCAGGCGAAAAGAGGCCGACGGCAGTCAGCAAGCGTCATTGCTCAGCAACTCCTACAGCAACGGGGCGACAAGTGTCGCGGTTTACTGTGGCCAGACGCATTCACAAAGGGAACCTATTCGCCCGCCGCCCTGAATGCTGCCTCCCGTTGAAAGTTGGCCACCGTTTACAGTGGTGCAGAGAGCACAAATACTGGACAAGTGTCAATGGAGTCGTGTCCTCTTTACGGATGAGAGTCGGTTCAGTACCAGAAGCGATTCTCAACGCGTTTTGATTTGGAGAGAGATGGGGACACGGTTTTATACCAGTAACATCAAGGAAAGACACCATTACGGTGGTCCTGGAGTTCTTGTCTGGGGAGGCATTATGCTGAACGGGCGAACTGAGCTCCACATTTTCGATAGAGGGTCTGTAATCGGGGATCGCTATTGTGAGGAGGTACTTCTTCCCCATGTGCGTCTGTTCCAAGGTGCCATTGGCCTAGACTTCATTTTTATGGATGACAATGCACGGACACATTGGACTCTTGTTGTTGAGGAGCTGCTGGAAAGTGAAGGTATCACTGAATGGATTGGCCAGCGTACTCCCTAGATTTAAATCCCATCGACCATGTGTGGGATGCTTTGGGGAGAGGTATTACAGCACGCTTACATCATCTGGAGAACACCTAACAACTCAAATCGATGCTTATAGAAGAATGGGCACTCCTATCACAAGAAATGTTGCACCAGCTGGTTCTGAGTATGCGGAGACGGTGCGAAGCAATCATTGCAGTGAGGGGAGGGCATATACCATATTAAGGAACATCTGCTTGTTGTTCTTCCTGTTGGATGGACCATCATGAGTCACGATACTATGCGTTCAATAAAGTTTGTCTTTGTTTGATTCCATACCGTATGCATTGTATTCCTTTTTCAGCGCCGATGCTTTCGTCATCCTTTACGTACATAATACTCTCCCTCATTTCTGAATTTCATGTCTCTCAGATGATTTTTCGTGAAGTTATGGCAATAAACCCACCTGTTGCTTAAGTTTTGCACACCAGTGTAGTTTAAATGTTTATGCTAGCAATTTTATTTCTGTGTTGTTATGAATCACTTTAGATTTGAAAGACACACACTGTTCTCCAGTCTACCTTTAACAATTTTATTCTTGAAAAAATCTATTCCAAAAAAATATACTGCTTGTTATTCAAAACTCAACACCATAATAATAGCATCCAATGTGCGGGAAATTTGTGTGTGATGTGTAGATCTTGACAAGATATGCAAATGATTAGCATTGAGTGCCCATGTAAATTAAGTTTGTCGATTGCATCACATGCCAGCTTTATTTAAAGAGAAAACATAAGATTATTTTAAAATGCGGTAATTTTGTTTCTCCATTATTTTTTAATGAGAATTTGTATTGGATGGGCGGTCCCGTCCATTAGTGTACGAGGGTCAGAAGGAGGATTAGCCATAGCCAACGCTATTTATAAACAATTTGCTCTCTCAACAACCCAAACAAATCATCCCAACCTAAGTTAAAAAATGCACCTTAGATAAATATGGCAGCAATAGTGAGATAGACGAGATAATTGAAGATTTAATTATAAATCAGATCACTTACTCTGTAAGGGCGCCGCCCCTCTCTGGTGCCCTTCTCCTTGATTACCAGCGTGAGCTAGAGGTGTAGGAATAAATGAAGAACTAGAAGCTGACGTGATCTTAATATGAATTTATTAAGATCATAAACTTAAACTTCTAACATATTAGATAATAATAATATGTGTGAGAGAATATACAGTGGCTAATCACACAATACATATAATACCGAAATAACGTAACCCGGACCACTATCAATAACTAACTCACCTAAGTTCAATTCCAATGTAAATACAGATCCGAATATTAAATAGTCACTCCTATACCTTAATGTCAAATGAAGTAGCGATCAATCTGATTGAAGTTGTGGTTTACTGGAGTGCAATGGTATGCACCTTGACCTAAGGGCTCTCTGTCACGAATAACGTCTGTTTTGGCTGTCTTAACCTTTCCAAAACCTCTTCACGCTTGAATCACAGATTATCATAACATTCCCCGAATTTTCACCCCGCTTACTCTAATTTCTGATAGCTAAAAGTTTCCTAATTTGCATCTTTCCTTCACGCTTCACTTCATGGGTTTGGTTGGAAAAGAGTTGCCATTAATTCTGGCCCCAAAGAACCCAAAGGACATGTTAATGAAAAGACGCGTGAACCCGTCACAAGTCTAAGCATGTTCTGACAATACACCTTCCAAATATTTGAAGATTTGTTCTATTTTAATCTAATTCGAGCTAACCTAATCCAATTTAGACAGCTAATTGACCAAATCGTCGATCTTAACTATTAATCAAATAATCTACGAAGCGATCTCGACTAGATTTACGTTAATCACAAAATGCTATCCTTTAGTATCTAACATCTCTCTCCTTCGAAGCTGAAAGTTAATCTTTAAATACAAGCCTTGATTTGAATAATTCGCGTCTTCTTCTTCGGAGGAAATTTTTCAATTGAATAATATTTAAAGAACCATTATTCCGCAAGATGATTAGTACGTACTACGAGAATAGACTCGTTACAAAGTCTCTTTGAAGAATGCAGGGGTTACCGAATGCTATTCTGACTTAACATAGGAAGAGTTGTAACTTATTGAAATTCCGGACTATTCTTCCTAAAAATCGATGCTCGTGCTGAGCGAAAAAAAATCACATTGATGCGAATATGGAATCGGTCGCTGTAGGTGTGACAGATCGATTAACCAGAAGGATTGTACTAATATCGTTAGTTCACCGAGTGGAAAGCTGGGCTTATTGGTAATGGCATGGCAATGGCAATGCATTGCTTGAACCTTAAGGACCCTTTCCCTTGAGTCTTCTTTTGTTGTACATAATAGAAGGAAAAGACAGTCAGAAACTAGTTTTGATATAAAAACGCCAGGGTTCCTTCACACTGGGGCCAACTGGCTCTCTCCCTGGCGTGAAACTCTCGAAAACCACGTTCTCTCCCCCAGTTGACTCAACTAAGAAGATGTTCTTGAAGCAAGCTCATTTTACATGTTGCTACATGTGTATTGAAAATAGAGAGAAAGAACTTTTTACTTCAAATTCAACCACTATACCGATGAGGTTGGGAGCCCCTTTTTCAGTGATGTGTGCGTGGGAAATTAATGTTTTCTCCTCTTCACACTAGAGAAATGATGACAAGATACGAGTTGACTAGAATAAAGTTGCCTAGTGTGAAACCAGTCTAACTTAAGAATGGGGATTAGTTACAAAACAGTCAGTGTCAATCAGTTCATCCAGCGACGTCTGCATCAGACGAAAATTCCACTAAGGTACATATTACTGCGATTATCTTATACACTGCTGGACAATTGCTAAGGACGGATAACACTATCATCCATAGCAACCACAAAATGAAAGGTAGCAAAATGTGGAAAATTAGAATAAGTGCGGGATATTAGTAAGAAGAAGTATGAGTATGAAAATTTTTTTCCACGTCTGTTCATCAAGTGATAGCGTTCATAAGAGCTTTAAAGGTTTTGACGCGTGTGGACAGTTGTTGTTTCAAGTCAAAGTTTTACAGTAAAGATTTAATAGACGAAATTAAAATTTTTGGCATGTCTTCCCGACATCACATAGATGATTTTATGCGTGGCCGAATTATTGGAAACATCGAAGAAGGACGAAAAATAACAGATGTTGCCAGGGAGTTCGACATCGCTCACAGCGTTGTTTCACGGCTGTGGAAGTCATTTGAAACTACTGGAATGTGTAGTAGACAGCACGGGGGAGGTCGTGTTAGAAGTACGACGCCTGAAAAAGACAGATATATCGTCCTATCAGCAAAAAGGAACAGGCGCACCACAGCTCAGCAGGTGGCAAATCAGTTTCTTGTTGCCTCAGGAAAGCAGATCTCCCGAAAAACTGTTGTCAGACGTTTGAGGGGAGGAGGACTATACGCACGCAGACCTGTTGTGTGTGTCCCATTGACCAGACAGCACCGTACTGCCCGTTTGCAATGGTGTCGTGAGCATCACAATTGGACTGAACAGGACTGGGCATGCGTACTATTCTCAGATGAGAGTAGGTTCAGTCTGTCATCGGATTGTAGACGCCAACTGATCTGGCGCGAGAGTGGTACTGCTTATCGTCGAGAAAATATCCAGGAAAAGGACCTATATCTGACATGCAGTATCATGGTGTGGGCCGGCATCATGATCAATGGCCGCACGCGCCTACATGTGGTTGCGAATGGGACTATGACGGGCCAACGATACATTGATGAAGTTCTACTTCCGTGGTGCTGTCGGTGATAAATTTGTTTTTATGGACGCCAACGCAACATGTCATCGAACATTCGCTGTTCAGGATTGACTAGACAGCGAGGGTATTCAACGTCTCGAATGCCAGTGCGTTCTCCAGATCTAAACCCCATTGAAAATGTGTGGGATGCTTTGGGGAGGCAAGTTGCTGGTCGAAACTATCCTCCGAGAAACAAGAGCACCCTCATCCGTGCACTCACAGAGGAATGGGATAAATTGCCTCAACAGCTGCTGGATAATGTTGTGCAAAGTATGGTACGACGTGTGGAATGTTGCATCACACTCCACGGTGGACATATCTCGTACTGATACCTTTCTTTAAGGTGCCTGCTGACTTTTAGATGCATTGTTCCATTTCTCCGTACGCAGATCAAATGAACATTTTTTTTCTTTCAGATGTTTCACAGCTTTTGTACTTTCCAGAACAATAAATATTCTTTATTCTAATGTCTGAACAGTGTGGCAACTAAATTTTATCCTATTAGGCCTCATGTCTCGCTTAATGTTATGCTACATAGCAATTTGTGATCCGTCCTTAGCAATTGTCCAGCAGTGTATTAGAAGCCAAAAGTATATATAACTGCAATAGTGTATTGGACCCTGCACGTGGGTAAGTGAATCACACGATTACTTTTTAGGCGAATCATGATTCTGCCGGCGTCACCATAAGGTTGACTTCAAGTCTGGCAGCACCGGTGAGATATTGCATGATTCTTACATTATGCGTCACCAAATCGGCTTTTCACATAGGGTTATGGTTTTTGATGTCTATGAACATTACTCCCTGATCCAATCCCAATAAGCATTGCAGGTACCCTTAACAGGTACCACAATGCTTCTGAAGATTCGAAGCATGTTGGTATTCCTTACATTCAAGGCTTGTTCTGCGACCAAATCTCAGCAAAATAGGGCTAGATTGCACGTGCCACATATTGTTAAAAAAATTCCGTTACCCACAAAGTTGCATGACTGCTTTGGTTCAACCGTTCTGTTGATATGTCACTCATCAAACTTATGTGGTCTATGACTGACAAGGGACTGGCACAATGAACACCACTCACTGCTATGCCAATATACTTTTGAAATGATGAAAGAATCATAAACAGGCATACTACAAGAACGCATCCAAAACCTATTTGTTTTAATGGTTATTGCTAGGCTTTTTAGCTACACATACAATGATTTTTTCGCACTCTGCAAGTCGACTGGATTGTTGTTTTAATCATTTTATTTTTTTATTTTATTTCATTTTGCCGAATAAATTTGACTCAGATGTTTCTTTGTGCTTCGTGGGGTTGAATTGGATAACAGCCGATTTAGTTCGTTTTTTTTTTTTTTTATTTCCAATGGCCGGAATTTCAAAAGACAACTACACCACAAGGGGGACAAAAATAAAAACAGACAAAACAAACAAAGAAGGAAATAACTACGTGGCGAGAAGATTCTATGAACCCAATAAGTCCCTAGCTTGCCAATAAAGGTCGCACAAAGAGGAGCCCTTGAGTGCTGGACAGTGGCGAATGTGGTCAGCATTCATGTCCTCCCGAGTATCACAGAGCGTGCAGAAAAAAGCCTGCGCAACATGAATTCGATGAAGATGTTTCAGAAGACAGTCGTGTCCAATAGCCAAACGAAACTCGGCAACTTCTTTACGTCTTGTCTACATGGGAAGATCTTTAATATTATTCCACCAGATCTTATTGGAATTTATATCTGTGTATTGAATTGAAGTGAGATGATTATTTAGTTCATAAATAAAGTATCAAATTTTAACAAAACTTTTCTAACAAAGAATATTACTTCAAAATTCCACTTAAAGAATTATTTTTATGAATAATGTCAAATCTTCGTTGTATTTCAAGTGAATGAAAATTTTCAAAAGCAGATATTGACTTTTAATTTTTTTTTAAATAGCTTTAGTTTTTGTATTTAACTGTCACTGAATTTCTTCTAATATGTTGTATATTCAACGAATCATTTTAACGATTTATAACGAAACGAATTTAATTTTATTAGCAAAATATTAATGAATTTTTCATGTGAATTATAATGTTGATCAGCTTTTCATTAGTTTCAATACGTTGCATTCTTATTACTCAACTACTTGTCATTTTTTCTAATAAAATTAATACTGTATATGAGCTTTATTATTTTTTATTACTTTCTTGGGAACACAAGTTTTCATAAAGCAGCCTTTTAAATGAGCCTGTGCAACACACGAAAGAAAACACTTTTTAGCTATATGTCAACACAATATTTTTATTACAACTGTGAGCGTTACAGTCTGCTACAAATTAACTTGCAGGTGATAATATAGAGAATTCCGATATACTATATAAACGAATGAACTTGATTAAAACACGAATTACCTGAACTCCAAGACATTCATCTCAAATTCATTAGATAACGTTTCAACATGCTATATGGGAATGCGGGATCTAATTGCTGTAATAAAGGACATTAGCTGCAAGGTCTTGGGCTTAAAATGTGAAGATTGGTATCATTAAATTTGAACGTTCAGTGCCCCGCAGAAAACATTGAACTCTTAGATTAAGAGATGGTGAAATTGATTGAAGGGAAAAAATTTGTCTTTTCATGTTCTGGAACATGTTTTATATAATGAATCTTTTTATGCTTGAGAAATAAAAAAAAAAAAGTTTATCGTCATTTTTTTCACACTTTTTTTTTCTAAATTTCTTGTTTTGAGAGGTATTGTAATGGGAAAATATATTTGTAAAAATTTACGAAATTATGCTGTTTTAACAAGTCTAGCTAATTTGAAGGCTTTCTTATTAATTAAAAGAGTGATGTGATTACTTTTATTGAAAAATTACTAACAAAACTATTTAAAAAATTAAACAGAGAAACTTTTTACAAAAATCGTTGCAAATTGTAAAAAAAAATTTTTTTTTGATAAAAAAATTATTTATTATTTTTAGAAGTGTTTGCGTGGTTATTAAGAAATATGGGAATTAATCCTAGATATATACATCTCAAAAACGAACAAAAATATTTTTCTACATTTATTGTATATCTCATTGTTTACTATATGCAAGCAATTTAGTAACCACTGTATTTTAACCAAATTTTTAGTACTCACTTCCTTTTTAAAAAATTTCTTTCCCCCAGCCATTCATTAATATATTAAATATGTTCCTTTGAGAAATTCGAACCCTGTAATTGTAGTCTTTGCTGAATAAGCAATTGTTTTTCAGAACAAGTAATATAAAAAAAATTAAGTCAATTCCTACTTAGGTCAACAGTGAAAATTTTTATTTTAATTACTTTTTATTAAACAGTTACAATTAATAAACAATATATATATATATATATATATCTTGTTTAAATTTTCAATCGTCAATAAAATACTTTCTATTCATCCATCCAAGTTCAAATACATTTTTTAAAACTTGTAGTAGATTACCCTTGATGTTAATACTGTGGGTTCTAGTTATTCTTCACTTTTATTTTATTATAATATATATATATATATATATATATATATATATATATATATATATATATATATATATATACATATATATATATATATATATATACATATATATATGTATACAAGAATGATGAACTTTCGACCCCGGACCCCCCCTTGAAAAATTCCTGTGTGTGCTACTGCAGATCAGTAAATACTTCTTAAGATGAATCCAAATTCCAATAATGACCATTTCTTCATCATACTTGCCTCTTATAAAAACAAACTATTCCTATAATAAACCACTGATGAAGGGATTCAAGTGGTACTCTATTTCAGGACTTTTGATTTAAACCCTGAATGAAGATTTATATGAGTGAGCATGTTAGAAGAGAAAACCTCTAAAATAATTGCAAAAATTGAGAATTATGTGAATAAATGTGCCGATGATTACTTGAACGAATAATATGGATGTGATGTGGAAGTCAGAACAGTGAGGTGTTTCTTATACAATAGCCACGAATCTCTTTATTTATAGTGTTTTACTAAAGATAGAAAATAAAAATTTAAGTATGAGTTTATTTATATAGTTAAGTTTATAATAGCTAAAACTTTTGCAGTAAATTTAATTCTAAAATTTAAAAGAAAACAGAGTATTAGACGAATTTTTTTTATAAATGTGAATAAATGAGTCTTTCACACGTACACAAAAAACAAATCACTAATTACAAAAATGAAACTAAGCTAATAATTTAAATTATCACTTGCCTGTACAAATTCATTCTGATATAAGAAGGAATTCATTTACCTTTAAAATGTACATTAATATTAACAATAAATATATATTATAAAAAAACATACATTTTCTTTATTTATAAGTGACTTCTTTTTTCTTACATAAGGATAAAACTCGAAACATGTAATTCATTTTCAAAGTATTACTAATCACTGTAAATGGATTTTTAAAAACTTATATAACAATTTTTTTATTTGTAATTGAGTTCCTCGTTTACTAAGCGCAAATATATATTTCTTCTACAAAATTGAATCCATTAAAAATATTTTGATTTACGTGAATGAAAAGAAAGAACTCATTGTTATTTTTACAGTGAACATTTCATTCGCAAGGGAATTTAACTATTATACTCAAGACACGGAAGAAAAAACTGCCTGAAAAACAATCTCCCAAATGGGGACAAAACTTTTATGTTTCAATGCGGCATAGAAAAATGCTATAACGCCAAACCAGGCAACCCAGAATAATGACGTTATTGCACATCTACCAATGAAAAGCAACCTCTTTTCCTTTGACCGTGCCGAAGAGGAATGCCCGAGAGGTGTGAGGAACTCAAAAAGTGCTCTTTATTTAACGTTACGCGTAAACATCCCGCGATAATGCTATCCGACTGTTGCCAAACCTACAAAAGAAAATTTGAGTTCTTGAAAGAATAATTTTTAAAAAAAGATTTATTCGAAAAATAATCCCAATTACGTATCAAAGGACAATAAATAGATAAATATGCCAACGCATAAACATAACCATAGAAGAGTTATGTAATAATTTGAAAAAATCTAAGCGTAAAGTTTAAATTTTCGTATTCAGAGCGAATCGTGACGTCGTATGACGTCATAACACCAAAAAATCACTTAAAAATTAAATTTAAAAAAATTTAGAGAGAATTTCGAAATAAAAAGTACATAAGATCCTAACCGGAGACAAATGCAACGTTGTGTCAATATTTCAGATTAATCCATGCAGAACTTTTTGAGTTATGCGCGCATACAGAAACCATCACAACATTTTTATATATATAAATATATGTATATACATATATAGTGTATATGTGAAATCGTATCGTTCCAACACCGTTTAACCAATCACTATGAAAACACGCATGTATATGCATTTTTTTATGCAGAAGGTTTTTATGATATCCTCTTTGCTACAGCTTTCCACCAGGTAGCGCAAATAGCATATCAACTTCCACGCTATTCCATCATCTCCAAGTTGGCAACATGGTCGCCAGAAATGATGCCATCTTGGCTCTATCCCCAACATTTCGCTGTGTTTCCAATGAATCGCTATTATAATGTAAGAAAAGGAGAGTTGCTTGCGAATATTACATTTTTAACATAAAATAAATACAACAGAAAGTATTATTAACTTATTTCACATTCAGATATAAATTATTTACTTTACTTTAAGAATTCATTACACAAAATTTGTAACAATGTGATACTTTAGCTGAGCAGAGATCAGCTTAGAAAGGAGTTACACAACGACGCACAAAAGAATTATGGGGTGTTATAAATAAAAAAAATCCTTTTTAACAGCTATTAGACCTTCAGGCTTAAAATTTAAAAAAATATTCTTTTTTTTTTTTGTTCAGCTGAGATATGCAAAAAGCTTTTTTTGTTTAATTAGCAATTTACGTAAAACTGACTCATTAAAAACTCCTTTATCCTTCAATCTGTATTGTTTAATTTTTCAATTCACCCGTGCAAAGAACGGGTATACAAGCTAGGATATATATATATATATATATATATATATATATATATATATATATATATATATATATATATATATATATATATAGGGAGAGATTGAACTAATAGTAGAGAAATTGCTACTATCCTTACTGTTTGATAAGAACATCTATAAAGACATAAAAAACCCCTTCTTTTCACACCACTGAGTTTTCTTCATATTAATTCGCAACTCTTTCATCACTCGCCATTTATTTTGTCATGCCGCATTTCTCATACTAAAAGGATTTCCTGGTTAACGACTATCATTCTTTTTATCCCTAAGCATTCTGAAGGAGACTTAAACATTGGTTAGAACAGAAAGTATTCCTTACATTAGCTAATACCTTTATTACAGCTAATTCCCTTGTGGGAGGGGTGTAAGGCTTCTTACAAATAACGAAGATGCTTATTATATTCATTTTAAAACTGAAATTAAATTAAAGGACAAAATTTTTATTTAAAAAAAGTATTTATATCAAATGCATATATCGATGTTTTATGTCATTTTTGAAAATCAAGTAAAATGTAGTTTCGGTTTAATAATTTTTAATTGTTTTGATCGAATTTCATTTCATAACATTCGATTTTTTTAAAGACGATTATCATTTATTTCATTCACTTTGTGACGGCTCTATCCTCGTCCTTCCATTAATAAAGTCCTCTTGAGGAAAATCTTTGGTCTTTCAAATATATTTTATTCACTACTAACCCTCTGAAGAAGAAACCCTAATTTTTTTAAAAAAATTAGGTCTGCTATATATAGTAGAGGTTTTCAAGCTAGACAGAGAACGTTGTGACGGGCTCATCGCGATTTCTATTAATTTTAATCTTGGGTTTTTTGGGGCCAAAAAAGGCAAATTCTTTCCAACTAAATCCAGAAGCGAAACATGACTATGCAAATTGAGAACTTTTTAAATAGCAGAAGTTTAGCGTAAGCGGTGTGGCCTTTTGGGGAGTGATTATGCTAGTCTGAGTTTAAACGCGTAAGCTGAAGCAAGCCGATATTCCAGTGTCAGTTATCCATGAAAGTCCGTTCAAGCAAGGTGGGTACCATTCCACGCGAGATAATGAAATTAAATTAAAGATTCGAGAGGGTTCTGCTACCTAGGATATAGAGGTAGGACTGATCTACTAATTGTTAGGAACTGTGTATAAACAGAGGTTAGGTGTAGGCCGCAAAGTAATTATTGTGGTCAGTTTCGCGCTTATTTGGTAATACGTATTGTGTGTTTCCTCACCTCAGATCCGCTAAGTTAAAATATAAATATTATCATTGTTAGTGTTTACGTTAAGATCTTAATAAAGAGATATTAAGATTATGGCAACGCCTGGTTCTTCATTCAATCCCACACCCCTAGGTCACGAAGATAACTTAGAAGTAAGACATCACCCACGGGCGAATGCTTTACAAAGTGAGGAGATAGGATAGATTGCTACTGATCAAGTATTATTCAATTTTATAATGTATTTCAGATATTTGATAAGTGGAAGAATTAAAGTGACGATTGTTCACTAGAGTATAATTTGTGCTGAGATAATTAGGAAAGTAGATTCGATCCTGAAATTAGGGGGTCGATATTTAAAGTCTTCTCATACTTTGAGTATCTCGTTATTTATCCACATATTGCTTAGATTGGGTGCATCTCTTATTTAAAATTACTTGAATTTGTGTTGCTAATTGTGTGATCAATAAATAGATTGTTTTTGGATATGGCTAATCTTCCTTCCCTTCCTTCCACATCCCTAAGCTCGGACCAAAGGTCTTCACAACTTAGATAGATATTTATCAACTATAACTTTTTTAATTAAATAATGTAAATTTTCGAACAAAAGAGTAGAGTTTAAAAAAAAGGTGCCACGAACAAGATCTTTTCATTTTAAAAAGAAATTTCCAAAGATATTAGACATTTCTATGTTAATTTTGTACACATCCACATTTTAACGGAAACAAAAATGCATAAGATAACTGTTATAGAAGCATGAGATGCTATGACAAGTTGTTATCAACCCCATTTTTCAGTTTCAGTTAAAAATAAAAAAATATCAATTTTTAAAAGGATGCTTTTTTCAATTTATTTGTATTAAAACAGAGTTTCTCAAACTGTGAGGCGTGATAACACTACAAGAGAGGCGCGAGCATATTAAAAAGTCGAAAACAAAAGATTATTTGAAAAAATGTATTAATGTACTGAAAGTAAGCAAACAAAATACATTCTGATATAATAAAAAGTAAAATACACATTTATAAATGTATCAGTACTTCACAATGTTTTTTTATAATTAATTGAACAATATTAAGTTAAGAGCAAGTTTAATAATTACCAGTGACCCTCGTGGGCTTGCCATATACACAATTATATACAAAATTTAACGCTTATCTTGATAATTTTGAAGGTTTATGATTAATCCCATAAGGTATCCGACTACGTACGGAGCCGTGATTTTAAAAAAAGCGCATAAAAGGATAATTTTCATGATATTTAGTGTCACTCAGATTAGAATACATGCATAAATTGTTTTAAGGACATTTTGACAAAAAAAATTTTATTTAAATATAATATTTCAGCAAAAAATTAACTTAGAATAATCTTTTTTCCAAATGTTTCTCCTTTTGAGAAAAATGCTTCTATTAGAATAATATTTTGCCTGTATATAGCTCAGACCTCTCTACAGAGGCTCAATTAGAATTTTTGAAAAATTCACATTATTTTCAGAGTTACCACCAATTGAAATAATTATTCGCGTTTTTTTCTTAAAATTGCTTCCCTTTGTTGTCGTGAAATATGAATAAACCCACTTCTAAGTTATATATTTCAAAAATTCTAGTTGAGCCTTTGAACAGAGGTCTCAGGTATATACAGGCAAAATATTATTATAATAGAAGCCTTTCTCACAAAAGGAGAACATTTTGAAAAAAGACTATTCTAAGTTAATTGTTTGCCAAAATATTGTATTTAAATAAATTTTTTTTGTCAAAATGTCCTTAAAACAATATTTTATGCATAGATTCTAATCTAAGTGACACTACATATGATGAAAATTATCCATTTATGCGCTTTTGAAAATCACGGTTCCGAACGTAGTCGTATACCTTAAATGCCGAAATTAAAAGTTGTACGATTCACTCTCCAATTCCACTGTTTTTTCATATAGGCAGAGATGTATTGGAGGAGGGGGGGAATAAAAGGACTAAATAAGAAAATCCTCTGAAATAAGGTCTAGAAAAGGTCTAAGGTCTCTGAAACACTGTCTAGGTAATCTTACTGCATTAAAAAGCGTGAGGAATAATTTTATTCATAGAAGTTCTCAGAAAAGATTGTACTTCGGAAAGACGTATATATACGTCCGGACCATGCATTGGCTCACTAAGACGTTTATATACGTCGGTGGTACTTAACAGGTTAAAGTTGTTTTTTGTAGCTTTAGCATCAAAGCATAGTGTTATTGAATTCAATACATTGTTATTGTATGGAGAAGGGGGGGCGATGGAAATTATGACTGAAAATTGGGTCGTAAGAATCGAAAGTTTGAGAAGTACTGTATTAAAATAAACTGAAATTGTGTGTGTGTGGAAAACAGCTTGAAAACGAAACAATAAGACAAAATAAGTGTAAATGTGGAAGTTTTGTGTACGTGCTTTTCGAAATCATGATTAAAAATATTACCAGCAAAAAAATAGCAATATACAAATAGCATTAAATTAAAAACAAATAATATATTGATGTATTTTTTTTTAATTACACTTTATTTGATTATTGTTTGGAACAAACTGGAAGCGCAAAAAAACTTCCCTATAAAGAAATGGAATTTGCTCTTATTCGAGCTCGCTTTATTTGAATTCAAACAAGTTTGAACTTTTAATTTGAAATTCTCCAATCTCATTTCTTGAAATGGAAGAAATGTTTGAGAAAAAGGATGATGCTTTTTTTTATAGTGATGACTTTCTTTTGATCATTTTGATTAAATTTATTTTTTATTTTAATAAAATAAGACCCCTTTATTAAATGTATGTTTATTTTGAAGTAAGTTTTAGATATTTAACAAGTTTAATTTTTTGCAAGCTAATTAAAAAAAATTACCTTTGAGGTATCCGACTACGTTTGGACCCGTTATTTTAAAAAAGCTCGTAAATGGATAACTTTCAGGATATTTAGTGTCACTTAGATTAGAATACACGTATAAAATTGTTTTTCGACAAAAAAAATTATTTAAATCCAATATTTCAGCTAAAAAATTAACTTAGATAACCTTTTTTCAAAATGTTCTCCTTTTGTTAAAAATGCGTCTATTATAATAATATTTTGCTTGTATATAGCTCAGACCTCTGTACAGAGGCTCAGCAATGATTTTTGAAAAATTCACATTATTTTCAGTCTTACAACCAACTGAAATAATTATCGTCGTTTTTTTCTTAAAATTTCTCCACTCTGTTGTCCCAAAACATGGATAAACCCACTTCTAGGTTTTATATTTCAAAAATTCTAGTTGCGCCTCTGTACAGATGTCTGTATACAAACAAAATATGATTATAATAGAAGCATTTTTCACAAAAGGGGAATATTTTGAAAATGGGTCATTCTCTATGTTCATTTTTTATCAAAATATTGTACTTAAATAATTTTTTATTGTAATACTATTCTAAAAACAAATTTATATACATTTTCTAATCTAAGTGACATTAAATATCATAAATATTATCCATTTATACGCTTTTGTAAAATCACGGTTTAGAACGTAGTCAAATACCTTAATCGCAAAAAATTTCCTTTTAAAATGAAATTAAAACACGAATTTTAAAAAAGGTGGGAATATTTATATTCAGAATGTTTTGGGTTTGAAAATTACCATAATACTGGAAACAAGAATGCAATAAACATCTCGAAAAAAGTCATATTTTTATATGTGTGTAGATAAACTAAATTTTTGCATTATATACGTATTTGTAGATGACTTTTAATGTGAATAAGAGGTTAATAATATGTTAAAAGATATTCTAATAAGTCAAAACAAAAACATGCTGCAATGTTGATTATTGAAGTCTTCCTATAATTTTCTACAGAAACTGAATTGATAAGTTTCTTTTTCATATTGGTTTTAAGTTGTAGTGGAAAGTATTAAATTCTTTATTAGTCATGAATTTCCATCAAAGGAGCAAGTATTATAAAAAAAATTAAATCAATTCCTACTTCGGTCAACAAAGAAACATTTTATTTTAGTTACTTCTTACTAAATAGTTATAATTAATATAAATATGTATACACATATGACACATATGTATACACATTGGATATATGTGATTTATGTATTGTACTTTCATTTGTGTTGACATTTTTTTAGTTACCACAAATTCTAATTTTCACTATCGGTATTAGTGTCATCATCACCATCATCATCTTCGATAACTGTACCGAATTCTTCTGAATATGAATAGGTTTGTGTGTAAACAATTATTTTAAGAAAATTTACCATAAATTCGATCAAATTTCAGTTGGTTAGTCTTCCATTCTTCTGTGCGATTAGTTATTTTTATTTTTTATTATGGGTTATTATTTATGAGTATGTATACAATGAATTTGAAAAATATTTTTAACCTTTAAGTATGATATGTAAATTGTAAATAACAAACTCGTCAATTTAAAAAAAATAAAATATCAAAATATTTCGTGCTTTCTTCACAACTACAATCTTGTTCTCACAGATACGAATATTAGACTATGAATCCTGAGTGTTTGCAGTATCGCTATGAGCTGTAATAGGATAGTTTTTGAGCGCCTCTCAGAGGATTCACATATTTTATCACTTCTCTTGATTGTAAAGGGTGTTTTTTTAGAGGTATAGAACTTTAAATTGCAATAAAACAAATTCGATTGACATGAATTGTTTTTTATTCGAAAGACAATCTTGTGGCATTACATTTTAAATATGATTTCCGGCATAGGACTGCCACGACTGGCTCGGATGTAGTCCAATCTGGACGTCCAATTTTCGATGACTTTTTCCAACATTTGTGGCCGTATATCGGCAATAACACGGCGAATGTTGACTTCCAAAGGGTCAAGCGTTTGTGGCTTATCCGCATAGACCAATGACTTTACGTAGTCCCACAGAAAATAGTCTAGCGGTGTTAAACCACAAGATCTTGGAGGCCAATTCACAGGTCCAAAACGTGAAATTAGGCGGTCACCAAACGTGTCTTTCAATAAATCAATTGCGGCACGAGCTGTGTGACATGTTGCGCCGTCTTGTTGGAACCACAGCTCATGGACATCATGATTGTTTAATTCAGGAATGAAAAAGTTAGTAATCATGGCTCTATACCGATCACCATTGACTGTAACGTTGTGGCCTTCATCGTTTTTGAAGAAAGATTCCACCAGCCCATAAAGCGCACCAAACAGTCAGTTTTTCTGGATATAACGGTGTTTCGACATGCACATGTGGATTAGCTTCACTCCAAATGCGGCAGTTTTGTTTGTTGACATAGCCATTCAACCAGAAGTGCGCTTCATCGCTAAACAAAATTCGCTTATGAAAATCGACCATTATTTTCGAAATAAAATTGCACAATTTGAAAGCGTTGTTCAGGCGTGAGTCTATTCATGATGAATTGCCAAACCAAACTGAGAATAAATCCCTTGATAGCTGTTAAATCGGTCGCCATCTTGGAAAGTAATGCCAACTTAAATATCTATACCTGGAAAAAAACACTCTGTACGATGGAACTTTATATTCACGGTACAATTAATTTCGCCTGTTCGGATGACAAAATTAAAAGGTATAGTATTTTGCTATGTTTGCGATTCCAGAAGACGTAGTGGAGACAATTTCAAAAATTTCTAGTAAATACCGAAAAACCTGCATTTAAACTTGTGAATTTCGAACAAATGGCTCAAAATACCAGTATTGCAATCCCTATATATATATATATATGTATAGAGAGAGAGAGAGAGAGAGACAGGGTGCGGCAAAAAATTCGGCCAAATTTCTTGCCTCCTAGAATATTTAACGAATTTCCTTTTAAGTGGCGTTTTCATGTTCCTTTATCTACCACTTTAATATCAAAATATTTTCTAATATATTTCTTAATTTGTACTTCGATTTATGTGTTTTTGATAATGTCGAGCAAAAGATCTGCTATTTTGCTATTTTAGAGTTGTTTCAGCAAGGGAAACGACAGTGAGAAATCGTTCGTTTGCTTAATGTACCTCTGTAAACAGTGTCTGATGCAAATTGCCGTTTCAAAGAGCTTGCAGTAATGGTCAATATTTAGGAAGTGGGTGAAATCGCACTGTAAACACTTCAAATCGCAAGGCCATCGAAAAGCAAGCAAGTCCAAAGAAACCCGAGGGTTTCCACGAGACAGATCGCTCGTGACATGGGAATAAGTGACAGATCGGTGAAGTGAATAGCCACAAAACGGAACTTGGACTGAAGTTTTACAAGTTGCGCAAAGTTCAGCTTCTCACTGAAAAAAAACGAACTCGTACGGCTCCGAAGATGCCGAAAACTTTTGAGACGGGCCGCAAGTCAGCACTGGGAGATAGCCCTTTTCGATGATGAGAAGCTCTTTACGGTCCAACAAATTCATAACTAGCAAAACGATACAATATGATCAGTGTACGCTTCAAGTACCTCGGCAATTGTTGAACATCGCCAATATCCAAAGTCGGTCATGGTCTGGGGCGGAATTATGGCAAGTGGTGAAACACCTATGGGTTTTGCGGAAGAGGACGCTCAAATTTATCAAAAAGTGTACCAGAGTGACATTCTTGAAGCTGTTCTACTTCCGTGGGCCCAAACACATTTAGGAAATGCAAAATGGACGTTTCAACAAGACTCTGCATTAGCTCACAAGGCCAAAAAGACACAAGAGAGGTGCAAGACGAATTTTCCAGATATGATATCATCTGAAGAATGGCCATCCTAAACTTCGGAACTCAATTCCATGGATTACAGTGTATGGTCTATTTTGGAGTCCATGGCCTGCACTAAATCGCACAAAACTTTGGACTCTAAAGCAATCGCTTCTGCGGGAATGGGATAGATTAAAGGTAAAAGACTTGATGCCCAGTGTTGCAAATTTCTGCAAGCATTTGCTTCTCTGCATTGCTTCAAACGGTGCTCACTTTGAAACCAATTAAATTTATTTATTAGTACGAGTATACTCTTATCATTATTTGATATATTTGTCGCCTAACCGGTATAGAGGTTAGCGATGCTGACAGCAATGCCGTAGGGACTGGGTTCGAATCCCGGAGAAGACATAGATGTTTGTAAATGTATACTGCCTTTGCGGCATGGGTGTACTCTAAATAGCCGTCGAACTGCAAGTCCTCTCGTGTGGTTGATGGAAGGAGAAGAGAGGTGGGAGGCCCCTGACCACTCCCAGGGTTTTCTCTCTCTAAATTGGGGTGGAACCGAGCAAAAACGTACTGTCACCTATATGGTGCTGAAGGCTAACGACAGGCGTAAAACTCTAGCCCTTAGCCGCGATGAATTTCGTGGGCCTCGACCTGACTCCGTCAGGCAGGTGGCATTAGTCACAACAAAACACACATTTGATATATTTTGCTAATTTCTTAACTTTTTATAAGGTTATATAAAAAACTGTTTGTCCGGGTTTTTTTGCCGCACCCTGTATATAGGGAGAGTGGGAACTAATAGTAGGAATTTAAAAAAAATAAAGTGCTCACAGTTTCCCAAAAGGTATAGAATACTTTAATTTCTAGCAACATTTACATGTGATTATTCTATTTACATAACATTATTAAACAAAGGGGAAATAATTTTTTTAAAAAAATTATTTTAAAATGATCTTTGAGATTGAAATAAAAACATTTTAAAACGTATGAAACAATTCGAATGGAATTTTGAGAAGTTATATTAAAAGAAATAGAATTCTTAAACATTATGATTGAAGTATTATATAATTTGTAAATTGTACAAATTTAGTCTCAAAGAACTGAAATTTTTTCATAGCAATTATTTTCAGAAAACTTTATGATAACTGCCAAATGATATATATCTAGTCGTTTAACAAGATAACTTTCCTATAAAACATTTACTCATTGAATGAAAATTTAGGCAAGACAACCTGTTACAAATTTGCTGCCACTGAAAAACGATTACTTATATATAACAGGTATTTATGATAATCAAGTTAATGTTAATAATTGTTTTGGATCAAGCGCACTATTGTGAGTAGATCGCCAATATTGGCTCAACTATCTTTCGTGGCGATGTCACGGGATTTTACAAGGCAAAAGTTTTAAATTAATGTTCCTTCTTTTAAAAATAATGTATCGTGATTTATACTTGATCTTGTATATGCTCGTAGTCTTTGCTGGTATCCTTGTGCTAGGTATACATTCTTCTTGTTCTTGACATTGAGTATTTTAGACATCCTCGCATTCTAATTCTTGAAAATTCTTGTTATTATTTATTAATTTATTTATTTCAGTTATTAATTTATGTTAAGCAGCAAATGGGCATAATCATCAAAATAATTAACATTTTAATAACTTTCGAAACTTTAGTGACAGCTGAGTAAAATTGATTTAATTATTAATAAGTTTAAAGAAACTAAATTATGTTAATAAATCCATTAGCATAGATAATTAATATCTTAAGACGAAAATCTATTTTACTGGATTTAGTTATTTACGAAATTTATGAGAAAATTCTCTAAGTTTCAAATTCCTTTAGAATACAATTTTTTTCAGCAATATTTGGAAAAATTTATTAGGGAACCATACACTAAATTACTTTTTTAATTTTTTATTTCTATATTTTAATTATTTTATTTTTAAAGAAAAAAAAGATTTTTGGAACTAATTCTGTTTATTTAAAAATATAGGAAAATGCTGTTAATATTTTTCACGTTTTCGAGCCTTACTGATATGTAGAACAATTTTTATGAATTTTTAGTACTAAGTCCCTTAATGGTACCTTCTTATTAGAACATGGTTCCCTTTGAAGAGATTAAAATTTCAATATTGACTATTTTCTGAGCTATTGGAGAAGTAATTGCATGAAAATTTATAATTATAAATTCATAGTAAGAAGAATTCAAATTTTAGTACATTGCAATTAATTTCTTTGAAATTGTATCCAATAATTTTTAAAAAATGAAAATGTATTCAATTTGTTTTGAGGTATTAACATAGTGCCTCCTGCATTGTTTCTCAAATCTATTAAACTTTTGTAAAATGGTTAACTCATTAGTTTTCAGAACTGGAAAAATAAAAATAAATAAATGTTGGTCATTTTCTTCCTGTCATCAAGTTCTCTAATTTTTATTTGCTTAAACTGAATTGAAATTATATAAATATATAAAAACGATTATTTCAGTACCCTCTTCAATAATAATATGAATTTTAAACAGCTGTGTCGATAAATTTGCGATTTATTAAAGATGTCCCCTACTCTCTTTTTAAAGAGTTTAATGTATTTTAAGCAATAACAACTGTGGATATAAAATAGTTTAGCGAATATTTTTCACGAATGCCCGATGCTTTTTTTTTGTAATAATCAGTGCATAATATCATTGCATTATTATATAACATGGCTTGAAATAATTTTACTATGCATTACTCTCTATGATGTACACTGGTGTGCAAAAATTAAGGACGACGTCGAAAAATTAGCATATCAGCTGAACGAAGAGTCAGAGCGGACAGAAAGACCAATCAGGAGATTAAGTAAGGTGATGTACGGTAGCACATGCGCAGATATGCAGGTAGACGTAATGGGGGAGTGTCTGAGTAGTATAAAGCATGTTGTCGGTGTAAGATCAGTATTTCTGGCAAAGAGATTGCACGCCGTATAGCAGTTAAAATCACACCGAGTTGCTGCCTCAGCGAGAAATGGCGAATAATCAATCTGCTAGACGACATCTGGATGCTTTTACCCGAGGTCGAATCATTGGGAAGTTGGAGGAAGGCCGCAGTGTGACAAGTGTGGCTGCAGAGTTCGGAATTGCTCACAGCATCGTTTCACGACTTTGGAGACAATTTCAAACTACAGGAACAGCTATCCGGGGGTTCAGTAGTGGTCGTCCACGAGGAACCACACCCGCAGATGACCGGTACATTGTCTTACAGGCCAGAAGAAACAGGCGGCAGACAGCGGGAGAAATCGCTAGACACACGACACAGGCGACTGGATGACCGATATCGCGTTTTACCGTGGCCAGAAGGCTGCATGGTGATGGTCTGTTTGCACGACGCCCTGTACGGTGTGTACCTTTAACGCCTGCCCATCGGAGGCGTTCTCTGTGGTGCCGGGAACACCGGAATTGGAGAGACAATGAATGGGGACGAGTACTCTTTACAGATGAGAGCAGATTCAGTTTGAGTAGCGATTCTCATCGCATACTCATCTGGAGAGAGCGGGGAAGCCGCAATCATCCCTCGAACATCATTGAAAGGGACAGGTATGGAGGTCGCGGTGTTCTCGTTTGGGGAGGCATCATGCTTGGTAGTCGTACAGACCTTCACATCTTCGACGCAGGTTCAGTCAACGGGACCCGTTATTGTAACGCGATTCTTCTTCCATATGTGCGTCTTTTTAGAGGCGCTATGGGTCTGCAGTTCATTTTCATAGACGACAATGAACCATGTCATCGCACAGTAGCTGCCGAACAGCTCTTAGAGAGTGAGGATATTGAACGTATGGATTGGCCGGCACGATCACCGGATCTCAATCCCATCGAGCATGCATGGGATTTTGTGGGCAGACGCTTGGCCGCTCGTACCTTACCACCAGTAACGATTCGGGAGCTTCGATTGGCGCTGCAAGACGAATGGGCAGCAATGCCTCAACAACTCATTGACACCCTCATTCTCAGCATGGGCAGACGCCGTGAAACCTGCCTAGCAGTCAGGGGAGATCATATCCCCTACTAAAGACCGGATGTTTCTTGCTGGACACCCATCACAGGGATGTTTCGGCCTTCAGTCGCATTGCGCTCCATGCTACTTTTTCAATCAAGCTTCTTTTTATCCCTCTGATTTCTCTTTTAGTAAGTGTTGCTTACATTACACATGTTCTTACGTATCGGGGATCTTACGGTATTAAATGTGTTGATTTGGAAAGCTTTTGTACAAAGTTATATTGAAAAAACCGTCTCGTCCTTAATTTTTGCACACCAGTGTATATAATCTATCTTTGTATGACTTTAAAGTATTCTAAATAATATATCTTGCATTTTTATATCATATGGTAATATATATTACGATTGAATATTATACGGTAATATTATCACGAATTGAATTAAATTAAATTATGTATCTTGTCGTTGTGTGATAAATAAATACATTAATTGGATCATGTTGAGTGTTTCTTCCCTATCTCCCACATACCTAGATGCCCAAGAGAGGGGTGCAAGCCTCTCATACTTTGAATATAAAACAGGTTGCATCTCATTCTATTTTTATAGCTATAATGTTTTTTAAATGGAAATAGCAGGTTTCTTTCTTCCTTTTTTATTTTTAGAATGATTTTCTACCATCAATCATACAAAAACCCTATTACCAATGTTTAACATTTTCTGTCTTTTCCAAAACGTTAAAGCAAGCATTTTTTCACCCATCAATTGTTTTAAAATAATAGAAACGAAACAAAGGCAAGTATCGAAAGGAACAAAGTTTCAATTCCTGACCACTAGAAAGAATTCCAATTTCTTGCAACATTGGAAACGCATTTTGAAAACTGCTTGAAGCGGAAAATATTCTGCAAATGTAAAAGTTCACAGACGCTATCGAAAGTATATATTTCAGCCTTAACTCTGTAAGTGAGATGCATCTCGCTTCTAAAAATAAATTCTATGATACTCGAAGTTTCCCGGGGATAAGTGAAGAGCTTTTTATTGTCATTTCCAGCTCTGAGTTTTATCCCGACTTTAGTTCATTACGTCAGAACTCTCCTGCTGTTATTTGAAAGAGAGACAAACCCGTAATGCTGATATAAAATAAAGAAAACTATTATGAGTTTAGGGTTGAGGGAAGATTAATTCAAAGTGAAATGAACAAAGATTTAAATAGTTTAGTTAAAATATTTAGAAGAATTTCAATTCCAATTTAATGAAAATTAGATTTAGTTAAAAAACTAAATGACTATTAAACAATTTGCATTCATCCAATTATAAAAGGTGAATAGCTTATTTAATATATATATATATATATATATATATATATATATATATATATATATATATATATATATATATATATATAGAATGCATAAATCTCTTCAAATATTGCCATTTTTAATATCTATTGATAATTCTGACATTTAAAGCACGTTGGTTCGGTGGCCTAGAGGTGGTGTGTCTGCCTCGTAAACCCAAGGTTACGAGTTCGATCCTGGCTGGAATCAATTGATTTTCTGGATGCAAAAATCGTAAGCATGCATGTCGTATGATTATGTGGCGTTGAAAATATCTCTTGAGTATCAATTTGTATGTAGTACTATCGGCAATATTTAGCATCCGAACACAAGAGCTTGAATAAAAATTAACTCAAGCGTCATAATTTGGTTGCACGAGTGACTACTAGAGGGTGCCACCACTGAAATGGCTCTCACACTTGGGAGACTTACCGTGTCTGCAAAGGCTTGTGTGCCAAAATGCAGCCCATTTGGAGGAAAAACTTGTATTCGAGCAAAATAAAAAAGTTAAAGCATTTCAAAAAGTATCTTTCATAAAAAGAAAAAAAATTAACTAAGAGAATATGAAAATAAAATTTTATAGAGAGATTTTACTCTTTTTTAAAATGTAACAATTGCTATTCGCTAAGTATATCCTCTGTAGCTCAGATTTTCTTCCGTTAAGATAAATTGACGCTTTAACCTACAACAACGCCTCAGTACAAGTTAACATCACTACCAAACTAAACTACACTCAGCGGCACAACAGCCCTTGAGGGCCAAGGCCTATTGCTCCCATCTTAGCATACGTGCCCTAGAGCACTGAGGTGCATGAGCAGATGTCCTGATCAGGTGGTCAGTCTGACATGAAACCTCCACTGTTTAGTTCCCAAACAAGCTTGATACTCATTTTATTAAGATGAAAGGTTGTATATACCTTGCACAGCCCGGGATTTGAACCCCGATCTCGTGGTGAGGAAGGGCGATACGCTACCACTCAGCCATTGGGCTTTAGCGTCACTACCAAATAGCATATAAATAGCCAGGGAGATAGATGAAAGTAGAGGATTGTGGACGATATTGTCACATATAGATTTGTGCCAGTTGATTTCAAGATCATATTGTCACTACAACTTTTGGAATTCAGCATTAGGTTGATACAACATTATTTGAATCGTCAAGGCCGAGGGTGAATAAGTGAATGAGTGAGTGAGCGAATATGTGGTTTCCTGGCGCAGGAGCCAAATCTGGCTGAACTGCGCCAAACATTAGTTAAAATATCAAAAACATTTCATTAAAATATGCAAAAATATACTGACAATAGTTTCAATAAAAGTTAAAATATCAAATCATAGTCAACACCGAGGGATTGCCTCTCATTTAAACCTTTTAATTTATCTTGTCTGCATATCGTCTAGTAATTTCTAGTGTTTGACTTGGTAAAAGTAAATTAATGCTATTTCTTGCTGGTAATCATTTCGAGTTTGATTCAATGGCTTCTCCAACGACGCTGCTTTTGGATACCCCTGGTAATTCTAACATTAAGTGAAATCTTCACTCAATCAACATACGGAGGATTTACCACCTCAAAGATTTAATTACCACCTTTTCGAAGTAATGTATAAATAAAATAATTTAGAAATTATATTTTTTAGGGCCTATATGTTCGTATAAAGCCAAATGGCTGAGTGGTAGTACATCGCGCTTCCATGCCACAGGTCCGGGATTCAAATCCCGGGCTGGGCCTTTCATTCCTTCAATGAGTCGATAATTGAGTACCAAGTTTGCTTGAAAACTGAACACTGGGAGTTTCACTTCAGACTGACCACTTGACCGAAACATCTGCACAAGCACCCCACGCGTAATGTCACATAAACTGAGATACGCTCAGTAGGTCTTGGTCCTCATGGGCTGTTGCGCCATGAAGTTCAGTTCAGTTATATGTTTGTATTTTATAAACCTATATTTTCTGATTACCCATGAATTGTAACAAGGTCATGGTTAATCCCCTTGAATATATTGCTATCAAATACCAGCTAGATATTAATGCCTTGGAAACAAAACAAAACAAAAACCTGATACAAAATTAAAAGCAAAGACTTTATATATGTTACATGAACAATACCCTGAAATTGGGGGTACTAGAGCAGGAGTACTCAACCTTTTTTCCCACCAGGCCGCAACACATGATAGGTATTTCACGCGGGCCGCATACACATGACATATATTCTACGCGAGCCGCATACACATGGCAGTTATTTGCTGCGGTCCACTACATGCGGATAATGGAAAAAGCAGGCTATAAGACCAAAGCAACATTGAGAACAAATTTGATCAAAATATTAAACCTCATTTTTGGATTTCATTTTAATACTTTATTGACTTTTCTATCGGACACACACAAAAAAATATTTATCGTTACGTATTTTTACTGAGTTATAGGAGCCTCTTGCTCTTGCTTACATTCTACTATTAAAAACACCCAATTCGTATCAAAATTGATACATTTGCTTGCTTGAATGATAGAATTTACTGTTAAATTTTTTTTGTACATTGTTCTCTAATAATTGAATTTCTTAGTGCAATGGGTCATGACCGAGCCACTCAAAAACGGCTGACGGGCCGCAGGTTGAATATCAGTGAACTAAAGTGTACACTGATGACTCTAAAATACAAGACAGCACTGGGGCTGGTGTATAAAGTTAACTATTTTTCTAACGTACTCTTGTGGGACACTTCATGTCGAACTTTGATGCAGAGATCGTTTCAATCTCATTAGCTCCCGAAAACCTCAGGGTAAAGATCGATTGTTTCTCTAAAGCAATTATTCTGGTTAATTCCAAAGCAGTCATTCAGGCTGTAGTTATAAATAATGACATAGACTCCCAGATTATTTCAGAAATGAGATAAACTTTGAACTTTCCTTATAAATACAACAATAAAGCAATCGACAAGCAAATTAGACAAACTTTGAACTTTCCTTATCAATACAACAAAGCAATCGTCTTTCAAAGGATCCCTTCATATATAGGTATAGACGGTAACTAAAATGTGCACTTACTAGCCAAGAAATTAACACTTGAACCACAATACAACAAACCTCTTCCTCCAGAGTCATTTAAGGTATCCAATTACATTCGGAACCGGGATTTTAAAAAAAGCGCATAAATGGATAACTTTCGCGATATTTAGTGTCACTCAGATTAGAATACATGTATAAAATTGTTTTAAAAACATTTTGACAAAAAAAAATTTATTTAAGTACAATATTTTGGCAAAAAATTAACTTAGAATAAACTTTTTTCAAAATGTTCTCTCATTTTATAAAAAAAATGCTTCTAAAATAATAATATTTTGCTTATATAAAGTAAAGACTACTCCAGAGAGTCTGAACCATTTTTTAAAAAAAAAAATTCACATTATTTGCAGAGTTACAACCAATTGAAATAATTATCGGCGTTTTTTTGTTAAAAATAAATTAATATGTTTGTAATAAAATGTGGATAAATCCACTTTTAAGTTATATATTTCAAAAGTTTTAGTTCGGTCTCTGTACAGTGGTCTGAGCTATATACAGGCAAAATATTATTATAATAGAAGCATTTTTCCCCAAATCAAAGGAAAAAGTTCAAAAGGAGAATATTTTGAAAATGGGTCATTCTATGTTCATTTTTTGTCAAAATAATTTACTTAAATAATTTTTTATTGTAATAATATTCTTAAAACAATTTTATATACATTTTCTAATCTAAGAGACACTAAATATCATAAATATTATCCATTTATACACTTTTGCAAAATCACCCTTCCGAACGTAGTCGGATACCTTAAAAAATATTTTTGAGAAATTAGTGGATACTCTTAAATCTGACCAGCAGCAAAACCAACAGGCAAAATCCTGAGCTAATATTCAAGACGCTTGGAAGAGGTTTTGTCAAAAGCCAAGTAAAGAGGCCGTGGCAAACTTCAGACTGTAAACAGGTCATGATTGCATGGCATATCATCCTACTAAAATAGCCATCCTATCATCGAATATATTCCAAATTTGTAATTCGGGCATCATAAATGAATAGCGTCTCCTTATATGCCCATAACTCAGCGTTTCTCAAACTGTTGGGCACGCCCCCTTGGAGGGGCATGATAATTCCTAGACGGGGCGCAAGCATATTGAAAAGTCGAAAACAAAAGGCTATTTAAAAAATTATTTATTTACTGAAAGTAAGCAAACAAAATACTTTCTGATATAATAAAATATAAAATACACATTTACACTGATATAATACACTTATAAATGCATCAGTACTGTGTGTGTGTACAATGAATATTTTATTATTAACTAAACAATACTAAGTTAAGAGCAAGTTTGATAGTTATCAGTGACCCCATGGATTTGTATTAACACTTATCTTGATAATTTGTACGGTTTATAATTAATTCCTTGACTGCCGATTAAAAGTTACGTTATTCGCTTTCCAATGCCTACATTTTCTACGTAGATTGGTGTATTTTGACGAGTTTTTTAGAGGAGGGAGAGGATAGAAAAGAAAAGTAATAAATAAGCAAATCCTCTGAAATATAAGTAAATCCTTCGCAAACTCTGTCAATGTCCTTTAAGTGCATTCCAAAGCCTTCGGAATAATTTTATGGATAGCACTGCACAGAAAAGATCGTACTTCGGAAAGACATATATATATATACGGTCAGAAAATTAATACTTTGGCCGAGCGAGACGTTTATATACGTCGGTGGCACATAAGAGGTTAAAGTCGTATTGTAGTTTTAGTGTCAAAGCATAGTATTAATGAATTCAATACATTGTAATTGTATAAAGAGGGACGCGATTAAATTGATGATTGAATAGTGGGTCACGTATATTGAAAGTTTGAGAAGCACTGCCATAACTAAATCATGAATTCTTGGTAAAGACTACACCTTTTACGTTCCCTTTCTTGTTGTTTAAATTTTTAACTCTTTCTTTTATTCCATGTTAATTTGTCCTGATTCTTTCTTTAAATGTTTATTCTTTTTTATTATTTATCATTGTTCTTGTGGGATACTTGAGCTGTTTTTTTATGTTAAGACTGATACTTTCAATAAAGTCATGCGTAACAGCATATTCACTGATTTTATAAATTTCAATAAAAAATTTCAAATAAATTTAATTTCAGAAATTATTGCTTTATGCCATTAAAAAGCCCATTAAATTGAGAGCTTATTATAGTATTGGCTTTTTTAACTGTTTCAGTAGAATATTATAGCTGTGTATACCTGACCTTCCTGATGGTTATTGAATGTGTGCGTTACACAACTTTAAATCACAGTCATTTTCTCTTTGAACTTAAATGCTCTTCTAAAAAAAGATTTTTAACTCCTTGTAAGACTTAGAGCTTAACAACCCCTGTTATATACCGAGAAATGATTTTTTTCCATATCCTATCATATTTTTTTTTTACATGATTTCACAGCAAATGCTTGAAAGATTTTTTACATAAGAAATTTATTACAAATATTTATTTCTTAGGCAAATACATTATTTTTCTTTCAAGCCTTAACAAAAGTTCCAACAATGCTGATTTTATTTAATACTTTATGTTATTATTTTAATGAACTCGAAGATTTAAGAATGTACTATCATAATTTTTTTAATTCTTAGCCATACTTTCTTTGTGGTATAATATTGAAATAAATTGCTCAATATCAATGGAATAAGGGATAATATCCTACAATGTTTTTCAAATAAATAAAATGTAGTAAAAAAATAGAAGTGAACTGAGGTGAAACACTCTAATCCTCAAGCAAGCGAACCTTAAATAAACAGCTTAAGTAAAAGGAAACAAAAAGAAATAGTTACTTTCTTTTATCGAATGGCAACATTACGAAAGGAATCGTAACAGAGAGTAAGGTAAAAGAATTGTTCTCGTAGGAAATCTTTAAATGTGGCTATTATTTCACTTCGACACTTAAAATAACAGTGTAATAGAAAAAGACGGTTTTATTTTACTGACATTTTTTTTTCAGAAATAAAAAGATCCGTGGTGCAATCAATAAAAATCACGGTGGGAAATGTTACTTAAAAAGACTGTTTTCAGTATTTTTGTTTTGAGATAGAAAAGCAATTACTTTTAAAAACACATGGATGGCACGAAATAAAAGAATGACAAATCGGAATTTTAAGTTAAAAGCCATTGAAAGACTAAAAGCTTTTGAAAGCTTCTTCGTTTCTTCTTTCTCGTAAGAATTAAATCGTAAATAATTGATAAAAATATATCGTTCAAATAGCCATTTCATTTAATAATTTTCTTCATTGTTTTACTTCATAGGTTTTCGCCATAATATTTTTATAATGTATTATTTTTAACGTTACAGTTTTTTCATTTGTTATTAACTTCCCTATTAAGTATTATGAGAGAAAGAGTGAATTTTTAAAGATTTCAATAGCTTAGCAAAAACAAAATTATTATAAGATCTAAGTCATTTTAAATGGAAAAAATGGTTGGGGGGCCTAAATTGAAGTAGTATTAAGTAGTATTAATATAGCTTAAAAATCAATTAAATTATTATGAAAAGGATACTTACCTATGTAATAAACTTTTAAAACAATTTCATAAGAAAAATATGTTTGAATTATTAAGTAAATTGCTTTAAAAAAATTTCTTTACTCATTCTTAATTTTAAATAAAATTGTAAAGTAATTAATGATATAGCCATTGAAAGTAATATTCTTTAATTTATAGTCTAAAAACCCAAGTTACATACATACATACATATAGTTAGATAGATAAATGATGGACAGAAACATTGTAAATATTAAAATATCATGATTTGTATTCTCCGTTTTTACTCTCTACAATTGCTATTGCTTAAATTCTATTATTTACAACATTGTCATATAGATGGTTTTTAAGATATAGTTAGCTTCACTGTCTTCCATGACGAAATAGAGGTATTCATATAGTTGACTGCTTCTATAATATTATTAAATGCATACTAAAAAAAGTTTCTTGATTTTATGTTTGCTTTGAATTATCTTTTTCTACTTATTCTATTTATCTTTATGTATAAAAATCTTCTGTGCGTGTGTTTGTCCCTAAACTCCTCCTAAACGGCTGAACCAATTTCGATGAAATTTTTTGTGTGGGTTCAAGTAAATTCCAGAATGGTTCAGATTTACAATTCGGTCCGATATCGCAATTAGATAAAAAGTTATTAATTAAAAACATTAAAAAAATGCAGCTCAACATTCACCTGCATTGTTGTAACAACGCTATTGTTATAAACAAGTAATATAAAAAAATTTTAATCAGTTCCTACTTAGATCAACCAAGAAAAATTTATTTTAGCTACTTTTTATTAAATAGTTGTAACTAATATAAATATGAATATACATATGACAGAATCACAACATTAAGTGGTAATTAATTTTTCGTATTGTAATCCAAAACAATCGTGTATATAAAATTTCCTTTCAACTGAATGCTGAACACGTGAATGAACACGTGAGAAAAAAAACCTTTTCAAATTTTGACATAAGTCACCAACGTGGCTATATTTGTAATTTTTTAAATAATTAGTTTTAATCAATTAATTTTTATTAATTATAATTAAATTATTGTATTGTCATCCAAAATAATCATGTACATTACATTTCAGCTCAATTGAGCGCTTTAAAATGTATTTTATTAACGATTGAAAATTCCACCAAGATAAATAAATAAATAAACAAACAGACAAATAAAATATTATAGAGATCGTGAGCTAATAGTAGGAATTGAAAAAGACGTAAGTTTTGCGTCGAAAATTAATTTTCAGCCAAACCCGGTCTTTATTGTTACGAAAATGCAGACGCGATTCACGCTTTTTAGCGTTTTTAATTAATATCTTTTTAAATAATCTTTATATATGTAATTCTTCTGTGCGTGTGTATGTAACTGAACTCCTACTAAGTGGCTGGACCGATTTTGATGAAAGTTTTTGTCTGTTCCAGTGGACTCGAGAATGGTTTAGATTCATAATTCGGTTTAGAAATGTTTATTTAATTAATTTTTTATTTATAAATTGTTGATCTTGGAATGTTTTACATTGGATCCGGCAGACTGCGCTACTATCGCAGTATCGAATATTCAAAAATCTTTTATTATAATTCAAGTTGGTCCCGACAGTTGGTGTTGTGATCATTTCAGGAAAATATTTTGTCACTTCGTGTTATTATTTTGTTGAAATAAATCGTGTGTTAACTAAATTATTACATTCAGATGTAATCAGTGTTTGAAATTTTATTCAATTTTACTTAAATTTTACTCAAAAAGGTCCAGATTATAAAGCTTATTCATAAAAATTTGGAATTTTTGAATTTAAGATCTGTGCACAGGACAACGTCTGTCGGGTCCTCTAGTATAAAAGTAATTTTTTTTAGTTTAATGTATTAGTACATGATTTCACTCGCAAATTTTGGCTTAAGTCGTTTTCAATTTTTCTACAATTTTTTCTTGCACTATTACACATAAATTTCTGCTGAAGGGGAAGCCTGGGATTTTACAAGTATAGCTTAGTCCTACTTCACTGCTCTAAGTGAAGCTCGCTGTGACAGCTTAATAAAACAGAATAATTTTACAATTTAGTTAATGGATTATATATATATTCATTTATTGTTCTTAGTTTTCAGTGTCAAAGTTTTTCCTTTTTCAGGTATATAGGATATTTTATATGACCCCATCACACATTTTTTTATATTTATTTTTATTATTTTAATATACATAATATTACATGTGTGTATAAATTTCCTTCCCTATGTATATGAAACAATATGCACTCGAATTAAGGCATTTTGCATGAAGAAATCAATTTTTTCACTCTTTCCAGCCATTGAATGAGCTGATGAGGAAACATGTTGTTCTTTTAAAATCACATTTATTAAGTTATGTAGAGGGGAGAAATACTTACAAACATAAAAAAGCAAGATGTTAACATGCGTGGTTTATATGACGTTCACAAAAGCAGCCTTTTTTCTATTCAGATACCTCGTCTTTTTATTTTGATGCTAACCAGAAGCTTTTAAAATCGTATGATTTTTGGTACAAGCTTTTCTAATTGATCCAGGTACTTGGTTGAGGCCAGATTGCATCATCCTAAATTCAAAAATGCTGAACTTTCTCAGAGATAAGGTTGTGGCTATATCCTGCAAGGCGGGTAAACTAGAAATTAATTATTACACGGTCTTGGAGAGATCAAGACCATTATAGATTACAATTCCTGAATAGAAAGTTAGCATAAATTATTATATGAACAGTGGGTGATCGGTTATCGAACAGATAGGTTAACGAACGAATCGGTGAACGAATACTTTCAGGGAAAATTTTTGTATTCGGATAACGAATACTTTCAAGAAAGATTTTTTGTGTTTGGACAACGAACACATATTCGGAGGTGATCAGGGATACACCCCTGAAATTATGGATGAAATTTTGACAACTGCTAAAGATCTGGAATTGGAGGTGAACGAGGATGACATAGAAGAGCTCATAATGGGACATGAAGATGAACTGACGACAGAAGTACTCAAAGAAATTTTGAATGAAGAACATCAAGAAACACAGCGAAATGTGTCTCCTTCTGAACAAGAGGAAGACGAAAGAGGACCAATGCCGACATCTGCCATTAAAGATCTTTTGAAAAAGTGGGAGGCTGTCAGAGCAATGGTCTTAGAATGGCACCCGAACCAAGCTGATGTCAGTAGGGTTGGGGATCTTTACAACGACAATGCTATAAATTACTTCCGGAAAATCCTGAGAAAGAGAGAAAAGCAATCGACATTGGACATGTTCTTCAACGCCCCATAAGCAAAAAAATGAAAAGGACTGATTAATATGCAAGACTATATGTATGTATTATTTTTTTAAAAGCTTACTAAGAAATTATACATTTTTTAAAATTTAATTTTTAGGGTCTCCAGAACGAATTAATCGATTTCACAAAGAAGTCTATGGTGAATCGATGATAGGTTAACGAACAATTCGGATAGCGAACATAGTCTTGGAACGGATTATGTTCGTTAACCGATCACCCACTGTATGTGTTTTTATATAAATTACTTGGTAAGCATTAAATCCGAAAACAAATTAACAGCTAATTTTTTTAAAGTTTGAAAATTTGAAATAAATCGAGGTTTATAATATACATACTTGTTTCCTTTGAAGAAATCTTTTTTGAATCGAATACCTATACAGAAAATATATCTTTATAACATTTCTTCACTTTAGAACTGTGTATCAAAAGATATATTCGACTGAATATTATTCTGAAAAGATGATGCCAGTTAGGCCTAGTTTTTTTCCATTTCTCCTCCTTACATACTGAATTGTTTGAAAGAATTGCATTCAATGAAAAAGAATGCTTTATTGTAAAACCTTGTTATTTCTAAGACTTTTAACAAAAGGACTTGAAAAGAAGCAGAATTCTATCCACTTTAATAAACCAAATAGAATACATAAAAAAATTGAAAACAAATTTTCTCTTGGGAAGTTTTTGTGCAGTGAATAATCTTTTTTTAGTGTAAATATTTACTTCGAATGTTGTTATGTAACTTAAATTTCTTTTTTTGTTAAAATATACTTTATTTTTATTTTCTAATTGATTAAATACATTTAAAAGGAATAAATGCATCGCGTTCCTCTTAACTTTTTGATTGTTTGAAATAATGCAATAGTTCTTCGCTTTATTTTGGTTAATGTAACATCAAACATAAATGTGCCTTAGTTTTCAATATTTATATATATTTACTCTCTTTTTTTTGTCTAAGGTATTATTTAACAAAATTTGATTAGAGATGAAAATTTTTTTTTGCATAAAAAAACACAAAAAAATCTACATTTAAGGAAAAATGAGATAATGAGTTCATTTTTCAACTAGATTATTAGATTTATTGAAATGAGAATAAGACTTGAAATTTTTTTTAAAAAAACTTCAGAAAGAAATTTAAACATTTTGTGAACTGGTTTTACAATAGTTTAAATTAATGATCTTGTACATTAAGTACATAAATAATTATTAAATTTAAAAAAGAATTGCAAATCAATTTAAAAAAGGCTTTTACTTCAGGGAACCAATTTGTGTTGATTTATATTAATTTTATTATTGTTATTCCATGATTTCTCTCGCATTATCGTCTGCTTGATGCTGTAAGCAGATTTAACAAAATAAATACTGCTAAAATTATTTGGCTTCCGTCCTACATAGTTGTTTTTAGTAAAAAAAATTCTTTAAAATTTTTGAAACTCATACAAATGTGTTTTTTTAACAAATGCATTAATATCCTTTTATTTTGACTCTAACGACATAGATGCTTTCCTCTTACTCGTGAAAGTTTTAATCCATATCTTTATTTATTTCTCTATGGAATATCTAAACTTCGAGAATTTGAACTTCCTTTTTTCTGTGTTCTTTTTAATGATCCATCGAAATGAAGCTTTTAATTAAAGTATTAAAATAGCTTTTTATAATATTTAAAACAAAAAAGATCTTAAATATTAACATCTATTCAAGGATTCTTAAATAGGGTAAAAATAAATTCAAGGGAAATAATTAACAATAATAAAATTTCTAATATATGTGTATTCCTAGTTTTTTTAACTCAACACACAATAACATTTATATATATAATTAATTTTTTTTTAAATTTTTTATTAAAATAAAAATAATAATATTAAGCTTTTAAAAGTTTTTTAATGTGTTATAACAGCGAAATTAGACATACTCTTTACAGGATTATTTAATTAAAAGATATTTTTTGTATTATTTTCTAGTCTTTTTGGTAAAAGTATTAAAATTATTTTGAAGTTGAACATTTTTTTCTTTAGAAAGATAGTCTATTGTAATGATAATTGTTAATGGTGATATTCATTTAAGATTTTGGAGAATAAAAATTTAAGTTTAGAACTGTGAGAAGTGAGGAAAACCAAAAAATTAATTCACTTAAACTTCAATTAGTAGCTAATGAAGTTTTAATGAAGAATTTTACATTAGATTTTTTTTTTCGTGGAGATAACTTTTAAATATATCTTGGCTTCTCAACAATACTTTTGTTTTGAACTTAAAAAGAAATTTTTAAAATGGACAATTTTTTTTTGTAATATTACATTGAATAATTTCATGCCTTTTATTTTTAATTTGCTTCTAACTTTATATTCACTAATTTAGGAATTATTAACTTTTACTTGATTTGTGTGCTTGCATTCCTTTCAAAAACATTTTAATTAAAATTTGTATTTGCTTCACTGAAAAAAAAATAACGTATTAATTAATCATATCAGACACTAGAAATATTTTCCCAAATATATTTCTATATTTTAAAATAGTAGAGGAATGTGAAATGTATAATACGTAGAAAGAAAACTTGTAATTATCTAGAGAGTTACAAAATACAAAATCCCTATTTTTTACATCCTAAATCAGAATGAACGCTGAACAAACTTTTAACCGTAGAAAATTTCTTGAAATGTCCCATTTTCAGTGAAATTTGAATTTACTTTAAATAAAGAATTCAATTAAATATTTAATAGAGTATAATATAAGAAAAGTAATTATCGAATTTTAAATAATGAAATCAATTGTGTATTTTATTTATCAAAGTTCTAGATATTTTTGAAATTGGGTTTATTTTTGTTTTGTATTGTTTAATGAAATCAACGCACAATGAAAATGTTTCAATATTTAAATCAACTCAGACGAAATTAAATCAAAAAGAAATAAAACACTGTAGAGATAATAGATATCCAAATTAATGTTTGTTTTCAATGATAAACAAAACAAAACAAAATCCATCAAAATTTTTCTCAAATATCACCAATTAACTATTTAGTTGTGTGACATGGTATATTTCAAATTAATTCTTTTATTGTTGATATAATTGTCTTATTAATGGTGTTTAATTTTCTGATTTGATGCTAAAGAATAACAAGCTAATAATTTATAGCAATAAATGAAATTATTCAGAAATGCAGGGTATTTGGGCTTAAAGTATCCAAAAGTTATGGCTTATTAATACGGAACTACCCATCAGAATGTAATAAACTGTTCATCAGTGGATTGGAAACAATTCCGAGATTTTTTGGGTACAGTTCGATCGGCTGTACGTGCACGCGTTATTCGGCAACCATAGACGATAAACTTGTTACAATGCTTTCATAAGAAAAGATATGGACGCCACAACAAAAGGTGCAGGACTTTTGTCAACGGAATTTAAATCAGTCACGCGTGTACAGTGACGTGTTCAAACAGAATGGAATGATTGTCGTTACTGGCTTGCCTAATAGACTTATCAGAACTCCTAAAAAATGAATCAAGCACACGATCACAACAGTATCTTCTACAACGAAAACTTAAGGATACTTTCCAGTTTGAGATGCCAAAATTCCCGTCTCCTTCTAAGTTCTTTCCCATTGGTGGATAGATTTTGATGTCGGAGGATCGGCATTCCATTCTGTTTGAACATGTCGCTGTACACGCGTGACTGATTTAAATTCCGCTAAAAAAAGTGCACATTGCACCTTTTATTGTGACATCCACGTCTTTACTAATGAAGTCAGTGTAATAAGTTTATCGTTTGCGATTGTCGAATAATGCATGCACATGAGGCCAATCGAACTAGATCCAAAAAATCTCGGAGGGGTTTCCAGTTCACAGAAGAGCAGTTTACTACATTCTGATGGGTAGTTCCGTAATAATAAGCCACAACTTTTGAATACTTTAAGCCCGGACACCTGTACATTCTTAATAACTAGAGTTTAGTCATAATTCCCAAGAAGTGATTTAAGTCTGTTGGCTTAACCACTTTCCCTTCACCGAGGCATTAAAAAAAATTTTTTTCAAAAAAAGTTTTAAAGTAAAGGGAGGGGGGAGAAAATTATTAATTATTATATTAGTAATATTATTTGATTTTTTTAAATTTAAATTTGAAAAACAATTAAAAAATAAACTTTAGCGAAATAAGTTAGTTGGATGAACATTAGATTTGCCTGCGTCCTAGAAAGTGTTGAAAAATGTATAAAATTGAAGTTTACTCACTATTGATTTACTTATAACCTAGGAAGCGTTTAGAGTTTTTAAAGACAGCTCCCGAGAAGAGTTTAATATTAGAAAAGTATAACTAATTCTATGCTGTGAAATCAACGGCTCACAAGTAGTTTTATTTAATATTTTACTTTAAATTCTAATTTTTTTCATTAACTCTTTGAGGTAAAATAAATCCCACAGAAAACTAATTCGAAAAACTCATTTTAAAAGGTTTTAAGTCTAATAAATTAATTTCTATGTCCTTCATTCAAAATATATATCATATTTTAGCTTCTTATGTATTGGTCCCTTCAGAAAACCATTCCCTCTACAAATTTAAAATGAAACCCTGTTCACAAAGAGTCTAGGCACGTCTGTTCAGAGCAAGAGAGCTAGATCTCTCTAGAAAGAGCCATAGCTAGATTTAGAATCTCCACTGCAAAAATTCATTGGGTACGTGAAGACTTCTTTGTGTGGGGGGGAGGGGGTGCTAGTTCCCTTCTTGAGTGTGTTGGTGTTTCCTCGAGACAGCTGTCGGTTGAGTAGGTTGATGTCTGTGATTCTCTCTTTACGGCAGGGTGTTTTGGATTTAGTTCAGGCGTTTTGCCCTTTACGGGATTCAGAATAACAAATTCTTATTAATATTTGGAATATGCTATAAGTATTTTGAAATATTAAAATTGATAACAGAATAAAACATACTTAAAACTGTAAATTTTAAACTCAGTTAGTCATTTTTACTTTTAGTTTCGTCTTCAGATTTCAAAAGATCGAAAATAATGAAAATTGTTAACAATAAAAGCACATGAGTAAGTCATATTTTCTAATGAAATAGATCTTAGAGAAAGTTCCTCTATCCAACTTAAAACCATGCACACAAGAAAAACACTTAAAAATACATATGATTGGATACTTCACAGTTTAAGAAATTATCTAATAAGCCAAAAAGAATGCTTTTTTCTTGCTTTTAGCGCTTCAAAACAAACTTCCCCAATTTCAAGCATGTCTTCTCTAATGTCAAAGATCTAAACCAGAAAGAAATTTTCAGACATCTTTATAAATTTATGTAAATATAATATACCCATCTGTTTGTGTCTCTGCGTTCCTGTTCTATAAATATTTAAATTTTTTTCTCATTTTAACATATAAAATTTAATAAAAATACTTCTTAATTGCGAGACTATAATAAAATATCATTTATCTGGATAAAGGAAAATCAGTGCTGCAATATACGGAAATCCCTCTGCATGAAGCAGTGAAACGTCTGGTTCCGTAAGCAACCGTCATGTATGGAAACTAAAATGGTCTAAAAAGAGTTCAGATAGTTTTCTCTATGTCAGCAAGTATATACAACCAGTATTTTATAGTCAGCTCGTCCGAGGCCTAGAGTTGAAAATACTGGGCATCCTTCTAACCGCTGTGTGCAACGTCGTACAGAATTGAAATAGGATAACTGTCTGTTTAACTGATGGCAATTAAAACTTGATAATCACCTTATAGTCTCCAATATTTTTAGATGCAGTGGTCAAAACCCCTTTTTACTCAATAACTTCTTTGCCATCATATATTTGAATTATATCTTTAAAGTAAAATACATTGTTGATCTTCATATTTTTTCTGCAACTGGAGAATCTTTAGTAATATATATATATATATATATATATATATATATATATATATATATATATATATATATATATATATATATATATATATATATATATATATATATAGTTTGATGCTTTAAATAATTTTGGACAGAAGTGACTTTGTATTTTCAACCGTGATGTTTTCAAATTTGTCTTGTTATAATATCTGAATCTAAGTTGCTTTTGTAGTTTGTTGTTAAAAATTATAAATGTCCTCTGATGCATCTAGCGTAAACGTTGACCAAAGTTAAAGGGGGCTTTTTTTTAATGTTTGATGTCGAATTGTAATCCGTTCAAGAAAGTCAACACCAATAATTAGACCAGTGACATCAACACCAGGAGTGAAACATCAAGAAAATTATTGCATAAGATCAGTGTTAAAATTTTATATCCAAGTAGAGGATAACAGTTAATGTATCCGACTACGTTCGGAACCGTGAATTTTCAAAAGCGTATAATGAATAATATTTATGATATTTAGTATTACTTAGATTAGAAAACGTATATAAAATTGTTTTAAGAATATTATAACAATAGAAAATTATTTAAGTACAATATTTTGACAAAAAAGGAACATAGAATGACCAGTTTTCAAAACATTCTCCTTTTATGAAAAATGCTTCTATTATAATACTATTTTGCCTGTATATAGCTCAGACCTCTTTACAGAGGCCGAACTAAAACTTTTGAAATATATAGCTTAAAAGAGGATTTATCCACATTTTATTACAACAGAGGAGAGAAAATTTAAGAAAAAAACGCCGATAATTATTTCAATTAGTGGTAACTTTGAAAATAATGGGAATTTTTCAAAGGCCCTAGTTCATACTCTCTGGAGAAATATTTATTTTATATAAGCAAAAGATTTTTTTATTACGATCGAAACATTTTTTATAAAAGAAGAACGTTTTGGAAAAAAAGTTATTCTAAGTTAATTTTTTGCCAAAATATTTTATTTAATAATTTTTTTCCTAATATCCTTAAAACAATTTTATACATGTATTCTAATCTAAGTGGCACTAAATATCAAGAAAATTATCCATTTATGCGCTTTTTTTTTAAATCACGGTTTCGAACGTAGTCTGATACCTTCAGACAACACAGGAGTAATAAGAATACAGAAATTAGCAATAAATAATTTGCTATCACTAACCCTCTTTCGATTCTTGTTGAATAATGGATACGTCCTCACCAATGTCGATAAAAAAAATGTTGTTGACTTAAATTATCGAACAAGAAGAGGCGAGTATATTGTTGATTGTGGCTGTCAGCCTCTTGGAGCAACCGACGTTGCAGTTTTTTTTTTTAAAGAAAAAGGCTGTGGTAACTTATTCGCTCTAATACAAAAGTGAAACGAAACCGATACATTGACTTTGAACTTTACTTTGACCAAGGAGGGCTTCTGCTTCAACTTCTTCAAACTTGAAACGTTGAAACTATTGAAGGAGCTGTAAGATAGTCGCTTCTATTGCCTGAATTTTCGAATATAAATTCGCCTCAAAATTATGGTTGACGGGGGCGTAGAGTTTATCTTTGAATTCGAATATACAAATGCAACATTAGATATCAAAGCTTAGTGTCTGGATGACTTTGACTTGGCGATGCTTACATTGAAACTAAAGATAATTAAATCTGTCTTCTCAAATGGACTTCCCTGCTACACTTAGTATCTTACGCAAGAGTTCCAAACGCATTCTATCGAAAACTTTAATCTTTGATAACATTTTTTCAAATGGGATAGGAAAATGCTATGATGTTATCATATTCTAAGAGACCAGAAGATTGATTAGAAAGTTTTAGAAACATTCCAATGTTGAAATATCTGTTTGAGTTAATCTTCAGTGATTAATCAGATTTTAAGTGGAAAAAACCATAATTTTGATTTATTCTTTCAAAACAGATGAGGTTTCAGAGACACCAGCTTATTTTAGCTAACATAACGTCACACAGGTTTACTTTCTTTGGAATTTTTTTTATTACCTACTATATTTTTATAAAAAAAAATAATAATGATAATAGTTGAAGGTAGAACTTCTCTCTCAAAAGAATATTTTCAAATCACGTCCATAGGTAAACATTAGGGATTGCAATATCGGACCAAAAGTTCAATACCGGTATTCGATATGTTTTTAAATCTTAATGCCGCGATACCGGTTTTAGAAGTTTTAGAAAAAGAAAGAAAACACAGGTGTGTTTCATTTTTTATTTGCCAGTTTTATTAGATAATGTAAATATCACAAAAAAGAATTTCTAACTCATAAATTGTAACAGTACGTAAAGAATCCCAAATAAGTAAAGGAACATTTTATTTATTTAAATCCCCAAAAAGTGTTAATATCACTATTCAGTCTGTGGTACTATTACAAATTTTTGTGGTACTATTACAAACTATTAAAAAACACAATGCATCAATTGTACTGTATGATATGCAAATACAATGTGAAAAACAAACTCACCAGATTAAAAAATATCGAAATATTACACACTTTCTTCACTACTACAACCTTGTTTTTATTTATACGAATACCAGACTAGAAATCCTGCGCGTGTGCAGTATCGCTCTGAGCTGTAATAGGATACTTTGGGCCCGCCTCCTTGGATGATTCACACATTTTATCACTTCCCTTGATTGTACGATGCAACTTTATATTCACAGTTTAATTAATTTCACCCGTTAGGGAGACCTAAAAGCAAAAATTGTATACTATTTTGCTAAGTTGGTGGTTTCTGAACCTGTAGTGGAGGCAATTTTAAAAATTTCTGGTAAATAACGAAAAAACCGTATTTAAACTTTTAAATACCGCTATTAAAAGACTGTACACAAATGGCTCAAAATACCGGTATTCGGTATCCCAGTATACAGGTATTGCAATTCCTAGTAAAAATTGTTTGGATTGCTCTCTCAAAGCTAACAATTAAATCGAACATCAGTTTTATTGAATACAACTAAAATCTAAGTATTCCACTTGCCTGTCAAATTACACATAAACCAAACGAAATATATTTTTTAAGAAAACAAATATTGTACATCATGAACAAACATGAGCAGACGATAAATAAAAATTAAATCACGGTGCTTAACCGCTAGAGAAACGAATTTTTCTAGAACTCTCTGTATCAGTGTTTATCACACAGAGAATCTTTAGGAATTTTTTTTTACCAATAGAAGTATATTAAACATAAAAGTAAACTTAAATTAATTAATCTTATATCATTATGTATTTTAAAACACCAAAAAAACTCGACAACAAAAGCATAGTACTAAATTCCTTTCATTTAAATAAAAAGTGCTTAATTAAAGTATTCTACGGAGGAAATACTTAATTATATATAATGCTTTATTTGATAGTGAAGTCCTTATTTAAAAAGATAGTATTACTTGACTTTTCTGTTTTATTCTAACGAAGTTTCTTCGTCATTGAATTTTTACTTTTTTAGAGAATTACATTTGAAATGGAGAAAAAGTGTAATTAAATATCCTTTCGAACATAACAGCACTCTTGAAACTTCCTTACACTCTTAGCAGCAAAAGAGAACAAAAATTGAATTGAATTGCTTTTAAAGTAATGAAATCTTCCAGTAATCAAGTAATGTGATCTTAAATGTACATTGCATTAAAACGTATTTACTTTCTCTTCGATAATCAAATTTCTTTTCTTTTGGTTTATTTCTATTCTAGAACTTTTTTACAAGCTAGTTCATTTGCCTTTTAAAGGTATCCTGAAGCAATTTGGTTTGAAAGTAAGGAAATGTGCATGGCATTTTAAATGACTGTTTTTATTTTCTCTAAATAGATATTACTCTTTAGTTAAAAGCTATCAGTAATATTTTTTAAAAAAAATACAGAATAATTTCAGACGATTCTTTTCTTAATAAGACGCAGATCAAAATTCCAAATTTAAGCGTTGTAAATGAACTTGATTTGATGATAATATTTATAAAACTTATTAGTATGATGTCCTATATACTTTTGAAAACATTAATAATTATTTACTATAAATTATTAACTATTTATCTATAGTTATTTTCAATAACAAAAAGAAAGCTTTGGGTTTATGCAATGGTTTTGTAAAAATTCTCAGAATATTCTTATTCGTGGCCAGTCTATTAAAGTAGTAAAATCTTTTAAATTAAATTATACATTTTGTTTGCCTAATTATTAAAATGAGAAATATAAAAAATATATATTTTCTATCCCTGTGTTAAAAAGATTTGCACTTCTTACAAAACTAAAGCACTTTGAGTTTTTGGTGGAACCGCCATTTTACACTGATTTGAATGTTAATCTTGTATAGCTCAGAATGAATTTTTCAAATTTAGACTTTTATGTTTATTGGAAAAGAACAAAATGAACAGAAAATGTTAAAAATTCGGGAGACATCTATTTGTTTACAATTATTTTTCTTCTTATTTCAAAAAGTATTCAATAATGTTTTTAAGGATCTGAAAAGAGAATCACTGAAACACAAATAAAAGCATTTTCGAAAATAAAAAGGAAAAAAAGCAAACACATAAAAGCTTGCTTTATTTTTTAAAATTGTGTTTTTGAACTTATTTTATTCCACTTAAATAAATACTGTAGTCGAGATTTGTAGAAAAGCTAACAATCCATAATAGATTAACATTATATTTACGAATTTAACATGATGGATTGATACGAAACTATATCCATCCTATTACGAATTAAACATGTTACTATTCTTGCAGTTATATACAGTGGGCCTCAAAAGTGTTCATACACTCGCAATTTCTTATAAAATTTAATGTTTTCGACCAATAAAAACTAATATATTGTAATTGTAATTTTTTTATGATACCTGCAACTTGTTCTTAATAAAAATGACATAAGTAATTTTTTTAAAAATAGTATAACCATTTTTTAAAAAAATTAATTATCAAAAAGCTACTAAAAAATTACGCCACAAAAGTCTTCGTACACTTAACAAAAATCTCAACTTAGCTTGAAATATTGTATTTCTTTCTCAATTTAGTGCTTAGTAGGATATCTGCTAGTGTCCACAATAACTTTTAAGGGTCTTGGTATAGATTTAACCAATTTTTCGTAATTTCTGCCTCGATTTTTCTCCATACTTCTGTGATTAGTTTTTACTTCATATTATGTGTTTATATGCCATATTTACTTCTTTTTTTAAAATCAAATTCTCCCCAAATATGTTCTACTGGGCTAAGTAAAGTGATTGAGAGGAGTTTTCAGAATTTGGGAACAGTTATAGAGACACTAGTGGCGTACAATGAGAGCAATGCACCTGACGTCATTACCCTTTTTAAACAATTAAGTAGCCTCCAATATCCAAATTTCGGGCGGATAATTTAAAATTTCTCTTTAAAATAATTAAATAGAGCTCATGATTCATAATATCAACAAAAAATACCAAATTACCTAATTCTGTGGCCGATTTAAAACCCCCACGCAAGAACACTTCTACCTCCATGTTTTATTGATCCAACTAAATTCTCCGAATTTAGTTTCAGAAAATTCAAAATTGACAGCAAATTGATTGGGATGGTAGACAATTTGACAATTTTGGTTCCGATAGACCTATAATTGCTTGTAAATAAAAAGATAAGGAGTTTAATCCCATGAATTTATGTGTAACAAGAACTCCTTCACTTCCATGCTGAAGCATGAAAGTGAAGGAGTTCTGGCGTGGGGGTGTAAATAGGCCTCAGAATTAGGTAATTTGGTATTTTTTGTTGATATTATGAATCATGAGCTTTATTTAATTATTTTAAAGAGAAATTTTAAATTATCTGCCCGAAATTTGGATACTGGAGACTACTTAATTTTTTAGCAGGGTAATGACGCCAAGTGCACTGTTCTCATTGTGCGCCCCTAGTATCTCTAGAACTGTTCCCAAATTCTGAAAACACCTCGCAGTCACTTTATTTAGCCCAGTAGAACAGTGCTTCTCAAACTTTCAATACTGGCGTCCCCCTTTTCAATCACAATTTTTATCGCGCCCCCCTTATACATTAATAATGCATTAAATGCAATAATAATGCATTTTGACGCTAAAGCTACAATACGAGGTCTTAATTATAAACCATACAAATTAATAACATAAGTATTAAATTTTGAATACTACTTTCAAGAAAAAAAAATTAATAGGATAATTATTATGTTATTTTTCCTTTCTCTAATTTTTAAATTGAACATATTGCAAAATGTGGTGACTGCTTAGAAGACAAAATATGGATATCTGCTAATTATAGAAAAATAACTCAGAGGGTTAATTTCTAATCATAAGCATTCTTTATAAAAACTTTGCTTTGCAAGACAAGCCCATGGAAGTCGATAATACTTATTAAACTTGTTCTTAATTTAATATTAATTAATTAGTTATAAAATATTCTGTGCAGCACTGATACATTAAAAGTATACCGGCCGAAGTACCCGCTCTTTGCAGGAGTTCATTTATAAGAAAATAAAACATTCTTGAAGTAATAGCTGTATTGTAAGGAGAGTAAAGCCAAGTGCGCGACAATGTTTACAAAAACGTAAAATGTTTTTTTAAAATGATTGCTCAAATTATAATTAGTTTTAAGCGAATTGTAATTTTAAGCCTCACAGAATTAGCATTTATAATTGATGTTAAATAATGAACAATAATATAAAATTCCGATGAAGAGGGGTTATTGAGTCACCCCAATCCTTTTTTTTATAATTATTTTATTGTACACGATACAAATCGTTATTCCAGTGAATAATTTAATTAAGAGAAAGTTTACTTACCCCTACTTTCAAGGACTTTTCAATTTTTCTTTGGTAACAAATAAACAGTTTTGCCAGAATTAACAATTTCGTGATCTGTGTGTCTCGCACGACCACTTCCGGGTAAAAAGTGTATTTATTATGATAATATGTATATTACTGCTAAAAACAATTGTTATACTTTATATGTTTGAAAATACTCATCTTGGTCTAAGTCTTGGCCAAGTAATCCATCAAAGTGTGTGTGTGTGTGCTCTCCGTGGTTTTCCAAATATCATAAAACTGTTTTGCATGGAAAAAAGCGCAACAGAGAAATACATTACTTACAACTTCCTTAAATGACAAATAAACATATAAGAGAGGGGTCATAACTAAGTGTACCAATAACTTAGAAGGTCAAACAAATTACAACTACACTGCTAGACAATTGCTAAGGACGGATCACAAATTGCTATGTAGCATAACATTAAGCGAGACATGAGGCTTAGTAGGATAAAATATAGTTGCCACACTGTTCAGACATTAGAATAATGAATATTTATTGTTCTGGAAAGTACAAAAGCTATGAAACATCTGAAAGAAAAAAAAATGTTCATTTGATCTGCGTACGGAGAAATGGAACAATGCATCTAAAAGTCAGCAGGCACCTTAAAGAAAGGTATCAGTACGGGATATGTCCACCGTGGAGTGTGATGCAACATTCCACACGTCGTACCATACTTTGCACAACATTATCCAGCAGCTGTTGAGGCAATTTATCCCATTCCTCTGTGAGTGCACGGATGAGGGTGTTCTTGTTTGTCGGAGGATAGTTTCGACCAGCAACTTGCCTCCCCAAAGCATTCCACACATTTTCAATGGGGTTTAGATCTGGAGAATGCGCTGGCCATACGAGACGTTGAATACCCTCGCTGTCTAGACAATCCTGAACAGCGAGTGTTCGATGACATGTTGCGTTGTCGTCCATAAAAACAAATTTATCACCGACAGCACCACGGAAAAGACGAACATGAGGAAGTAGAACTTCATCAATGTATCGTTGGCCCGTCATAGTCCCATTCGCAACCACATGTAGGCGGGTGCCGCCATTGATCATGATGCCAGCCCACAGCATGATACTGCATGTCGGATATAGGTCCTTTTCCTGGATATTTTCTCGACGATAAGCAGTACCACTCTCGCGCCAGATCAGTTGGCGTCTACAATCCGATGACAGACTGAACCTACTCTCATATGAGAATAGTACGCATGCCCAGTCCTGTTCAGTCCAATTGTGATGCTCACGACACCATTGCAAACGGGCAGTACGGTGCTGTCTGGTCAATGGGACACACACAACAGGTCTGCGTGCGTATAGTCCTCCCCCCCTCAAACGTTTGGCAACAGTTTTTTGGGAGATCTGCTTTCCTGAAGCAGCAAGAAACTGATTTGCCACCTGCTGAGCTGTGGTGCGCCTATTCCTTTTTGCTGATAGGACGATATATCTCTCCTCTGCAGGCGTCGTACTTCTAACACGACCTCCCCCGTGCCGTCTACTACACATTCCAGTAGTTTTAAATGATTTCCAGAGCCGTGAAACAACGCTGTGAGCGATGTCGAACTCCCTGGCAACATCTGTTATTTTTCGCCCTTCTTCGATCTTTCCAATAATTCGGCCACGCATAAAATCATCTATGTAATGTCGGGAAGACATGCGAAAAATTTTAAGTTCGTCTATTAAATCTTTCCTGTAAAACTTTGACTTCAAACAACAACTGTCCACAAGCGTCAAAACCTTTAAAGCTCTTATGAACGCTATCACGTGATGAACAGACGTGGGGAAAAAATTTGCATACTCATACTTCTTCTTACTAATATCCCGCACTTATTCTAATTTTCCACATTTTGCTTCGTTTCATTTTGTGGTTGCTATGGATGATAGTGTTATCCGTCCTTAGCAATTGTCCAGCAGTGTATAATGTGCAGTATTTCAAAAATAATGACAGTGATGAATTTTTTATGTTCCTAAATTTTTTCGATTCTAGAGATCTGGGATCTGTTTTTTCTCTGAAAGAGTAGAATGTTAGTTTTAAAAAAGAAAACGTAATAAAACTCTCTCATCATGATTACAGCAAATTAAATAAAATATTTTTTATTTGGTTATAGGATCAAAGATAGCTAATTAAGTATTGAAGAAGTTTTTTTTTTGGTGACTTAATATCACCTATAACTTATATCAGAGTAAAAGTGCATTTTTTATTATGCCTGAAAGTATTTTGTTTTAATTCATTCCAGTAAATTAATTATTTTTTTTAATCTTTTACTTTCGATATGCTCGCGCCCCCCTCGTAAGGTTATCGCACCCCCCCAGGGGGCGTGCCCCACAGTTTGAGAAACACTGCAGTAGAACATATTTGGGGAGAATTTGATTTTAAAAAAAGAAGTAAATATGACATATAAACACATAATATGAAGTAAAAACTAATCACAGAAGTATGGAGAAAAATCGATGCAGAAATTACGAAAAATTGATTAAATCTATACCAAGTCCCTTAAAAGTTGTGGACACTAAAATATATCCAACTAAGTACTAAATTAAGAAAGAAATACAATATTTCAAGCTAAGTTGAGATTTTTGTTAAGTGTACGAAGACTTTTGTGGCGTAATTTTTAGTAGCTTTTTTTGATAATTAATTTTTTAAAAAAATAGTTATACTATTTTTAAAAAATTAATTCATGTCATTTTATTAAGAATAAGTTGCAGATATCATAAAAAAAGAGTACAGTTACAATATATTAATTTTTATTAGTCGAAAACATTACATTTTATAGGAAAGAGCGAGTGTATGAATACTTTTGTGGCTCTCTCACTGTATATATATCAGTGCTTTTCAAATTTTCAACATTTGTGACCCAATATTCAATCTTAGTTTTCATCGCCCTTTCCTCTATGCCATAACAATGTATTGAATTCAAAAATACTATACTTTGACACTAACAGTACAATATGACTTTAACTTCTTAAGTGTCACGGGCGTATATAAACGTCTAGCTCAGTCAAAGCGTATATATAAGTCTTTCCAAAGTACGATCGATCTTTTCTGTGTACTGCTATCCTTAAAATAATTTCGAAGGTTTTGGAATGTAATAAAAGGACCTAGACAGTGTTTGCGAAGGATTTACTATTCCAGAGGATTTGTTTATTTATTCCTTTTCTTCCCCCCGGAAAACGGAGACATTGGGGAGTGAGTAGCGTAACTAAAATCGGCAGTTAAGGAATTAAACCGTACAAATTATCAAGATAAGTGTTGATTTTTGTATGTAATTTTATATTATGTCATAATTTTTAATTATGACAAACCCAGGTGTTCTTAACTTAGCATTGTTAAATTAATTGAAAAAAAAATTGTGCAGTACCAGTGACGCACACAAGGCGGGGGGTCCTGGGGGTCCGGACGCCCCCCCCAAAACCCTTGATTTTTTTTCCGATTGATCATAATTCTAAGTATATAGTACATAAAATTTAATTAATTACTTGTTATTAATGATTAATTTTATTAATTAATGCTAATTAGTTACTCAAAAATTAGTTTTTAATTGTGTTTTGTTCCCGAAAATCGACAAAATCAAAAGGAGCATGATACAAGAATGGTGAACTTTCGACTCCGGACTCCACCACCCCCCCCTTGAAAAATTCCTGTGTGCGCCATTGTGCAGTACTGATACCTTTTTCAGTGTATTATGTCAGTGTATATGTGTATTTTATTTTTTATTATGTCAGAATGTATTTTGTTTGTTTACTTTTAGTAAATTAATAATTTTTTAAAATAATCTTTTGTCTTCAACTGTCCAATATGCTCACGCCTTCCTCGTAGAGTTATAACGCCCCCTAGAAGGGCACATCCCACAGTTTGAGAAACGGTGATGTATTTACTAACTTAAATTAATATTTACTCAAAAAAAAATCGAATCTTATTTATTTATGATGCCTAATGCATAAATCCAAATACCTTATTTCGAAACGCGTCTCATTTCATGTCATACAAAAGGATTAAAACTTATATTTAGATAGATTATTTTAGTGACTCACGTTAAAAAGATTGGACCTTGAATTTTTGACAGATATATCGACGATTCCAAATAGCACAATGTCATGATAGCTTCCACGTGCCTTACTAACTGGTTCAAACTATTCCCTAAGACAATGGCGTATAATTTCTATAAATATCACATTTCCCTTCAATTGAACATGTGATGCTTTTTAATTGCATTTCCCCCTGTTTTCCCTTACGTGCTGAAATGTGGAATTTGAATCGTTCTCTGTTTCACATTTTTGCTCTTAAACTTAACGCCCGCTTAAAAAACTCCCCTGGTGTTAAAATTGAATGAACAATGACTGGACTGTAAAACCAGATTTTTATTGTTCCAAATACATCATTTTATTTTTAAAAATAAGCACCGTCTCATCGACAATTTTCAACTTGACCTTATTTCAAAATTACGAAGTCCATCACCAAACACCCTCATGTAGCTGAATAGTGTGACGTTAACATTCACTCACTCACTCGACATATTTCAAATATAAATAAATATAAAGAAAGAAACTATATTAAAACGTTCATGTTTCCATTTGACTTGATGTACAATAAAAATTTAAATAAAATTTTATTGAAACTCTTTTTAAAACAACAAGAAAAAAAACATACCCCGCCAACTATAATAAATAAATAAAAACTTCAATGAACTAAATTATTATAATACGTGTTATCAATCATTGTCTCTTTGGTAGGACTCACAATTGTTTTCCTTAAATTTAATTGATACCTGTAGAAAGCTTTTAAGTTTTCACCTTGTGGCTGACCACAATCTGGGTTTCAAAAGAGGTTAATAGTTGCGTAATCTAACCACAATAACTTTTAGGTAGCAACAGATGTCTATATATGGGGATAATCTTCTCCATCTGATGTATAGAGGGCAGTATTAGTTTAAATTTACAATTCTGTTAAGGTATAAAAATATAATCACATGCGAGCTTATTTCTTACTCACAACGTACGTATTACTAGAAAGTTTAGCTCTTTTTCGCCTAAAAATTTACTCTTTAAAAATGAAATACATTTATTAAATAAAAAGTTATTTTAACATTAAGATGCATCCCAAAAATTAAAAATTATTAATTTTAAAGCAAATATTACATTTTGGGAAACGAAGGATGGTTACATAAAATGTAATTAGCGTTTCATTAAAAATAATTCTTAACTTAACGAAATGAAGGGGGCTCTTAAATTTTATATTTCATTCAAATTTTCTTAGAATTTTTTTTTGAAAAATTTGAAGCTTTACTAAATTTATTCTTCTTCTTAATTTTTTAAAAAAATTATTTTTAAAAGAAAAATTATTTTCTTAATGCAAGTTGTGAGGGTATTGGTCAATAAAAATTACTCAATGCACTGAGATGAATCCCTTTTAATTCAGAAAGTCATCACTCAATGATGAGTATTTTTTTCTTGAACTCTGTTCAGGGTTTTCATATAATGTTTAATATGTTTTTGTAATAATTTTTAAATATTCGGTTTTAATAATCATATAAAGCCGTAATTAAATAAAGTTATATAAATATTATGTTAAGCTTTAGTATTTTAAACAAGACCTTTATTTAGTTTGAGTACTTATTTTTCTTTATCATGTTCTCATCTGTACATTTTAGTTCTTTTCCTGCAAGAAAGTTAAGATGATATTTTTCTAGTGAGAAAATAAAATAGAAAAGTTTATAGAAAAATAGGATATTTTTAAAACAAAGAATATAGTTAAATATTCGCACACACACTTCTTAAAACATTTCATAAAATATTTAATGAAAAATTTAATTAAACTGATAGAGGTGTATAAATTAACTTTCAAAATGAGATGCTTGTAAGTGCTTGCGTGAAAAAATAAGTTTGAAGAGATGTTTTTTCATTATAGTTGGGGTTTTTTACATCATATTTCTCTAAAAAATCGTTTCTTATTTGTAATGAATTTTTCTTAAAAAAGAACAATTTACGTTTAAGTAATGTAATTTTTTTATTTATCTTATTAAAAACAAAATGTTTTAATAATAATACAATCTTAAAGAATGATGTCTCAGATATTGCCTAATTCTTTGAAGAAAATTAATTTTATATATTAACGTTTTAAGAAGAGATTCATATATTGATAAACATAATTTTTCCAAAAGTTTTCAATCCAAACAATGCTTAGAATTCACTTACAAAGTGGTTAGAAACTCTAGAGACTTATCTGTGTGTTCTCTTTTTTTAAAATATCGTTCTAATACGCTGCAAAGTATTTAGTTATATATTTCATGAAAGTGAATTATTCATGGGGAGGGATTCCCTTTATTAAATGATTGCTTATTATTGAACGAAGTTCTTTAAGAGTAATTTGTAAACTGTATAAAACTTTATACTGTTACGTCAATCGGGGTTCGAGAGTTTTATGCAAATCAATCTCAAAGAACAAGGCAGTTCATAAAGAGTGATGAGAATTTATTGTTGAAAATCAGGATTACAGGATTCATCAGCAACATTTGTAAAATAGATCTCAGAAAGACTTCACATCTTCTACAGCGTTCAGACACAATATCAGTGTCTAAAATACAAGTAGGCTAGATTATTCACAAGCACCGATCGTCCTACTCAACAGCCGAGCTAATCGCTATTCGACTCTTAACGGTCAAGGCAAGACTATTAATATTATATAAAGTAATACTAACTAATCGCTAGTCAAAACAAGACTAACTCAGTTCCGGCAACCGTCTCCATATTTATAGGTCTCACGGATCCTTCAAGAAAGGTTGCTTGCGTCGTAGATCGTAAAATTTGAGTATTTCTCCACTAATTTCTGTAAGAATCCACAGGGTCCCGAACACGCCAACATGTTCACCAAGTCGCCAAGTTGGTGTTCAAGTCGGTAGCGAAAAATGATTATATCATGGCTCCATCGCCGAGATTTCGCCAAATTCCCATTGAATCGCCATTATAAAGTAAGCGACGGGCGTTGCTTGCGAATATTACAATTTTAACGTAAAATAAATATAACATAGAGTAATATATAAATGCATTACACATCCAAATACAAATTATTTGCACTGTTTTACATAAAATTCGTAACAAAACGCATTTAAATAGTTTCACAAAATTCTATTACTATTTTAATACTTTTTATTTTTAATGAATTCTAGATTTTAAAAATATTGGAATAATAAGGAGAGAGAGGAAAATATTGTAAGTAAAATTAATTTTACTTTATGACAGTAAAGTAAATATTTATTTTTATCACCTGCACCTCTTACCTATTTGAAACTCTTTTCCAAAAACAAAATCGCTTGAATTGTTCCACCACATGGTATCAGAGAAATCTTCCTGTTTAGTTCTCTGATACTTGGTTGCAACAGGCAGGATCAAAACACACTACTCGCTTTTTCAGTGGCCATCTTAGATCTTTGTTGTTGTTGTTGTTTATGCCACCTGATCGACAGTAACATCAGATCAAGGTTCACGAAATTCATCGTTGCGAAGGGCTAGATTATTACGCCTGTCGTTAGCCTTAGCTTTGGGCACCATGCAGGTGACAGTATAATTTGGCTCAGTTCCATCCCAATTTTGAGGGAGAACATTATGGGAGGTCAGAGGTCTCCCACCCCTCTTCCTCTTCCCCAAACCTTAAGAGGGGACTTGCGACTCAACAGTTATTTAGAGCAGTGCTCCGCAACCTTTTTATCGCTGCAGACCGGTCAACATTTGATAATTTTACCGCGGCCCGCTGAGGGTGGGACACGTTGATTGTTTATATTTTACATTGTTTTGATTTAACAATTTTAATTTAGTTACATTTTAATAAGTCTTTAGAATAAAACATAGTTTCACCCCAAAAATGAATAAAAATGATTTAACGTGGCGTATAAAGTGATTTCCTTGGAAAGTTGCGCAAATCCGAAAGAAATGCACCACTTTAAATAGTTTAATGTTGTTAACCGGCACCATTTGATCCATTGACCGGGGATTGCGGACCACTGATTTAGAGTAACCCCCTGCCACCAAGGCACTATTCCTTTACAAACATCCACTCCTTCTCCGGCATTCGAACCCAGACCCTAAGGCACCGCAGTGTCCGTAACCACTATACCGTATGGGCGGCTCTTAGACCTGTAACATACACCAGTGATCTTCAAAGTATGCTCCATGGAGCCCTGGGGTTTCCCGAAGCATACCTAGGGGCTCCACAAGTCAAAATAAAAATTCGAAAAGAAAACTGCAATTGTGTATATAAACTAGATTTTCTATCTCTATAAAGTTTGTGTGACCACAAGTATCTAAAGCTTTGTTTTCCAATGCGGGTCCTACGGGGAAATTAAATTCGGTGCCACACAGTCAATAATATTCTTTATAATAATAATAATAAAAGAAAATTAAAATGTTTCTGCTTCATATGTACTACCTAGATTGTGAATACTGTTGTGTTTATGATACTGGGTTCCGCCAAATAGTTTTATACTCGCTAGAGCAATCTTTTGAAAACAAAAAGAAATTAAATGGAATGAATTAGATTTAAACAACAGTGTTAAAAAGTACACATTAAATTCCTTTTTTTACTTTTGTTGAAAAAGGCTTATAAAAAACCGTTTTAAAAAAACACTTAAAAATGGTAAAATAATATTTATCAGGGGGTAAAATCAAGCATGAATGGATAAGCTGACCAATGAAAAAGAAAAAAACAACTTATCAATATATTCGACATTAAAATTATAATTTAACCAGTATCAGCTGCTAAATCTTTGGAGCAAATTTGTAGAATACACAAAAGTTTATCTCACACAATTATAAAACTTTTAATGTCATTCTGGGCGATGTAATTACGTTAAAAATATTTCTCAATGTATGTGGCAACAAAAACAAAATACAGAAGCGAATAAACGCAGAATAATCAATGCTTCAATAGACTCAGTCTTGCTTGCAAAAAAAATGTAAACACATATCCCAATTATTAAATAAACTAATTGTGATAACTAAAAATAATGACAACTGGAGCATGAATTAGTGCTATTAATGTTTAAATTAAATTAATATTACATGAAAAAATTCTAACACAAAAATACAGTATTTTTCAATTCCTACTATTAGTTCACTCTCTCCCTATGTCTATATATATATATATATATATATCTTGTTCAAGTTTTCAATCGTTCATAAAATACTTTCTATTCATCCATTCAAGTTCAAATACATTTTTTTAAACTTGTAGTGGACGATACTTGATGTTTATACAGTTTTTCAATTTTTTTCCATTAATTAATTTGAAAAATGAATAAGTAGTAACAAAAATAGTAGTCCAACAACCTATATAGAACGGAAAATTGTTCATTGTGTCCCTGTAGCGCAATGGATAGAGCGTTGGACTTCTAATCTAAAGTTCGAGGGTTCGAATCCCTTATGGGATTGTCTAATTTCTCAGAATGTGATTTTTTTACCATACCATTTTATTCGAATAATTCAATTTAATTAATGAATATATGTGGGAGTCCGACTAAAATCTTCGAATAAAAATCAGACTCTTCAGAAGTCGGGATTTTAAATTGGCGAGGTGGTTGTCTAGGGGTAAGTATTAAAGGGTTAGTGATACGTGATGAATTAATGGAATCAAAGTCATTTAAACGCAGATACTTCATTTAAGTAAAAAATAATTTATTTCAAGTTAAAGGGGAAAATTTACAAGGGGAATATTTACAAAGGGAAAGAGACATGCAGAAATTAGATTAATTGAAAGTTGAGTTATATCTTTAGAAGACGGGGAAATTAATTACATTTCTCATGCTTGGACTGAAACCGCGCAGGGCGCGAAATGCGCAAAAAATGTGACGTGTTGAACCGGTGGGGTTTAGTAGGCCTCTGCCAAAAAATTATTCAAGCCGGCGCTCCGAAAGCTCACCAGACGGCGCTGCTTCGGAATGCGGTAATAAACAAAATTGACATTAATAGTCCTCTTAAAAGGATATGAGACTCAACCTTTTACAAAATGTTTCAAACGGAAAATCCTACATATATAGTAACAAAAACAAAATAAAAATAGTCCAACACCCTATATAGAAAAGAAAATGGAAAATTGCAAGTAAAATCCCTTTTTTCACTTAATATTGTGACTGTCATATGTATATACATATTTATATTAATTGTAGTTATTTAATAACAAGTAACTAAGATAATATTCTTCTTTGTTGATTTAAGTAGGAATTGACTTAAATTATTTTTTTATATTACTTGTTTACGGTCAAATAAAACTTAACCTGCAGAACTTCTGAGTCTCGAAATATATTTTGCTATGTACTTCAACGTTATTTTTTGCTCACAACTTCAGTATTTTTGTGAATTACAGATTAAATAAAAATAATGACTTTAACACTTTACACAAGTAGAAAAACAATTATATATCAAAAAGCCATTTTGTTCAGTAGGAAAAGATGGAAATTTTTTTTCCAGAAATATTCAGAAGCTACCTGTGCGAAAAGGTATTCCCTGGTATATAGATACAAGGAAAAGATAAAATAAATAAATTAATTTTGATGTCAAGTACTGCCACACTTGTACGGAGTTTAGATACTTGAGCTTTTTTTATGATAAAAAATCGAAGTAATTTTTATTAAACAAAAACAGGTATTTTAGTACTATTTAACATTTATTAATACGGTATGACATACAAAGTAATTTCAAGGGGAAAACATTAAGCACAATTAACAGGTTCTTTAGAATTAAATTTTAAAAAAGCTATTGCGTCAAGTGTAGAGTGCACGATACAGCTTGGATTCGACTGATTCGACAGTGAGGAGGGAGAGGGAGTGGGATGGTGGCTATGAAATGTAATGTAACAACTCAGTACTCATTTATCAATAATCATCATTTTGGGTTAACTATATTGACGAAAAAAATGTAAGGAAGGACTAAAGTAGGAATTGACTTAACATTTTTTTATATTACTTGTTTAGTTGTCTTTACGTAAAGAACCTATAACATGTTGATCTGCTTTGAATATTATTTTAAGATGCATTCTTCTAAAAGGCTTTTTATGGTGTTCTCAGGAAACACCTTACAGCTTTAAGGGTCCCGTGAATCGACAAGGTTTGCAACCACTGACATACACTGATGGTGCCAAGAGTTATGCAGTCTGCAACAAGTGAGCTTGCCATCCCAAAGTGACTGGGGCTCTCTAGACAGGATCTAATAGCTAATCTACTATTCGTTTTGGATATAAACTCATGAACCCCTGATATAGCACTGTTGATCCCCGGGGATGTGCAACAACAACATTATATTAATTTAACAATATTTATTTTACCTGTATTATTGTTTTACTACTTTTTAATGAAATAGGGGGAATTTCCAAAATGTTAAAAAAGAATTCAGTTGCTATTTTACAAGCTTCATTTTTACACATATAATTTTTAGAAACACACTTATTAAAAAGCGATAGATATCAATTTTTTTATTTAGCTATTATCTCCTGTCTGATTTGTTTTCTTAATATTCTAGTATGTATTGTAAAACACTTATGTACAGAAAAAATTGGTTTTTCTCTTTGCAAATAATTGCTTTTTTGTAAAAAAAAAGTTTAATCATTGACGTTATTGAATAAATATTAGTAATAATTTTTCTTCTATTTATATATATATATAAAATATAGTCATATGCAATATTCTGAATCAATAGGGCCAAATTTTAAACTCTTAAAAATTTATTACAGTTTCTACTATTTTTGGAAATTTTTGCGTCCAAATCTAGCAAAGTTTCAATCATTTTATCTATAGTTCGTTCTAAAACCATTAATGTTCTAATATATTAACAACCGTTCTAATATATTAATAAATTAATCAATTATTATGCATTATATATGTTAATTGATAACATAAATTTAAATTTAAATCAGCAGAAAATTTTGAATAAAATTAGAAATCATACTGATTTTATCACAGTTTAAAGAAGAAAATAGTTTTGATGACAGTAGATTTAAAATAAGTGTCTGATTGTACGAATGAGATCTGTTGAATACAACCTTTGACATTTAAGTCTCAGTGCACATAGGCTATACATCTATCATAAATTATTCAACTTATAAATAATTTATTGAAGTTATCAATAAAGTCTCCTAGAATATTTTAAAGGGAATATCAAAAGGTCATTTCACGGCTTTTTTCTCGGCATAAAAAAAATAAGATATGTAAGTTTTATAATATTTTTTTCAGTTTCATAAATAATTTTTGATCAGCACGGTGCATTTTGTTTTAAAAAATTACGTGGCATTGTATTTTATGTAAAATTAAGGAAAGGAAAAAAATGTGAAATATAGTCTGACTGTATTGATTTGGCTACTTTCGCCGTAAGCGTAAATATGACTTCGGAGATTTTGAAATCAGGATAAAGTAGAGAAGTTTAAAAAGAATATATATTAAATAATTTCGTGGCAAATTAACTTTAATTTGATTTTTAAGACCATGTTTAAATAAGTTATAGAATGGGGTGAAAACTGTATGTGACACTCATTTTGTTATATAGGTTAAATATAAATGTATATATTCTTTTTTTCCTTTTCCTGCTATTAGTTCACACTCTCCCTATATTTATATCTTGTTCGAATTTTCAATCGTTAATGAAATACTTTTTATTCATCGAGTCAAGTTCAAACACATTTTTTTAAACTTGTAGTGGATGACACTTGATGTTCATATAGTTTTTTCAATATAATTCGTTAATTAAATTTTATTTTTCAATTTTTTTTTATTCTGTGTTATTTCAGACGAAGTTATGACTAGCTGCAACAGTTGGCACCCCCAAAGTAGGAACTGACATTAAAAATTTTTTATATCACTTGTTAATATTTAAATGTTAAACCCTTTAAAAAGCCAATTTTTTCTAGTAATTTCATGTTAAAATGTTTCGGGGATTTAGTTTAATTTATAAAAATAAATTCATTTAGCTTATTACTTAAAATTAATTTGAATCTTAAGACCCTTTTTTGGGGAAGTATGTTCCTCCCCTCCCACTGAAAGCTTTTCAAAGGTAGGGGGAAGTATGTTCCTCCCCTCCCACTGAAAGCTTTTCAAAGGTAGGACATCTTACGGTTTGCATTTCTTTCTACTACATTGCATTACATGATATTAATAAACTATAATTTATAAATGCAAAATATAAAAAAGAATTATAAATTAAATATATTTTGTGTACATTCAAAAATTTGGGAATTTACATATTTTACTTTCTGTGAAATTTCAGGGAAATGGATCCAATACATAATAGGACATCACAGCAAAACAAAGGCATATTGTTCTCATGTACTTTAGTAGAATACAAACGGCAAAGTCTATATGTTTTTTATCAAGTTGGTGTATGGTCAGCAAATATGGTGAATCGTACATCATCTGGAACAACTTAATGTTTCTCAGAAAGTTTAAAGATCGTCCTCTTTGATTTTAATAATTCATTAAGAGGATTTTTAATGAAAACTACGAATCATTCCACTTTTTATCTTACAAGGGGAGGGCCCGAATAAGGAAATTCCTTTGGGGATGCGACTTTGTGTAATAGTAGCACTTCTTTAGGATGTTCAACCCTCAATGTAGTTCCTCCGAATGGGCAGTCGATTCGGAGAAAATAGCCTTCGAAATTCGTGCTTAGCTTTTATACAATTAGGTTTTAACCGCTGCTGGTGACTAATTGGCGAGATTGGTTGAGTCTCTGTTTGCTACACGGGTGGCCTTGTTCCGTGTCACGCGATCGATTTTTTTTATTTTGAGTTCATTTAATTATTTAAACGATTAAATAAATTTATTTAAAAAAAGGTTTTTAAATATTAAATGATATTTTAGATAGTTATATTTTGTATTTTAAAAAGTAAAACAATTACTGTAATTGTATAAATCTTTATATTTAATTAATATAGTTATCAATAAATAATATTTATTATAAAAATATATCATAATAAATATTAAACAATATTTTACGTAAACATTTGTTACAAATAGATTTATAATATGAAATACAATACATTATGAATAAAATATTATAATAACTGCTTATAAGAAATTATTTTATAATTAATACAATAAAAAAGACATTAAATATTTTATATAATTATAAAATAATCAAAATAATAATAATTTTTAACATAAGATATATATTATTTTTATTATATTAATTATAAAAAATATTTTTTTATAAATAATTATTATAATATTTATATAATATTTTATTACTAATATATTGTATTTCATATTATAAAACTATTTGTAACTAATTTTTACGTAGAATATCAATTCATATTTATTATGATATATTCTTATAATAAATGTTATTTATTAATAATTATATTTAAGAAATATAAATATTTATATAATTACATTAATTATTTTACTTTTTACTTTTTAAAATACAAAATATAATTATCTAAAATATCATTTAATATTTAACAAAAACCTTTTTTAAAACAAATTTATTTAATTGTTAAAATAATTAAATGAATTTAAAACAAAAAACCGATCACGGGATTCGAATCGAAGCCGCTCACGTAGCAAACAGATACTAAACCAACCTCGCCAATTAGTCGCTAGCAGCGGTTAAAACTTAATTGTATAAAAGCTAAGCACAAATTTCGAAGGCTATTTTCTCCGAATCGACTGCCCATTCGGAGGAATTACATTGAGGGTTGAACATCCTAAAGGAGTACTTCTACGGCATAAAGTCCCTTCCCAAAATGAATTTCCTTAGTCGTACCCACCCCATGTTGGTTTGTATTATTTCATTGAGTAATTTTCATGAAGTGTCATATTTAAAGCATTTGTAACACAAAATGATACTCAGATTATTTGTTAATATTAAATAGCTATTATATATTAATAGGCACGGATATTCGACGATTTATGATAATAATATAACTATTTATTGTCCATGATTAATTCTTACGATGATTCCTAAATTGTTTTAGCACTACTTAGAAATATAAAAATAGGAATAAATTATCAAAACTTTGGACTGTGGGCAACCAAATTACTGATGGGATTGCATGTATGCACTGATGTGTATACATAGTAAAAATTCAAGAATGTGCAAACAAATCTTCTGTGGTAATATTTCATTATAATTTTTAATTGGAATACACTTGTATACATTTGTATTTGTAATAAAATGACTTTTATTGTTTCAAAAGAAAATTCAAAATTTTCTATAAAATCGTAAAAAAAAAGAAAAGAAAAGGAATGAATAGAGAAATAAATATTACCTTTGATTTAAAATAAAATAACTTTGTCTAAAAATAATAGATGCATTTCTAAATCCAAGGATTGCTTCAGACTACATGATAAATTTAAATTTACCAATTGATTGAGAAACTTAAGCATTCCAACATTGGAATTCTGAAAAAACTAACAAAACTATATATATTCTAGTTTTCAGAGTAAATTATGCTGTAAATTGTTTCCTTTCAAAACATTGTGCTTATATTCTAGAAAATATTTAAGTGTTTTCCGAATTTAAAAAATAAGGGTCAAAAAGAGCAGTTGACTTTTAATTAACGCTACTGCAAACATTAGTTCTGAAACGAGTAATTTCGAACGTCAATCAGAGGATAAATGTTATATTTGAAATTGATTCTACACTTTCCTAACTTATTTATCACGCTACGTGCGGACTTTGAGGATGCTGTCCATTGACGCTACTATGTGGAATGGAGACTTAAATCCACATCTTGATTTATACATAGTAATATATAAGGTTCACAATTAAAACCTTCAGATTTTGAGTTCTGTAAGAAAAATCGTAAAAAAGAAGGTCAATATAGGGAGGAATAATATTCAAGTTTAAATGACAAAATAATTTTGTAAGGATTTATGAACTGTAATTTCAAGTACATAGACAATTTAAACAAATATTTACTTATATATATAAGAGGCTAATCATTTTACAATAATGAAAAACTAGTTATAATGAGATAATTTTTTAAACTAATATCCCGAGTTCAACTTTATACAACATTTTATGCATTATAAAACTGAAAATCTATATATGAAAATAAGTTAGTAGAAAAAAACAAAGTAATTCAGTCATTTTTAAGTATATTTAATATTTTTTTTCTACTACGTGGGCGTACACGTGTGAATGAAGTGGAAAACCATTTAATCGACCTTTAAGGCTATGTTTACTTACTTTGTTATTATTATAATTATTTTATATTCTTTTAATTTTCAATTATTCCAATACAAGCTTTTTTGCACAGATCACAGAGAAGAGTGGCTAAACATTTATTCTGCATTTCTTATTTTTTTCTTTTACGTTTATGACGTCATGTGTAACTTATCTTTGACATTACTCTTTTTAGTCGTCTTGGCAACGAAAGATCCTTTCTTATTTTTGAATGACTTACCGAATAATAGAGCTCTTTGCGTGGAAATAAATCTCCAAAAGCTTCTTTGTCCAGTTTCTAAGGATGCTCCTGGTAAAAAGTAATTTTACTTTATTTATCTAAAGGAAAGTAAACAAGATTATAAATCTTACTTATTATAATAAAATAATGGAATAAATTTCAATCTAACTGGATATTTTATATTCATTGACAAACATTATAAATAGGAGGAAATATATCTTTTTTTCCTTTAAATTATTCAGTATTTAATAACTGACAATGGACTAAATGAGTTGAGATATATCTTAAAACATTTTTGTATATTATGTAAATTACATTTTACTTTTTCAAATTATTTCTCTTCTCTCAATTATCAATATCAAATTCTTTCCGTAAAATAATAAAAATTAAAACGTTTTCAGAACTGTACTATTATTTGAAAATATATAAATGAGTTTGAAAAAAAATATGATTTGAATACCACAGATTAAAATAGATAATTAAAATTTTGGAAAAATAAAAAGATGGATGCTGCTTTATTATAAACATTGCAGACTGAGGACTGCTTTAAAAGTAAGAGGGCCTTAATCAGTTTTATGGCTGGCTGACCTTCCACCTTTCAGTTTGTAATACCAGACGAAATCCTATGAAATATAATGGATAGAAGTATTAAGTCCATCATTAACAAAAAGGTAACATACTTAAGGTATCCGACTACGTTCAGAGCCACGATTTTAAAAAAGCGCATAAATGGATAAGTTCCATGATATTATATGATATCTAGAATACATGTATAAAATTGTTTTAAGGACATTTTGACAAAAAAAAATTACTTAAATACAATATTTTGACAAAAAATTAACTTAGAATAACCTTTTTTCAAAATGCTCTTTTTTTAATAAAAAATGCTTCTAAAATAATAATATTTTGCTTACATTAAGTAAAGACTTTTCCAGAGAGTCTCTGAACTATTTTTTTTTGAAAAATTCTCATTACTTTCAGAGTTACAACCAATTGAAATAATTATCGGCGTTTTTTCTTAAAATTTCTCCCTTCTGTTGTCGTAAAATATGGATATAAACCCACTTCTAAATTATATATTTCAAAAATTCTAGTCAAGACTCTATACAGAGGTCTGAGCTATATACAGGCAAAATATTATTATAATAGAAGCCTTTTTCCCAAAATCAAAGGTACAAGCTCAAAAGGAGAATATTTTGAAAATGGGTCATTCTATGTTCATTTTTTGTCAAAATATTGTACTTAAATAATTTTTTATTGTAATAATATCCTTAAAACAATTTTATATACACTTTCTAATATAAGTGACACTAAATATCATAAATATTATCCATTTATACGCTTTTGCAAAATCACGGTTCCAAACGTAGTCGTATACCTTAAAAAAGCATTTAAAATGCTTACATCATGCTCTAATCGAAGAAGAAAAGAAAACAGTTATAGATTTAGTGATCTAAATACAAATTCAAATCTTGAAATTAAATGCAGTATTTATATAACATATATACCTGTACATGGTATAAATAGTAATAATAATTATAAGAAATGATGGTCATATTAATAACCTATATAACGGTGAATATTAGGGATTCCTGTTAAGTCAGGTTTTGGGCCCCAAGGATCTTGCAACGAATTGCAAAGCCATAGGCTTTGGGACCCCCAGAATCCTAGGCCACCCTTGGATGCGGGGGTGTACGTTACACCACTGTATATAACAGAGAAAGGTGAAATTCTGAAACCAAAAGCCAAGATCAACCATTGTATGTATAATATATTGCGTACAATTAACAAATTAATATACTTTATTAATATTGTAATGTGTGTGTGTGTTTTTATCCAAATCAAATGTCATCATCTCTTAATATTAAGCCTTTTTCTCTCATTATTTGCAAAAACTTTTACTAAAGAGATGTATATTTCAAATGAACTGATGATTAAAAAAGGGGCGGGGGAAGAATAAAAGTTATTGAATAAAATAAATATTTTGATAGTAAAATTCTGAAAAATATTTCGGAATAATACGTTAGATGAGTGCTTCTCAAACTTTCAATATACGCGACCCTCTATTCAATCATCTTTTTCATCGCGCCCCCTCCATACAATAACAATGTATTGAATTCAATAACACTATACTTTGACACTAAAACTACAATACGACTTTAACCTCTTATGTTCCATCAACGTATAAAAACGTCTCACTCAGCCAAAGAATCAATCTTCTGGACGTATATATACGTCTTTCCGAAGTACGATATTTTCTGTGCAGTCCTATCCATAAAATTATTCCAACGGCTTTGGAATGCTATAAAAGCACCTTGATAATGTTTGCGAAGGATTTATTTATTTCAGAGAATTTGCATATTCATTTCTTTTCTCCCCCTCAAAAAAAAAAACATCAAAATACTCTCGCCTACGTGGAAAACGGTAGCATTGGGGAGCGAATCGTGTAACTTTTAATCGGCAGTTAAGGAATTAGTTATAAACTGTACAAATTATCAAGATAGATGTTAATACAAGCCCATGGGGTCACTGATAATTATCAAACTTGTTCTTAGTTTTGTTAATTTAATAATAAAATAAACATTGTACACAGTACTGATACATTTATAAGTGTATTATATCAGTGTAAATGTGTGTTCTATATTTTATTATATCAGAAAGTATTTTGTTTGTTTGTTCTCAGTAAACTAATAAATTTTTAAATAACCTTTTATTTTCGACTTTTCAATATGCTCGCCCCCTTGTAGAGTTATCATGCCCCCAAAGGGGGCGCGCCCCACAGTTTGAGAAACGCTGCGTTAGATCTTATTTTTAAAATTTTATTAAATAATTCGATAAAGCAATACCTGTTTTCCATAGGCTCTTATCTGTTTATTTTTTTAAAAAGTCGCTATGTTATTTTCTTTAAAAATAAAGAAAGTTTTGAGTATTTTTATTCCTCTCTTACATTTTCATTTGCAGATCAGAAAATTTTTTTTTCTTCATGGATTACTCAGAATGATTTGAATTAGAATAAAAGAAAATTTAAAACTAAAGCACATTTGTGTTCGTACTAAATTTATTTCAAGTTAACACTCGCATACGGAGTTTCTTTTTTTATTAAAAGGTCCAATAAATCGGAATAAAGTAATTTTACATCTGATAATACAGTAATACCTCTATTTACGCTACCCCTATTTACGCGAACCCAGAGTTACGCGATTTTCAAATGTCGTCGATTCGTTTTTGATTGACAAAAGTAATTGATAATGTGATCAAAGAAGTTGTCTATCTTTCCAAGCAAATAAATTTAGAAGTAGATAATGATAGATTCCCACAATCTGAAGCTGACAATTGATCAGCTCATAGAAATGCATAAGCAAGAGCAAGACGTTGAAAAGTCTTCAGACACATTTCAATCAAAAGATTGAATGACGGTTGGGAAATTGATAGAAGGACTTAATTTAATTGAAAAAGAGTTACAAATTTTAGAAAGTATAGAGTCTAACGAAGAGCGAATTGTTTCAACAAAACAAGAATTTAAAAAAAATACTTAGCCTTTTCCGAGGAAATTTTGTGGGAGAAATAAAATCTACTGTGTTAGAGATTTTTTGAAGCCTTCAACACATCAAAATAACTTCGGTTTGCTACTTTGTATTTGCGTTATCTAAAATTTTTATCAAACATTTTTCTAAGTTACTTTTATTTCTTTCGTCTCCGGTCCCAAGTACAAATAATTTATAGGCATTTATATGATATAAATCCTACCCCGACTTACGAGAATTAGACTTACGTGGTTATCACTCAGTCAGTAGCGTACACCCCCGCATTGCGGGAAGGCCCAGGACTCTAGAGGGCCCAAAGGTTATATTTCTGATATCATTTATAAAATCCGGCTTAGGGCCCTAAACCTGACATTGCAGGGGGCCCTAATATTCTCCGTTACGCCATTGCACTCAGTCCCAACTATCAAGCAAATTCTTTTTCGTAATTTATTTCATGTTCATTTGAAACCCATTTTACAGAATAAATGTAATAGCCTTAATTTAATATGTATAATAGTTTTTAAAACAAATAACTTATGAAAACAATTGGGAAAAAAAATTTCTATAGCCCTCATTTAATTAAATATATATTTGGCAATTTAGCACAATTTGAATTTTTTTAATGAAAGTCTTTTATTTTTTTTTAATAATATCAGCATATCTTTACATTATATATCCAGTTTCAAAATCCTCTATCCTCGAAAAGCCACGATAACCTATTTGGATTAATGGACTCGAAATTGAACGTCAAGGGTTCAAGTTTTGTTACCCAATACGATGATTATAACCGTATAGTTAGTGGGATTTATGCACATTAATCTATCACACAGAGCTCAGTTCTCCACTTTAATATGGCATGGTTGTTGAGAAAGAGGAATCATATCAGATGTCAACCTCGTCGTCTGATTACAGTTCAAAATTACGGAGTGTATTTGCTGAATTAAGCAGATATTTTGAGAACAGCCAGTTGGAAAGAAGTAGAAATAAAAATATGTTGATGACTCAGATGAAATTAAAAAATGTATCTAAAAACCAATAATTTTGATAAAATTAATAAAATGTTATTTTGTGTTTATGATTATTTAGTTTGTGGAAGATGTTTTCTTCTTTCTGTCAAAGCTTCGAATACTCGTATAAATTTAATACAAAATTTTCATCCGAACTTAAAACTTCTTCTTGTTAAGATTTTTTTATTGCTTAATCCTAAATTTAAAAATGCAAAATATCATTGTTTTTTGCTTTACCTACTGGTGGTAAAATATGTGATGTTTCATCCACTAATCTCCGGGGGGTCCTATAATGCACTCAAGTTCTAATTTTTTTTACAAAAATGCACACTCTATATATTATCACTACTGGTTTCAGGTGTTTAAGATAAATATCACATAAAAATAATAACTGAAATTATGTAAAAAATTGACACACTGGTTTTTACTTCTACCGATATTTCTTACTCAGCTCAAAGCCTTGCCTTCTGAATCACTAGACTCTGAATACAGACCAATTGCTCTAGATCAGGGGTGGTGAACCTTTATAGACTAACGTGAAATTTTTTCTAAAGAAATGCTTAATGAGGTATAGGCGCGCCGTCAAATAATTTTGACTCGTGATTATTGGGAAAATAATAAAACTACTAACAACACACAAAACACTTATTTACTACAGAAAAATACATTTTGTATTTAATAGTAGTAAATGTTTTAGTTAAACGTGTAATTCAAATTATATAAAGTAACATTAGTGTGATTTCTACTGTTGCAGATTAGATTACAAATAAATTATATTAGGATTGGGTAAGATGTTACTTTTAGGAGAATGCCTGCTGAATCGGAGTCATCTGCCAAATGGTTTCTAAGTGAGTCTTTAATGTTATTCATCTCTGAAAATAATGACTCGTAGGCATAGGTCGATGAAATTATGGTTTAAATAGCATGAGCCTACTTCTTCAAACAGTTAAACATACACTCAGGAACATTGAAAATAGCGACCCAAGGAGAAAGCATCGGATTGAAATGAAATTTAATACACATAATTGCACAGATGAGAGATTCACTTGATCTCGAAAACAAGACAATTAAACGAATACAGGGTGTGCAACGACACAAATACTGGGCAACTTCAATAGCGCGTTAGACCACCTCCAGCTGCAATACATGCCGCCACACGGTCCGGCATTGAGTTGATTAGACACCTTATGTTTTCCTGAGGCGGATGGGCCCACAAATCTTTAACAGCCAACTCTAAATCCTGTACAGAGTGACATGATGGCACCTGCCGTTTCAGCTGATCCCACAAGTGCTCTACAGGAGATAAATCGGGCGAGCGGGCCGGCCATGGAAGAGTTTGAAAATGATGTAGGAAGTCTTGAGCAACTCTTGCTGTATGCGGACGAGCATTATCTTGCTGGAAAATTGCCCCTGGGAGACCATTTAGGAAAGGTCCTACATGGGGTCGAAGAATATCATCAACGTAACGTTGGCCCGTTAAGTTTCTACGCATCACAATTAAAGTGGACCGGCTATCATAGGCTCTGCCCCCCCCAGACCATTACACTAGCTGTGCGGGCATTGTGACGTAAAACAGTTAGGGGGAATTGTACCGCTCATCAGGGCGCCTCCACACCCGTACACGGTTATCATCTGTCCCCAAAACAAACCGGGATTCATCACTAAACACAACCTTTTGCCAATCTGTGACGTTAGACATTGATCTGGCTTGGCACCACTGTAGAGGCAGTTACCGATGTTCCGGTGTTAAAGGGAGTGCACGGAAAGGGCGCTTGGATTTATAAGATTTGCTTCTGCAAGGTGTCTGGAAATTGTTTGTAGAACAATTGCTACGCGTACCTCAGCTCGTATCGTTGGACGAGTCACCGTGGGGTCCACAAGTGCTTGCCGCACGATCCTTCGATCCTCTCTCCTCGTGGTCTTCCTGGTCACTCCAAGCCCGGTTTTCCGCGGCTCCCAACAATTTCTAACGGCACACTCCGAACGATCCACCTGGCCAGCAACACCAAGCGTCGAAAAGCCTGCAGTTTTCCACCCGTTGATTAGGCCTCTCTCAAACTCGCTTAACTGTGAGAAATGTCTTCTAGCACGTTTACCTGGCATGTTTCGCTTACTAAAGTCTTCCTACAATCGGCGGGTAATTGTCACGTTTATGAACCTTCGAATTTGCGCTGGCTTATATAGCACCCTCTTCCTGATTGTAGCGCCACCTCGGCGTGTATCAGCATGTGTATTGACACAAAACATGGATAATTTGCATATCACATTACGCTGTACTTATTTGTAAAGTTTCGCGATTGTACTTAGCTTCCTTCTTGGGTCGCTATTTTCAATGTTCCTGAGTGTATCTGGAATCGAAAATTTAGTGTTTACAAAATTTTGTTACCAGCATTTTTACTTGTATTGTGAAAAGGTCCCTTAGGACCTCACTTTGAGAACGGGAATAATTTTGAGTCAAAGAAGAACCAGTAGCCATTTTTATAAATAACTTTCTTTATTTGGTTATCTTTCCCAAATAGAATCAAAGACTTATTAACAAATACTTCTACTAGTATTATGAGGTTTTAAAGGTAATATCTTTTAAATTAACTTAATTAATTAATTAATGATCCAATTAATTTATTAAATAACGACCACGCAGAAATTACCACGATAAGAGATCCCAGAATTATATTTAATAATGTTCTTATTGAACATTTAACTTTAATCTCACTCTTAAAACTTTAATGAGATTTTAATTATAAATCTATAATTACCAACGGAATCACAACTCTTCTTAAGATTAAATTATCTCCAACAAGAAATCTTCAATTCAAATTCACTATAACTTTATGCTTCAATATCTATCTCCTACTGCTCTAACTTTACTATTTCGTTTGACTTAAATACTTAATCTAATCTGCATAACAAGGAATCCTGTTCGCTTTTTTTGGAGTTAATTGGAAATAGGTAGGGAATTAAATTTCCCTAAAAAGGTCGACTCAGAAGGTTAGTGATAAAGTTCCGTATAGATTCGTCACAGTATTGCTTGTCAATCTTTTTGTTTCAATCAATTGTTTTATCCTTGTTTTAATAAATTTTGCTATCCATATTGAACTTGGCTAGAAATCAATAAATTGCATTTCAAATTTTTCAATTTCCAACCAATCGAACTGGAGCAAGTTCAGTTTATCAAATGATGTCACGACAGGGTACATAATAAACTTGTGCGTTTCTGATAATTCTTTGAGCTGAGAAAATCTCACTGAAAATTCCTTGTATAAAGAATCAATCGTTGATTATTTTGATGGTAGCGTGCCCAAAATATTGTGCCGCGTGCCAACGGTTCGCCATATCTGCTCTAGATCGTTCGAGTACAAAAACGTCGAGATGCGACGCAGATCAAGAAGGGGTTAAATAAAAATGTGAATGTTTTGTATGCTGGGAGGCTTTTCTGTTTTCAGTTTCCTCATCATTAAGGTGAAGGTTGAAAGTTTCGCAATTCGGGTGTCTTTGTTTTTGCGTAATATGGCGTTTTTAGAATACATTATACTCCACTTTTCATTTCGTTTCTAGTATTCTCACCTTGTATTTTTTCACACTTATCTGTATATGATGCAATAACTAATCCACCCATCAATTCTACGGTTAACATATTCTAAGGGTGGATTTATTGAAGAACAAAAGAGTAAAAGCATTTGTTACTCTTCGAACTATCTTTTTAGTGAACACTTTGCTTTCGTGTATAACATTTGTTACACTCAGTTAGCAATAATAATTTTTCGCTTTTAAATGTCTTCATTCTAATTGGGGAGGAGGGGTACAAATTATTATTTTAAAGTAAATCAATTAATATTCTGAGTGCAATATTAAATTTCTCATTTCTAAGGATAATTATATAACAGTGAATTTCTGTAATAATGCCTTACCTAAATCTTAGAACAGTATTTAACTTATAAAGAGGTAAAGCTATTCCGATTTTTAAAACTTTATTCTATTTTTCATAAAACCATACACAATATTGAACGAAATTATAATTTTGCATATAAAAAAACACAAGAAACAAATCATTAATGTAAATAAAAACAAACTACTAAAATACTATATGGTCCATTAGTAGTTTACCACATGGTATATTAGTAGTTTACTATATATGGCTAGTTTATATATATAATTATGGTATATTATATAGTAATATTCACATTGGCAATAGTGGAGTTTTTTTTGCGCTAATCAAATAATTCAGATTATTATTCTGATTCTAATAAATATTTCATTATATATATAGAATAAATTATCAATCTAACAAGTCAAAGATCTACAGCTATTTTTTTCTTAGAGAATCGTAATATATAGCCGTTTCTCCTAATGTTGCTTCTGTGAGTTACTTTTAATCTTATTCAAGCTATATAGTCTGAATATACTAGTTTAAAATATTATTACAAAGTCTTGAAAATTTTTAAAATTTGGAGAATTTTTACTGGGATATTTAAAAAGGAAGAAATAAAGTATTCTTCAAAAAATCTCTACTATTTTGTAAAATCTTAATTTTTGGCCTCTGGATATTCTTTTTTTTTATCACGTTGACTTCCGGTTGTAATTTCCAGCCAAGTAAAAAAGCATGAATGCTTCAAATTAAAACGAAATCATTAAATTAGATTATAACTAATTAACTTAACAATCTGTAATATTTCAATTATTGTTGACATATTTTTCTTCTCTATTATTTTACTTTTTGCAATTAAAAGAGCGGGCGTGGTAACCTAGCAATAATGGTAGCGAACTTGAAACTGGTGTTTTTTCTGTGTGTTCGAAATCTGGTGTCATTGCATAACAGTCATTTAGAAGATGGTCATGCATCTGTCAAGGCTCAAAGTTGTGGCGTAAGCATAGTATATAAATTTGTCGCATGAAGTGCCAACTCAGGTGTAGTCTTCGTCGACTCTATTTCATTTAAAAATTGTAGTGCATTACCAATGAACAACATTTGTAGATTAACTTTATATATATATATATATATATATATATATATATATATATATATATATATATATATATATATATATAAGTATAATATAAAAAATTTAAGTCAATTCCTACTTAGATGAACAAAAGAAAAATGTTGTTTTAGTTACTTTCATTAAATAGCTACAATAATTATATATATATATATATATATATATATATATATATATATATATACATACATACATATGACAGAATCACAATATTAAGTGGCAAAATAGAAAGCGATTTTCCTTGCAATTTTCCTTTCCATATATGGTGTTAGACTATTTATATGTTTGTTTTTTTTTCTATTTATCCATTATAATTAAATTTAGTTATTCTATATATAATAAAGTAGCATAGTAAAAAAGAAATCACAGTCTCAGAAATTTGGCCCTTCCAGGTGGGATTCGAACCCTCACCTTTGGATTAGAAGTCCAACGTGCTATCCATTGCGCTACAGGGACACAATGAAGGAATTTCTTTTCTATATATGATGGTGGACTATTATTTTTGTTTGTTACTATTTATTCATATTTAATTTAATTAATAAATTAATATTTGAAAAATCTGTATTAACATCAAGTGTCATCCACTACAAGTTTAAAAAAATGTATTTGAACTTGAATGGATGAATAGAAAGCATATTTTATGAATGACTGAAAAAATTTGAACAAGATGTATATATATATATATAGTAAACTAATAGTAGGAATTGAAAAAAGCAAGCACAAAAAAAATCATTTAATTTGTCAAATTTAAATTCATTAAAAAGACATAGTTGATGGCCTAGAAAAATGCAGGCCGCTAGCATTCTCCCCTTCCCTTCGTAATTCCACATAAACATTAAAATATAGCATTGCTTTTGTGCAAAGAAAAGTACAACCAATGGAATAAATTTTTCTTTTTAATTCTGGTTCCTAAAGCTTGACTTTTATATTATTCAATAATAAAAACAATTTTAATCAACTTGTTCAATAATTTTTTGAAATGAATTGTTTTTATTAACATACAATACCTAAAAAATTAAAATCAGATTCCATACCAATCTTCAAGAATAAAAGTGGTCTTATACGGAAAGAGTAGTTGTAGTGTATGAAACTATTATTATTATAACTAAAGGGTGTTTTTAGAGGTATAGAACTTTAAATTGCAATAAAACAACAATGTATTATTCGATTGACATGAATTTTTTTTTATTCGAAAGATAATCTTGTGGCATTACATTTTAAATATGATTTCTGGCATAGGACTGCCACGGCTGGGCTCGGATGTAGTCCAATCTGGACGTCCAATTTTCGATGACTTTTTCCAACATTTGTGGCCGTATATCGGTAATAACACGGCGAATGTTGACTTCCAAATGGTCAAGCGTTTGTGGCTTATCCGCATAGACCAATGACTTTACATAGCCCCACAGAAAATAGTCTAGCAGTGTTAAATCACAAGATTTTGGAGGCCAATCGATTGTGGCACGAGCTGTGTGACATGTTGCGCCGTCTTGTTGGAACCACAGCTCCTGGACATCATGATTGTTCAATTCAGGAATGAAAAAGTTAGTAATCAT